>JANAVB010031618.1:660352-797852 GCA_029216955.1 Iris pallida
ATTACGACCTTTTGAGTCCAGACCTAGCATGGGTTCTGTGGAATCAAATGAGCCTAAATACATTCAAGGCCTGTACGAGTCATATCGGACTTGATTCATGCTTTGGGTCCCGTATCTGGACTCCGGTTCAATTTCGTATACGTGGATAAAATAGTAAATAATTAATTAATTATTTCCAGAAATTGTACTTGTTGTATTTGAATTTTATATATATTTTATATCTAGAAAAAATCTGGGAACAATTATAGTTAAATACTATGTTAATTTAGAAAATTAATATAATTTTTTTCAGGATTACTTAGAATATTGACATTTTATAAAAATAGGAAAACAGAACCATTTTTAGGATACTATGTTTACTAATTTTTAATAATATCTATGGTGTTTGTAAAATCCAAAAAAATTAGTATAAATTTCTATAATAACAAGGTTGAGTTTAGATCTTTGCCTTGTAATTATTAGGGTAATATATCTATTTTAATAATTGCTAGAGTGAAGTGCACAGATAGAATTATTAATTAATAATTGTGTTTTAAGTCATGACTTGTGATTTTTGGATATTTCTAGTATTTAAAATGTTGACCTACTTAGAGTAGAAGACCTAGAGGTTGGTTTAGATACCATATCACCTCACGTTGGATTTCTATGCTAATTTCACTTAGCTAAGTATCCAAATCCGTCGTGTCACTCTAGTAGTGTTAGTCTTTGTTTATAACTTAGATAGCTGAGATAGTTCATATTTGTGACAGTGCCAGGACACTAGACATCTATAGCATTTCCTTCACTACCTTGCTTTGCTAGAGGCAAGTACCTCTACAAATTTATTTACTGTATAATGAATCGTGTTAAACCATGTTAAATACCGATTGCCTAAAACTGCAAGTCATATCTCTCATGTTTCACATACTTTACAATGCTCTCAATATTCCACCATGTTTATGCTATTCTCGTATCTCTCACATGTTTAGAATCTGGGTTATGGAAAACTGATAGTTGGGTACGTGATCATGCCCCATCTACCGTACTCGAGCAAAGTTTCATTTATATGTTACTACACCGTAGGCCTTTTTCTCAAAGGGATTTGTGCGTATGTACATCTATCGCATATCACTTGTACGAAAGTACATTTTATACATGTGCCCCTGTATATTGTACACCTATTGACGATCACGTACCTGCTACAGTTTTAAATATACATATACATCTGTCTCTATGACATGTGTATCCTGCCATGATGATTGTGATATACCATGATTCCTGTTTATTACACTCCAGTTCATTTTATGCTTCGTATATTTAGTTTGTTAGAATCAGTACTTGCTCCCGTTCTGACGGAGAACGTTGTAGATATACTTACCGAGGAGGAGTTGCTATGTGATTCTATTATGGAGTTGCCGTCGAGGATCATACTTTACCTTACGAAGATGTACCTGCGGAAAACTCGTCTAGTTTGTGTAGTTGCTCGGAACTTGAGAGTAGTCATGTGTTAGACTATGTATTTTGATTTTGGACCTGTATCCAGTTTTATGTCCTGGCTATGTATTTGGAACATATTTTTATACGAGATGATTTATGTTTGGAACATTATTCTGACTCAATCTATACATATAAACTGTTAGCATACTTTGATTATATATTGTTTATCTTTAGAATAGCTTACTATGCTTTATCTCTAGCGTAGGCTGGACATGACGGCCCGGCCCAACAATTTAGGTAGCGGATCGTGACACTTCCGCTCCATTCTCCCCAAATTCATTTCCAAAGTCCAACCCTAGTTTTGGAGCTCATTCATGGCGACGGCAAAGTCATCACCGCCACCAGTGACTAGGCTGCGTTCTCCTCCGGCGACTACTCCGATCGAGCAAGACATCTGCAGATCTCGACGAGAGGCGACAATAGTTGGGCGCTACTTCCAGGCGGCTCGACACCTTTCGACGTTCGTATTTCCGATGATGACACGACTGGTTCCGATAAACTCGTCCTCCTCGTAGATCCACATTGAGCTTCTGCACACTGCAGTACACTCCAGATCAACTTCTCCGACGCGACGCGCAGAGGAATCTCGCCGGCGACTTCTCCCTCGTCGACTGATCCAATTATGGTGAGTTCTTAGATCGAGCCTTCCCATTTCCTTCGGAAGTTAGGTTCGATCGTCTGATTCCAATTTTTGATTTCGGATCTGGAATGGCATTTCGTGATCGATGGTGTTTGTGGTTGGAAATCGATCAGGAGGAGGATGCTTTGATATGATATGAGTGTGGGCAGGATCGGGTCGAGGGGGAGATTTTTTCGTGTCCCTAGTGTTTGTGTTCGTGTCCAATGACGTGGTCGTGTCCAGTTTGAGTCGTGTCAGTATGGAGTATCGCAGGAAGGTAGACTGGAAAGCCTGTATCTATTGGTTGCTTCTGCGCGGTTTGGGGACATTCAATTTTGAATGTTATGTTAGACATTTGATTTGAATGCTATACTGAACATTTGATTTTGAATGTTCTGTTGAACATTCAGTTGGAATGGTTTTTGAAACTTTGGTTTTTATTATGCTCTGCTAAGCTTATGATGGGGATTGCTGAGCTTTTGAGGGAATTATTTGGTCTGTGAAGAAGTTTTTGGTATGCTTTTACTTGGGTTATATAAAGTATTACTAGACTCTTGGTTCTACATGCACTTGTTAGACTCTAGTTTTGTATAGGACTTGCTAGGCTTGGTTGTTCCTAGGCCTATGTTATGTACACAATTCAGTTGACTTTGAGTTATGGATGGATGTGAGAATAGACTCATGTGTTTTACTAAGCTTGGGTTATGGTTGAGGAGTTAAGGTGTTATTAAGTTGTTGGACTTTGCTAGATATTACTTGTTGCAGGATTGGCTGAAAATATACTCAGGCTCTGTTTGCATAGCCAAGCTCTATGCAGTTGAGCTGCATATGTTAGAAGCCAGTAGTAGTGTTTGGATTGGGCTTGAGTTGTAAGCCAGTTGTTATTTGATTTAGTTGAGTGTAGGTTTTAACACACCTTTGGGACTGTGGGGTCCAAGCCTGTTTTGTTATTAAATTTATTTTTAGTTATAAATTAACTATGGGCTTCGGAACAGATTTTTAGAACTTATCGGACTGGGGTAAGGATCGTACTATCATTGTTATTATTTATAGCTTCCTAAAATAATTTAGTAATAGATTTAGCAAATATTTTCTTGTTAAGTTATTAATTGTTTTAATATGTTGTTAGCTTAAAGATGTCAATTTTAGCTATATAGTACAAACTCTACTATAAAAATCGTCTTGCTACTGTATAGTATTAAACTAATATTATTTTACTTAAATGTTTTATACAGTTATAATATAGTTATTGTTGTTACAAATCTCTTGATGTAGAACTTAGTTTTACTAAACTATTTTAGTGCTAGCATTTATACCTATTTTGCTATAGATGTTTTTAGCTTGCTAGTATTTGCATATGTATGCTAGTGATAGATTAAATTAATTATTATTTAGAGCTTACCCAACTTGTACTTATTCTAAAGGACCCAGAGATTTCTTTCTTCTCTATTACCGATCACCCGGAGCAAGGCAAGTACACTAACTCGAACTCTTTACTCTGTATTTTTACCTTGCTTCATATTCTCATATTGGACACGTTATACACATGATTGTTCATTGTTTCTGGTTCTGATACTCATCCTGTTATCGTTCTTTACTTGTACATTGGGGAGGAAAAATACTACAGATATGTGACCAAACCTAAACGATAGCTAGGCATTGTTTAATAGCTAAGGTCTCACATCATGCACGTGGGACTCTAAGCCATACCATTATTCATATACCCTGTACCTTGTGCTACACCCAGCCAGTCTCATACTATGGTAGTTATTTCAAATGCATATTGCACTGATAGTCTAGTTCATTATTCCAGTTCTGGTACTATAGTTTCATTGTTCCAATTCTAGTACTACAGTTTCATTTTCCAGTTCTTGTACCATAGTTCATATTATAGTTCATTATTCATGCATTTCAGTTTACTTTGTACTTGTCGAGGTTGTACTTTGCCCTTTTTCTGACAGGATACGTTGCAGGTATACTTGAGGATTGTTATACCACCTTTATGGACCAGAGCTCGAAGCCAGGATGGAGTTGTGTTTCAGGATGGACTTAGGATTTGTAGAGTTCTAGTTTAGCTCATTTCCTAGTTTTGTTTTATAGATTTTACCTGTATTTTGTATTGAGATTCCAGAGTTTCACTACCAAAATATGTTGTTTTAGCGACGGCCATATCCGTCGACCATTCGTCGCTAATACGGATTAGCGACAGATCACTGACGGATATTGATCAAAACAATCCGTCGGCAATCAGCTCGTCACTAAAAACGTCCGTCGCTACGTAGTCGTCACTCGACGGAATAGCGACGGCTTCCCGTCGTCAGTATTTGTTGCATTAGCGACGACTTACCGACGTTCTTTCATCGAATTCAAGTATCAGATATTGAATTATAAAGACTCTTACCGACAGACAGTCCGTCGGTAAACCGTCGTTACCGTGTATCAGAGGTTATCGTTCCGTCGCTATTTCGTCGCTTTTCGTCGCTAACTCGTGACGGCTTAGCGACGGAACTAGTGGCGGATAATCCGTCGACCGGGTTCTGGATATGCATGACCTTCCCAGAACTATGGCGACGGATATTTCGTCGCTAATCCATCGGAGTAAGTCGCCAAAAACCGTCGCAAATTAGCCGCTACACATGGCGATGGAATATCCGTCGCCAAATGAAAGCCGACGAGAGACCGACGGCATGTCCGTCGCTAATGTTCTGTGCACCTTTCATACCATCAGAACCTTGCCGACGGATGTTCCGTCGAAAAGCCGTCGCTATGTAAGATATTCCGTCGGCTATCCATCGGCCATCCGTCGCTAACTGGAAAATATTAGGATCCTCCAGTTGGCGACGGATTTTCTGTCGAAATTTAGTCGGTAACTGATGTTATCCATCGCTAACCCGTCACTAGTCCGTCGCTAACTGAGATATTTTTAAAAAAATTGCAGAGCTTTTCCTGTTCACACAACATCCGAACATCGGACCAATATATAATCACAATATACAATCACATAGACCAATACATAATCCATTATAAATCACACACGAATATAATGCACACTAATTATCTAAAAATTACATAGACCAATATATAATCACAAATATGCATCACCCAAACCAATATAAAATATACACCAATTATCCAAAATCATAAACTAATATCCGTCGTTATAATATCCGAAATTCCCACAAATATTCAAAATTTAAAAACTATTCTAATACAATACTTCAAGGAGGAGGAGGAGTTCGATTGTCCGATGGTGGTACTCCCTCCTGCGACCGATGATAATACTGCTCCACTATGTACGGCGGTAATCCGTCTAAGACATTGTTCGAAAGTCGACGTAGCTGCTCTGGCGACATGAGGTCAAGGAGTAACGTCACAGTCGAATGCGATACCAGAGGGGTAGCAGGGTTGAAAGAAAGATGACCAATGGAAGAAGGACCGGCACCAGCAGCCGACGGACCGCCACCAGTAGAAGATGGACCGGCACCATCAACAGACGGACCGGCAGCAGCAGACGGAGGCAGAAAGTACGTGGCAATTTGCTCCCGCAAGGACGACACTAACTCGTGCAGCTGCGCAAGCTACGACCTCACATCATCGTCTGCCGTGGCCGTGGGAGGAGGCGGTGTCGGTGGAAATCTCTGAGTCGCCATGTGCAACGGCCCTAAGGAGCCGACTCCGTACAGGCGCCCTTTCTTAACGCCTCCGACGGTATCTACGAACAAGTCGTTGCAAACGGCCATAGAAGAGGGCGTCCGGGAGGGCGTCGTTTCATCGATATCCTCGGCAGCAGATGACTGAGCCCGACTAAGGGCCTCACGATACGCAGCCTATCAAATGAATGTGTTTATACTATAAGATTTACCTAAGTTGTAATCTAAATCCTATGTTTCACTAAGTTATAGTGTGAATCCTAAGTTTACCTTAGTTATAGTCAGAATACTTTTAATTCTAACGTAAATCTCACAAACATAAGTACTTACATCAGTCTCCTTGGCCCTCTCATCGACGAAGCTCCCGTCCTTCCGCCTCTTGTGCGTATGCTGGAACACATCGTGCATGGTGACCGATTCTGGCGACCTTCCCTCCTTCACCGCCCATTGGGTCTGCATATGAAATTTTTGTAGAATTTAGTTAACTCCGTATTTAATAATACCGAATCGATAGTGAAATGAATTTGCGGTATCTCACCAGATCTGCAAGCGCCGCTGCGTAGGGCCTTGATCCCCCAATATGAAGCGCCGTGGCCCGTCGATTCGCCTTCGCCTTCTCCGATTTATCCTTGTACGCAGGAGTATCCATCATATCCAAGACCTCCTCATAATAGTCCTACCGAATCCAATTCGGCATCGTTTGCCCCATTTTAAGGTCATGAAACATAACCCGTATCTTCTTCGAGGCAGCGCTTCTGTAGGTCCTGTAATGCCCCAGTCCCAAAATACGTAGGACTAGGAACGTAGACATGCCAGCCGTATAATAAAAATACGTAAGCTATAAAATGCAGTAGAACCATAACTAATCTCATCCACACAAAATAAATGAATAAAAGATATTATATAATGATAATAAATTTTCTTGATACAATATGTTGGGCGGAGACAAATCCACTACCAACAAGTAAAAGAAAAATACTTGAGAAAAGAAATAATTTTTGGCGGGCGAAGCGAAGACGATCCAAGCGCAATCATCCTTGAAGAAATAGAGATGGTCACGGCTTAGAGCTAGAGCACCTGCGAAGGACAAGAGCACACACCTGGAGAGATAACCAGGTCCTCAGAGGGACGTAACAAGACACATAATATCATGCCATATAAACTGAATAAATATTGCTCAAATAAATAAGTCAATTGAATTATAACATAGTCCAATACGCACTTATTGAACGAGCGTACCATCCCCCCAACCAAACAAGGACAGGAGATGGTAAACTAATTCACGGTGACGTATCTTTCCATGCTATGAATCCAATATGGTATCCGGACCCCAACAAGGTTCAATACCTTCTCATCGGAGTAGTAAGCCACACCTACAACCAAACAAGGACAAGATGTGGCAAACTAGTCCGCGATAAGTTATTGTTCCAAGCCACGGTCAAATACAAGTACCCAAACCAAAAGTACTTGTACCTAACGGATAAGGTAGCCTAACCGTTCTAAGTGAAATGTAGTTAAGAACAATCCTTCCTACGCATGGGCCTTGGCTAAATAGGATCGGCATGGTCCCCCTTGGGGCACCAGAGGCCCCATCAATAAGAGCATGACGTTCCGCAGAACGTCAGTGGCCGTCAATAATCATGGGTCATCAACCCCGTATCTCCAGCGGAGCTTCCGGGTTACAAGGGAACGTGCATCGAAGCCCATACGCTAAGGAATTGTCCTCCCCGCCCAATGCCTACTGTGTTGTATCCATAACACAAAACCACTATAACCGCTAAGTCAAACTAGCATGCAACCTCTATTAGCGGTTATTCCTACCGCATGGCTTATACACATCGGTGGCCAGCCAGTCACGCATGTCCGTGTTCTACATGCGACACACAACTTCGTGGTACAACGTATCATGGCCAATGAATGCAACACACAAGGTGGTCCCTTAAATCTAGGTTTAACGTGTAAAAAATAATATATAGCAGGAAATATAAATAAACAGTAAGTTCTAACAGGTTATGCCATGTATCACAGTTTATTTTGTATAAAAAAATAAATAATGCATGAAATATGAGCTAAATAAATAAACAGCAAATGGCAAGGTATCTTGCCTGATAGGACGCCTGGTGTACTGCAATGCTCAATATGGCACGAACTGCGACTTTGGGTAACAACCACACAAGGGGACCTCGGTTGGCAGCACGGATGGTTCCATCGAGTCCAGGACGGTCAAATTAGTTAGGGTCGATAGGAGGAAGGACAGAATTTGCAAAGGGATAGGAAAAGAACGATTGGTCATGAATAATCTTAGATAAATAAAAATAAAAATAATTTTTTTTATATAGTAAATATAAATAACTATTTTAAAAATATCTTTTATATTTAAAAACTATATTTCTATTAGTAATGCAATTTTGATAAATTCCTGAGAGTCACAAAATTCATTTCTTTATAGCAAAACTATAATTTGCTTAGTAGTAAATACTTACAACCATATTTAATAACATAAAAATAATGTACATATATTTTAGTCTTCGAAATCCAGTTTGAAAATAATATAGAGCCAAGTCTAATACAATTTTACAAGGTAATTTTGAAAGTTATTTAATAAGTATTTATTTGGAAACAAACATAATAATACCAATGATAATTAAAATAATAATAAATTCATGATAAATACTAATACTAATAACACTAGTAATTTATAATTTATAGGCCCAATACTTATTTACAAAAGCCAACTAAAATCTAATTAAATAATCCAACTGAAATAAAATTAAAATTAAAATAACACTAAAATAAAAAATATATAAAAAAACGTAAGACCAGCCCAAGCTAAACGAGCTGAGCTAGCTCCGTTCCTAAGAAGGAACCATAGAAAAAGAGAGAGAGGAGAAAGAGGAAAGAGCGGGAGGATCGAGGGGTCGACCGGAGGGGGTTTCGGCGGAGGAGATGGGTTGCGCGCGGTGGAGGGTGGATCGGGGTCGCCGGCGGCCGAAGGAGCGGAGGCGCGCTGGGCTGGTGAGGACGGGCGGAGAAGAAGGGTTTTACGGAGGAGCTTGGCCGGGGCTCGTCGGTGGTCGAGTTCGACCGGGGCTCCGGTCGGTGGAGGAGTGGGGCGGCACTGCATGCGAAAAGAGGCGGAGAGGCTGTTCGTGAGAGCGGCGGGACCGGAGGAGGAGGGAAAAAGGGGCGGAACGGGTGACGGCGGTGGTGTCGGGAGGCGTCGGGTTTCAGCGAGGCGGAGGGGATCGTAGTACGGCGGAGGGAATCGGCGGTCAGCGGAGAGGAGAGGAAGGGCGACGGCGGCGGGAAGAGGGCCCGGGTCGGCGGCGGTAGAGGGAAGAAGCGCGGTTGGCGCTCGCGGCATTTGCTGGCCGCGACGGAGGGCTCAACACCGGATCTGCGGTAGAGTGCGGTGGCGCGCTCGGACATGGGGGAGACCGGCAGCGCTCCGCTCAGTAGGCGATCACGGTGGTCGATGGCGAGTTATGTGGGTGTGTTTGCTTCCTTGATTTGGGTTTTGGGTTGTTGGTGGTTTTATTCGGCTAAAGCAGTGGTGGTGGTTTCGGTAATGGTGGTGTCGAGGATTATTTGGTCTCGGTGGTGGTGATGATGTGGTGGTCGCCGGATTTGCTATGTGGGCTGGTCTTGACGGGGGCTGTGGTATCGGTGGGGCGGCTCGGTATGGGCCGACGGTGGTGTTGGTGGTGGGTGACCGGAGTTGGCGTGATGGTGTGGGCTGGTTGTGGCGACGGTGATGGTGATGGTGCTGGCAGTTGGTGGGTGGCTGTAGGTGTTCTGCGGGTTGGTGGTCGTGGTGGTGACGGGCGGAACGACGGGGTTGGCCGGATTTATTGGCCGAAGGGGCGGTGGCGGTGGTTCCGGTAATGGTGGTCGTGTGTTCTCTAGAGTTAGATTTGTGGAGTCAGGGAGAATAGGTATTTGGCCGAGGTAGCGAGGAGGCGGTGGTCGGGACAGATAGGGTTAGGAATTCGTTTGCGTCGGGGTGTGTCCGACACGGAGAGGTTGAAATTGTATATGTAAAAGATTGGAATAAGAGTGGAAAGACACTGATACGGTACACGCAGTTGAGGTGGAAATTTGGAGAATAGAAATATATGGATGAGTACCTGCCTATTTATAGGATGTGTGAATTCCCAATTGGATAAGAATTAGGAGTAGTTTAAACCCCAAAATAGATAATTCGTAATTTAATTTAAAATCAATCAAATCCAAATCCAAATACAAATCCAATTTAAATCTAATTAAATTTTTAGTTTAAAAATCAAATAGGATAAATCAAATTTCAAATATTTAACTATTTAAATAAATCCAAATTTTCAAATCAAGATTTAAATCACCACAAAGATTTCAAAATATGTTTTCCAAAAATACTATAATAATAATTTCAAAAATATATTATTATTTATTTAAAAATAAGCTAATAATTAATTATGGGATATGTATGCATAATTATTTATACAAAATTTTTCTTTTCTAGTATACAATGAAAAATAATTTATTATTGATAAATGTTAGAAAGGAAAGGCTTAAAATAACAAACTTAGAAATTTTATATATTGGCAAAAATAATTATTATATATATCACTTCGAAAATAGAAAACATTTTTCTAAAAATATGTACGCTCGCACATATTTACACTCGCCGAGCAATAAAGAAAAATAAAATCTTGTGCGTGACGTACAATACGTTATTGAGACGTACAAATACAAGAAAATTAATCGGTACCAAATTTATATAAAAAAATCAGTATAAATTTAGGGGTTTTACATCCTACCCAACTTAAAAGAATTTCGTCCTCGAAATTAAAAAATTTGTAGGGGGTGAGAAGACACAAGGGTATCGATGGGGAACAATCAATAACAAAATCCTGCCGTAAGAAATTACGATCTAGATCATAGAAAAATAATACGGTATGGTCATAATCGATAGGATGGCTAGAGAAAGTTCTAGTAATACGCCTTCGTCCTTCTAAAATAGGTGAAGGCGAAAGCAATAAGGAGTTCAAAAGGCGATATTATCGAGTACGAATACGTGGTTCAAGGACGACGGAAAAAAAATTCAAAAAAATTTCCAAGGCAGTCGTGGATGGGATTCTAGAGGCCAAGTTTAATCTTGTCCCATCCACGTAGAACAATAGATAAATGTGAACCAAAGTGCACTAGGTTGATCAGACCATCATGCACCGGTTATGAGTAGACAATATGTTAGTGGAAGCGACCCAATTAACATATGTCTTGAACAAGCTCAATAAAAGAATAAGCTTGCAAAAACTAGGCTACATTAGCATCATTAGTCTAGATAGTACAAATATAGGCACGTGAGTTTAAGATTGAAATAAAGAACCAATATGAATAGTCCATGAGTCATAAGGATCTAAGTCTTGTTTATTCCTATACCGTCATTTTACGGTTTTATTGACCAGGGCTTGGTTGACCAAATGGGTTAAATTTCTCTAGTCTCTATGGTCTAGATAGTACTATTGGTATTTCCTTAATGGTCAAGGGTGTGTCAAGTCGTGGGGTACTCTACCTAACTTAAAGAATTAAGCTAAGGATGTTTGGGATATCTAACTAGTAGGGTCAATCTCTAGCAAGCACGAAGGGAAGATAAGAATAGGGATGGAAGGAATCAAGCAGGATGCAATTGATGAGTCAAACGGTATATAAAATCTAGAAAAAAGGTCAAGTATGTGGATGAGATCCTAGACTTCTAATCCTATTCGCAGGCTTGCTTGGTACGATAAAGTAACCAAATAATTTATCTTGACCTGCATGGGCCACCACAAAAACATGTAACGCCCCAGTCCTAAAATACGTAGGACTAGAAACGTAGACATGCCAGCCGTATAATAAATATACGTAAGCTGTAAAATGCAGTAGAACCATAACTAATCTCATCCACACAAAATAAATGAATAAAAGATATCATATAATGATAATAAATTGTCTTGATACAATATGTTGGGCGGAGACAAATACACTACCAACAAGTAAAAGAAAAATACATGAGAAAAGAAATGATTTTTGGCGGGCGAAGCGAAGAAGATCCAAGTGCAATCATCCTCGAAGAAATAGAGATGGTCACGGCTTAGAGCTAGAGCACCTGCGAAAGACAAGAGCACACACCTTGAGAGATAACCAGGTCCTCAAAGGGACGTAACAAGACACATAATATCATGCTATATAAACTGAATAAATATTGCTCAAATAAATAATCAATTGAATTATAACATAGTCCAATACGTACCTATTGAAGGAGCGTACCATCCCTCCAACCAAACAAGGACAGGAAATGGTAAACTAATTCACGGTGACGTATCTTTCCATGCTATGAATCCAATATGGTATTCGGACCCCAACAAGGTTCAATACCTTCTCATCGGAGTAGTAAGCCGCACCTACAACCAAACAAGGACAAGATGTGGCAAACTAGTTCGCGACAAGTTATTGTTCCAAGCCACGGTCAGATACAAGTACCCAAACCAAAAGTACTCGTACCTAACGGATAAGGTAGCCTAACCGTTCTAAGTGAAATATAGTTAAGAACAATCCTTCCTACGTATGGGCCCTGGCTAAATAGGATCGGCATGGTCCCCCCTTGGTGCACCAGAGGCCCCATCAATAAGAGCATAACGTTCCGCAGAACGTCAGTGGCCGTCAGTAATCATGGGTCATCAACCCCGTATCTCCAGCGGAGCTTTTGGGTCATAAGGGAAAGTGCATCAAAGCCCATACGCTAAGGAATTGTCCTCCCCGCCCAATGCCTACTGTGTTGTATCCACAACACAAAACTACTATAACCGCTAAGTCAAACTAGCATGCAACCTCTATTAGCGGTTATTCCTACCGTACGACTTATACGCACCGGTGGCCAGCCAGTCACGCATGTCCGTGTTCTACATGCAACACACAACTTCGTGGTACAACGTGTCAAGGCCAATGAATGCAACACACAAGGTGGTCCCTTAAATCTAGGTTTAATGTGTAAAAAATAATACATAGCAAGAAATATAAATGAACAGTAAGTTCTAACAGGTTATGCCATGTATCATAGTTTATTTTGCATAAAAAAAAAAAATAATGCATGAAATATGAGCTAAATAAATAAACAGCAAATGGCAAGGTGTCTTGCCTGGTAGGACGCCTGGTGTACTGCAATGCTCAATATGGCACGAACTACGACTTTGGGTAACAACCACACAAGGGGACCTCGGTTTGCAACACGGATGGTTCCATCGAGTCCAGGACTGTCAAATTAGTTAGGGTCGATAGGAGGAAGGACAGAATTTGCAAAGGGATAGGAAAAGAACGATTGGTCATGAATAATCTTAGATAAATAAAAATAAAAATAAATTTTTTTTATATAAGTAAATATAAATAACTATTTTTAAAATATCTTTTATATTTAAAAACTATATTTCTATTAGTAAAGCAATTTTGATAAATTCCTGAGAGTCACAAAATTCATTTCTTTATAGCAAAACTATAATTTGCTTAGTAGTAAATACTTACAACCATATTTAATAATGTAAATATATTTTAGGCTTCGAAATCCAGTTTGAAAATAATATAGGGCCAAGTCTAATACAATTTTACAAGGTAATTTTGGAAAGTTAATTAATAAGTATTTATTTGGAAACAAACATAATAATACCAATGATAATTAAAATAATAATAAATTCATGATAAATACTAATACTAATAACACTAGTAATTTATAATTTATAGGCCCAACACTTATTTATAAAAGCCAACTAAAATCTAATTAAATAATCCAACTGAAATAAAATTAAAATTAAATAACACTAAAATAAAATATATAAAAAAAATGTAAGACCAGCCCAAGCTAAACGAGCTGAGCTAGCTCCGTTCCTAAGAAGGAACCATAGAAAGAGAGAGAGATTGAGAAAGAGGGAAGAACGGGAGGATCGAGAGGTCGACCGGAGGGGGTTTCGGCGGAGGAGATGGGTTGCGCGCGGTGGAGGATGGATTGGGGTCGCCGGCGGCGGAAGGAGCGGAGGCGCGCTGGGCTGGTGAGGACGGGCGGAGAAGAAGGGTTTCACGGAGGAGCTTGGCCGGGGCTCGTCCGTGGTCGAGTTCGACCGGGGCTCCGTGTCACGACCCGCACCCGCTTTTCGGATACGAGACGTGTCCAAGCCAGCCTACGCCGCAGAGTCGGCGGTAGAACGCTGTCAAGCCCGCAAGAATAAATGCTCAAAAATAAATCTTTGCTGCTCATTCACATTTCTAAATTTATTACAACAGTTACAACATTTATAATTAAAGAAAAATACAAGATTTATAGTTAATGAAATGATACAATGGCTAGCTATTTTTAGGTTGTCTTCAGCATACCCAAGTTTCCCAGTGCTAAGAATGATCGCGGCTAAACCTGAAAAATGTTGGTTATCCAGTCAGGATTGGAACAAGTACACAAACCGACGGCAATGCAAAACACAATAGAATTAACAAGACATGAAAATAGCATATGGAATATGAAAGCTGTAAGAAAACTGATGACATAGCACGATAGAGAAATAAACAAGAAAAAAACTAATAAAAGACATCTATCTAGGTGGTGTGAAATATCTGTTTCAACATGTGGACGGCTAGGGGGTAAATAAGGCACACTGCACGTGTCGTGCGCAGCGGCTAGCATTCAAGATTAGACATATTGGGATAGTTCTGGGTAGTCCACATATGTACTAAGATATTTCCCCTCCCGACTACTCCGTGTGACGAGCGTGTCAACAAGCAGCAAGATATATGTATAGACATGAAATGAAAAGACTACTATGAATCGAAAAGCAATCAGAAAGTGCACTTGCCTGAGGTCCTTAGCTGGAGAAACCAATAACACTATACCACTCAATGAGCCACAATCAGTCAACACATGTAGAAGTCTCCGGATGCTGAAATAAACAGTACTAACATTCTCAGAATAGTCAAATTAGCTAGGATTGCCTGTCCTTAAGTCCAATTCTGGATACAGGGACAAAACGGTAATTTCGGACAAAAACGGTGTCCGCCGTTGGACCCGCTTTGCACCGAAAAGCGTGCCAGAGTCAACGGTCTCTAAAGTCGTCAAACTACATGTTTACGGATCCAGTTTTTCGATACGAACCCAACCGTATGTCCAGAGTTGGATTCCGGCGGACCGTGCACAAAATTGCCCGTTGAGTGGGACCGTGGGGCCCGCAAAACGATGTCGAATTCAACTGTCTCAGAATTGGACCAAACTTGGCATACAGGACCAGAAAAATGATACGGTCCTGTTGGCGCAAGTTTCGTCTCGATCTGACGAGCGTGCACGAAGTAATTGGAGAATTTTCTAAGAGTTTATTATATTTTTCAAACTTAGTTAATGGTCCAGTGCTTTGCTTTCTATTTATGTCTTTATGTAACTAATATATACAAAATTTTTGTTTCCTCTTATACAATAATGATTCAGTACAAGTATGTTAATGAAGTTTCCATGGAATGAAAAGTGTTCGTGTGTAAATAACAACTAATAGTCTTGACTAACAAATAGAAGGAGAGTGAGAATTAGCAGTAGGGTCATATATAATGCACTTCCTTGATTTAGTGTTCTATGTAGGTGGACAGTACATGGCTTTATTAATAACTATTCCTCTTCGTCTTATTCTCCTCTTCCTGTATAGCTAACCCATTCTTCTACAATTCATTTCTCATTCCTCCTATACTTTAACTTAATACTAGAGAGACTAGCAAGGAGAAGGGAACAACTTACCTTCATCTACTGCTGGTGCCGCTGTAATGCAGAACGCCTGGGGCAAGAGGCCGAGACCTTCGAGTTCTCGTCGAGGATTTTGTACTCGTGCATGATCCAGTTGGTCCTCTACCCCTTGGGCGCGCGGCCGACGTGGAAGACCAGCGTCTTCTTCATCCCGACCACCGCGGAACGGTGCCGCACGTCCCGGTTGGTGCGAGGCTGGGCGGTGCTCGGGCGGTCTGGGATGGTCGTGCGAAGACGACGGTGGTTCATCGGATAGGCGTGTGATGGTGTAGGCAGTGTCGTCGGACCGGTAATGGGGAGGCTGGGGGAGGTCCGACGAGTAGAGGGGACGAGGTGGAAGTATGGGGGTCGCGACGCGGTGTAGTCGTGCGACCAGGGATCGGTTGATCAGCGATGTCCGTGGGTTGTTGGTTGGTGGCAAAATCGCGTTGGTGTCGAGCAGGGGGTGGAAGAGGAGAGGCGGCGTTGCTCAAGAGGTGGGGTGGATGCGGAAGCCCGGCGCCAGGGGGCGCCGAGATTGGAAAAGCGGGCGGCTGTCACCATTACGCATATTTAGGTTTTGTTTGTAGAGAGGTTTTGTATTTATACAGCAGTTTGTGTGGGGAATCTTAGCTTGCTGGGCTCGGCGCAGTTTGCTTAGGGTTTGGCTCTCTTCCTCTCGTTTACGCATGGGTATTGTAAGCTGTCCCTCTCGGGATGGACCGTCTATTAGAGTCACGGTTTGGGCTCGGGTTATGGAGTTTTTTTTCTTTGGGATCATGCCGGACTGGCCTGGCCTAGCTGAGAACTCTAATAAAATAACAGCATATAAATAAGAGAGAACTGAATTCACAAGGATTTTTCTGTAACAAAAAGGATTAGGATATAGTAATATTGCATACTTCTTAGTAGCAAACAACTCAGCACTCAAGCCTCAATATTGGCCACATATTCTTACTGGTGAAGCCAAATTTGAATTCCCACATTGAGTCAAAGTGCCAGGTTTCGGAAACAGAAACTATCCCCAGTTTAGGACTTACATCCACTCTTGTTTCACCTAACCCTTACTTGTTGCTTCCATCCAATTTAAGAATTAAGATGGGAAGAACATGACAAATGTTTGTACTTATGAGCACACAACTTTGCATTGTCATAGATGTAGGAGTTCAAATAAAACATATCAAATTTTGCTTCAGAAGTTAGTGGTTTCATTCTGTAAAATTCAGGTAATTCAGACAAACACCCAAATAATTGTAGGGTAAACAAGTTGTTTATTCTAAGTTTCTAAAACTCATCAAAACTTGTAATATTTTAAATAAATATTATAATTACAGATATTTCTATTATCTATTTGTAGAAAAGCAAGCTTATATCTACATATATATATATATATATATATATATATATATATATATATATATATATATATATATATATATATATGAATACTAGTAATAATATCCATAAAAATCTAATTAAAAAAATCCCAATATTATCTATTTCTAGATTAGGGCCTATTTTCTATAAATATGAACACATATATTATAACATTTATTCGACACAATATTATAATCCATTATAATAAAAATAATATTATCTAGTAATAACCTTTAGCAATATTGATAATAAAATATTTCAAAATTTCGGGAAGGGGAGCTACACTCCGGTCGGCGGAGGAGTGGGGCGGCGCTGCGTGCGGAAAGAGGCGGAGAGGCTGTTCGTGAGAGCGACGGGACCGGAGGAGGAGGGAAAAAGGGACGGAGCGGGTGACGGTGGTGGTGTCGGGAGGCGTCGGGTTTCAGCGAAGCGGAGGGGATCGGAGTGCGGCGGAGGGAATCTGCGGTCAGCGGAGAAGAGAGGAAGGGGAGACGGCGGCGAAAAGAGGGCCCGGGTCGGCGGCGGTAGAGGGAAGACGCGACGTTTGCTGTCCGTGGCGGAGGGCTCGACGCCGGATCTGCGACAGAGTCCGATGGCGCGCTCGGACATGGGGGGAGAACGGCAGCGCTCCGCTCAGTAGGCGATCACGGTGGTCGATGGCGATGTATATGGGTGTATTTGCTTCCTTGATTTGGGTTTTGGGTTGCTGGTGGTTGTGTTCGGCTAAAGCAGTGGTGGTGGTTTCGGTAATGGTGGTGTCGGGATTATTTGGTCTCGGTGGTGGTGATGATGTGGTGGTCGCCGGATTTGCCATGTGGGCTGGTCTTGACGGGGGTTGTGGTATCGGTGGGGCGGCTCGGTATGGGCCGACGGTGGTGCTGGTGGTGGGTGACCGGAGTTGGCGTGATGGTGTGGGCTGGTTGCGGCAACGGTGATGGTTATGGTGCTGGGAGTTGGTGGGTGGCTGTAGGTGTTCTGCGGGTTGGTGGTCGTGGTGGTGACGGGCGGAACGACGGGGTTGGCCGAATTTATTGGCCGAAGGGGCGGTGGCGGTGGTTCCGGTAATGGTGGTCGTGTGTTCTCTAGAGTTAGATTTGTAGAGTCGGGGGAGAATAGGTATTTGGTCGGGGTAGCGAGGAGGTGGTGGTCGGGACAGATAGGGTTAGGAATTTGTTTGCGTCGGGGTGTGTCCGACACGGAGAGGTTGAAATTGTATATGTAAAAGATTGGAATAAGACTGGAAAGACACTGACACGGTGCACGCACTTGTGGTAGAAATTTGGAGAATAGAAATATATGGATGAGTACCTGCCTATTTATACAATGTGGGAATTTCCAATTGGATAAGAATTAGGAGTATTTTAAACCCCAAAATAGATAATTTGTAATTTAATTTAAAATCAATCAAATCTAAATCTAAATACAAATCCAATTTAAATCTAATTAAATTTTTAGTTTAAAATCAAATGGGATAAATCAAATTTCAAATATTTAACTATTTAAATAAATCCAAAATTTCAAATCAAGATTTAAATCGCCACAAAGATTTTAAAATATGTTTTCCAAAAATACTATAATAATAATTTTGAAAATACATTATTATTTATTTAAAAATAAGCTAATAATTAATTATGGGATTGTTTGCCATGAAATATAAAAGAACAGAACAATTATCGGAGGACTGGACTTTTACTTCACAATACAAACTCGCTTATACAAAAAAAGCCTAGGGACAAAAACCTAGGTACAGCAATCTAAGTACAATTATTTATTTTAGATTCTGGGGGGGTGACGATAGAGGCTCGGGAAAGCGACGGCAGCTCTGCCTTACTCCTTGGACGATCGGGTGCAGCCTTGGCACTGTAGAAGAACTGCTTGGCGTTGATGAAGAAATGCTCTCTCTTCAGGCTCTGTATACTCTCTCTCTGGCTCTCTGGGTCTCTTTGTATATGTCTTCTCCGTATATCTCTCTCTCTCTCTCTGTATATCTGTCTCTGTATATGTCTTCGCAAGGGAATGGCACCTTGCTATTTATAAGAGTGGGGGGCCTCACTAGGGTTTGGAATGATTGCCCCCTCTCAAAAGTCGGCGGCCTCTTGATTAATCAATCTGGGCCACTAATCCTGAGTGTGATGAATCTGGGTCATTAATGTAGATTGCGCCGAATCCAATGAGTAATTAATACTGATTGCAACAAATCTGCATCATGATGATTTGTTGACGTTTGCAAATCTAAATGAATAAATCTGAATCATTCTCTGCCATGTGCCCCCACTATTTGTTATGATTATTGGGATTCGATCCAATCTAGAGATTACTTTGATTGCAGTAGATCTGAATTATTGAGATATGATCGGCTTTTGACACGTGTCCAGCCACGTGTCCCAACTGTTGTACTCATGAGCCGCATAAAAGTCATCACACTCAAACCGCATGAGAGTCGTCGTGCCCGAACCGCATGAGAGTCTCCATACCCGAACCGCATGAGAGTCGTCATGACCGAGCCGCATGAGAGTCTTCATACTCGAGCCGCATGAGCGTCGTCATGACGGAGCCGCATGAAGAGTCGTCACGACCGAGCCGCATGAGTGTCTCCATACTCGAGCCGCATGAGAGTCTTCATACTCGAGCCGCATGAGCGTCGTCATGACCGAGCCGCATGAAGAGTCGTCACGACCGAGCCGCATGAGCGTCTCCATACTCGAGTCGTATGAGAGTCTTCGTACTCGAGCTGCATGAAGAGTCGTCATGACTGGAGTCGTAACCGCATAGAGCTTATCCGAGCCGCATGAGGCTCAAGAAGACTTTCGGTCCGTATGAGTTTCTGAGCTGCATGAGGCTCCTTCTGGCTGAGCCGCATGGGCTTCCATGTTGATTTTGGGCCGCCTAAGGCCCCCTGCTGCTTTTGGGCCGCATGAAGCTTTCTGGATTTTGAGCCGCATGAAGCTCCATGTTGAATTCGAGCGGCATAGAGAATCTCCTTCTTTCCTTGCGCTTTGTGAAGGATCCCATCTCGCAAGTCAAGGACATCTCAGTCAACCTTTGTACTCGTTTTGTGGGCCCGGGTATCCCGAACACACGAGTGCGTAGGTATCATGTTTACAACTTTCCATCAGAGGCTTGCTTTAACAGTTAGCGGGGCGCTCTGATGGTCAGAGGTTGGGACAGCTGACTGAGCTCGACGAGCCCGTGCTGCCCTAGACTTCTTCGACTTAGCACCCGAAGGTGCGTAGTAGGAAGAGTCCAAGTTGGAAGGAGGGAAGAGAAGTTGGTGCCCATTTTGAAGGAGGAATGGGGGCTATATTTATAGAATAGAGTGAGCCCTTTCTTTTTCTTCTTTCGATGTGGGACTAAAAGTAATATTTTTCATGCTTGTACAAGACCCCCTTCAAAGTTTTCAAATTAAAAATTTGGAATACTTTGAATAAGAACCATGGAAAGTAGAGTTGTTTTGGTGTGGAGATCCTATCAGAGGTAGCATGGACGTGATAGCTTTGAGTACTTCCGCTGGGAATTTTGTGTGGACTTATCATCCTTGGCGTACCTTGGTTTTAGGTATGGATAATAAGTTGAGAGAGGGAACCATCATATTTACTCAGAGGTGGTGAGAACATGGTAAATATGGGGTTAATGGTAGAGCCTTCCTACTCAGAGGTAACGAGGACGTGGTAGGAGTAGGCCTAATGAGGATACACAGAACAACTCAGAGGTGCTATCAACGTAGAAATTCTATGTATTGGGTGAAAGAATGCTATAGAACAGCTGGGCTCCAAAAGCATATGATAATGAGGAAAGATGTGGATGTACTAGGTATTTGAAAGAATGCCAGGGAGCAGCTGGGCTCCCAAGACTTGATGAGAAAAGAGTGGCATGTACTAGAAAACTTAGTACAGCATTCGTAGTCAACTGCGGACATTTGTGGTCAACAGAGGATATTTGTGGTCGTCGGGAGACATTTGTGGGCCTATTATCCTTGGCGTACCCTGGCTTAGGATACGGATAATAGGATGAAAGGGAACCAACATACTTACTCAGAGGTAATAAGGACATGGCAAGTATGAGTGTTTTATCGTGGAGTCTTCCTACTCATAGGTAATGAGGACATGGCAGGAGTAGACTCGACGGAGAGTATTTATGGGCCTATTATCCTTGGCGTATCCTGGCTTAGGGTACGGATAATAAGACGAGAGAGAACCAACATACTTACTCAGAGGTAATGAGGACATGGCAAGTACGAAGGTTTTACCGTGGAGTCTTCCTACTCAGAGGTAATGAGGACATGGCAGGAGTGGACTCAACGGAGGATATTTGTGGACCTATTATCCTTGGCGTATCCTGGTTCAGGATACGGATAATAGGATGAAAGAAAACCAACATACTTACTCAGAGGTAATGAGGACATAGAAAGTATGAGGGTTTTATCGTGGAGCCTTCCTACTCAGAGGTAATGAGGACATGGCAGGAATGGACTCAACGATGGATATTTGTGGACCTATTATCCTTGGCGTACCCTGGGGTTTTTTTTTGGTACAGATAATAAGTCGAGGGAGGACCAACATATTTACTCAGAGGTAATGAGGACATGGCAAATATGAGGGTTTCTTCGACGGAGCCTTCCCACTCAGAGGTAATGAGGACATGGCAGGAGTGGGCTCAATAAAGGAGGGTACACAGAACGACTCAGAGGTAATGAGGACATGGAAGTTCTATGTAAAGGGGTGATTTGTTTTTGGCGGAAGTGAAACGACTCAGAGGTAATGAGGACATAGCCGTTTTGGAAATTTGTGGATCGATTACCCTTTTTGTGCACTGGAAGTGCGGGTAGTAGATCATGAGGGAGGATCTCTTCCAGGAAAAAAGTTCAGAGGTATGGTCATACATGACTTACTATCTGAAAGAGTGACCGGAATGTGAGTTCAGAGGCACCTGCGGGTACATAACTCGATAATCTGGAATTTAAAAATGTGAGTTCAGCGGCACCAGCGGGTACATGATTCAATGATCTAGAATGTTGTGGATGTGAGTTCAGCGGTACCAGCGGGGTACATGACTCGAGGATCTAGAATGTTGTGGATGTGAGTTCAGCGGTACCAGTAGGTACATGACTCGAGGATCTGGAATATTGTGGATGTGAGTTCAGCGGTACCAGCGGGTACATGACTCGATAATCTAGAATTTGGAATATATGAGTTCAGCGGCACCAGCGGGTACATGACTCAATGATCTGGAATGTTGGAATATGAGTTCAGCGGTACCAGCGGGTACGTAACTCAATAATCTGGTGTTTGGAGAAAATGAGTTCAGCGGTACCGGCGGGTACGTAACTATTGCTTCAGAAGATTTATCATCGGGGATGAGAGTTCAGCGGTACCAGGGTACATAACTCATCATCTTAGAAATTTGTCGTCGGGATGTGAGTTCAGCGGTACGAGAGAGTACATGACTCATCACTTTGGCATATTTGTAGTCAAGACGCGAGTTCAGCGGTACCAGCGGGTACGTAACTCATCACCTTGGCAGATTTATAGGCGAAATGCGAGTTCAGCGGTACCAGCAGGTACGTAACTCATCACCTTGGCAGATTTGTAGGCGGGACGCGAGTTCAGCGGTACCAACGGGTACATAACTCACCGATCTTGGAAATTTATAGTCAGGATGTGAGTTCAGCGGTACCAGAGGGTACATGACTCACAGTCCGAGAGATTTGAAGTCTAAGTGTAAGTTCAGCGATACCTGCGGGTATATGACTCACAATCCGAGAGATAGTTGGAAGGTGTCATTTAGACATAGTACTTTTTGAGGAACTTGTCATTGTTGTTTTGGGCGTTTGATCTTGTCCTCTCCCTCTGAGATGTGCAATCCCAATTGGCGAGCCTTCTTTAACCGTTCTTCGGCGCTAGTAGCACTGATAATAAATGTCTTCCAGTCTTTGAATTGACTTTCGCCCATCCAGAGGCCGATTGTTGGAAGTAGTCTCTTTTGGCAAATTTCAATTAAGGAGGAATCCGGATTACCGGACGGCAGCTTCATGGCGGTTTGGCGGAACCGCTCAATATAGTTCCTTGTCAGCTCTTTCTCCCCTGGAACGACGTCCATGAGGGTGGACATTGTGATGTCCTATCCTACTTCGTAGAATCTCTCCAAGAACATGCGCTTGAAGCCGACGAAGGAGTGGATGCAGTTGTCTGGCAGATTACGGTACCAGTCGAAGGCGACTCCTTCCAATGCCCCAATGAATAATCGTGTAAGGATGGCATCGTCATGGGGTAGATGGTCGGTGGTGACCTCAAAGTAAGTGATGTACCGACTTGCAGAGGTCTTGCCATCATAAGGATTGATATTGAACGACTTATATCTTGGTGGGAAGGGGACATCCCTCCATGCAGCAGGGTATGGTTGCCGTATTTTGAGGTTTTGAGAGGTTTTTCGAGCGTGAAACATGGCTCGGAGCTCCTGGACCTCTCTTCTTGCTTCCCTGGCCTCATTTGCAGTGGTGGGGGCCATCATTTTAGGAGGATTGTGCTCGGGTTCGGTGCTGCTGAGTTCGAGTCCGTATTGACCGCGGGACCCGCGCTTGTTTGGCCCGACGTCCCTCCTTGGAGAGTTGGAAGGGCCGTTTTGATCTCGTCTACAGACTTGACCAAGGCATGCAGTATGGCCTCCAGAGTGTCGATGCGTTGGCGATCACTGGAACCAGCTTGGTTGCTGTCGGTCATGAATATCGTCTTTATATGAGGAGAGATGGAAGGAACGGTAGAGGACGTGCCCTCCGAATCATACCCTTGTAGTGAGAAGTCATCGGGATATATGGGAATGTCTTCTTCTGATTCGGACTCAGAAGGGATAGTACCCCCAGCCTCAGAGTTCACCTCGTCTTGGGAGTTGTGGACGTCCTCGGGGACGTCGGGGTTTGCTGTATCTGATGGGAGAGTTGTTACCCCCGGCTCGTCTTCTTGGAACAATAGATTGTCGTGGAGGTTGGGAGGAGTGCTACCCCCAGTCCCAGCAACCCCCAGTAGTGCGGACGACGAATCTTCCACTGTAGCAGATTTCGTCTTAGAATGGGTACCTTAGAAAACTCCGGTGGTGGGCACCCGTTTAGACGATAGTCTCTTAGTCATAGTGGTTGAAATCTTCGGACTGGAAACATTGGTCTTCTTTCCTCTCCCATCGGCGGGGATTTTCTGAGCAGAGTTGCAGGAGGCGACGGGAAGTGCCTCGTCTTCTGAACATGCTTGTTGTAGTCTTTGGAAGATGGACTGTCGGTCTTTTCGTACTGTCGCGTTATTGCAACAGCAGTTGACGATGACTTGGGTGCAGTGACGGCCGTGGGAGGACTCTTTGTACCCCGAGGCACCTTCTCTTTTCTTGCGTTTGTGGAGGATGGCCTCGTGCAAGTCAGATGGGTCCGGATCGACCATGTTTTGCTCCCTGAGTTTTGAGAGACTTTTGGGACCTCTCTGTCCGTTTGCCGCCGGGGGCTGGACTCGAGTGGTTTGTACAACTTCCCATCAGAGGCCCGCATAACGGTATATGGGATGCTCGGATGGTCAAAGGTCGGATCAGCGGACCGAGCTTGCCAAGCTCGCGCTGCCCTAGACTTCTTCGCTCTAGTGCGTAAGGGCACATAGTAGGAAGAGTCTAAGTGATATTGGAGAGAGTCAGACATATCTTCTTGGGAGCACAAGAGATCAGGACCATAGGAGAGGCGATCGAAGACAGAGCCGCGTGGAGCAGGCGGCATGCAGCTGGAATCCATAGTCTCCATGCGGCTGGCAGGCGTAGCCGCATAGGCTTTCTTCATGCGGCCGGGAGTCTTGGCCGAATGAGTTTTCTTTATGCGGCTGGATGATCTGGCCGCATAGACCTCCTTCATGCTGGCAGATTCATCCGCATGAGCGTCCTGCATACGGTTGGCAGACTTGGCCACATGAGTGTTGGGCTTCTTCTTGGGGCGCATAGAATCACTTTTTGTCCCTGCAAGTCCAGCATCGTAGTGCTTTCCTCTGCCGGACTTGGGGACAGCAGAGTCCTCTACGGCTCGAAGTGGAGCCGTATGAGAGTCACCTTCACCGTCTTGGGTAGCAGAGAGTACCCCATCCAGAGCTTGTGGAGGAGCAAATGATTTCGGCCTCCACTCGCAGCAAACTTTCTTTGTACGGGTTCGCTTCTGGACCGGGCCAGCACTTCCTTCAGAGAGCATTTCTTCAAACACCTGTTGGTCGAAGCGGACGACCATCTTCTGTTGCATGGAGCCAAGTTTGGCTGCATCCGATTGCGTCACCAACTCCTCAGCCGTGGAGAAGTTTGTCCCCAGCAGAGTCGCCATCGTATTTGCCATGAAATATAAAAGAACAGAATAATTATCGGAGGACTGGACTTTTACTTCATAATAAACTCGCTTGTACAAAGAAAGCCTAGGGACGAAAACCTAGGTACAGCAATCTAAGTACAATTGTTTGTTTTAGATTCTGGAGGGTGACGATAGAGGCTCGGGAAAGCGACGGCAGCTCTGCCTTACTCCTTGGACGATCGGGTGCAGCCTTGGCTTGTAGAAGAACTGCTTGGCATTGATGAAGAAATGCTCTCTCTTCAGGCTCTGTATACTCTCTCTCTGGCTCTCTGGGTCTCTCTGTATATGTCTTCTCCGTATATCTCTCTCTGTATATCTGTCTCTGTATATGTCTTCGCAAGGGAATGGCGCCTTGCTATTTATAAGAGTGGGGGGCCTCACTAGGGTTTGCAATGATTGCCCCCTCTCAAAAGTCGGCGGCCTCTTGATTAATCAATCTGGGCTATTAATCCTGAGTGTGTTTAATCTGGGTCACTAATGTAGATTGTGCCGAATCCAATGAGTAATTAATGCTGATTGCAACAAATCTGCATCATGATGATTTGTTGACATTTGCAAATCTGAATGAATAAATCTGAATCATTCTCTGCCACGTGTCTCCACTGTTTGTTATGATTATTGGGATTCGATCCAATCTAGAGATTACTTTGATTGCAGTAGATCTGAATTATTGAGATATGATCGACTTTTGACACGTGTCCAGCCACGTGTCCCAACTGTTGTACTCATGAGCCACATGAAAGTCATCACACTCAAACCGCATGAGAGTCGTCGTGCCCGAACCGCATGAGAGTCTCCCCCGAATCGCATGAGAGTCATCATGACCGAGCCGCATGAGAGTCTTCATACTCGAGCCGCATGAGCGTCGTCATGACCGAGCCGCATGAAGAGTCGTCACGATCGAGCCGCATGAGCGTCTCCATTCTCGAGCCGCATGAGAGTCTTCATACTCGAGCCGTATGAGCGTTGTCATGACCGAGCCGCATGAAGAGTCGTCACGACTGAGCCGCATGAGCGTCTCCATACTCGAGCCGCATGAGAGTCTTCGTACTCGAGCTGCATGAAGAGTCATCATGACCGGAGTCGTAACCGCATAGAGCTTATCCGAGCCGCATGAGGCTCTAGAAGACTTTCGGTCTACATGAGTTTCTGAGCCGCATGAGGCTCCTTCTGGCTGAGCCGTATGGGCTTCCATGTTGATTTTGGGCCGCCTAAGGCCCCCTGCTACTTTTGGGCCGCATGAAGCTTTCTGGATTTTGAGCCGCATGAAGCTCCATATTGAATTCGAGCGGCATAGAGAATCCCCTTCTTTCCTTGCGCTTTGTGAAGGATCCCATCTCGCAAGTCAAGGACATCTCAGTCAACCTTTGTACTCGTTTTGTGGGCCCGGGTATCCCGAACACACGTGTGCGTAGGTATCATGTTTACAACTTTCCATCAGCCCGTTTTAACAGTTAGCGGGGCGCTCTGATGGTCAGAGGTTGGGACAACTGACTGAGCTCGACGAGCCCGCGCTGCCCTAGACTTCTTCGACTTAGCACCCGAAGGTGCGTAGTAGGAAGAGTCCAAGTTGGAAGGAGGGAAGAGAAGTTGGTGCCCTTTTCGAAGGAGGAAAGGGGGCTATATTTATAGAATGGAGTGAGCCCTTTCTTTTTCTCCTTTCCGATGTGGGACTAAAAGCAATATTTTTCATGCTTTACAGGGATATGTATGCATAATTATTTATACGAAATTTTGCTTTTCTAGTATACAATGATAAATAATTTATTATTAACAAATGTTAGAAAGGAAAGGCTTAAAAAATAAACTTAGAAATTTTGTATAATGGCAAAAATAATTATATATATGTATCACTTCGAAAATAGAAAACATTTTTCTAAAAATATGTACGCTCGCACATATTTGTACTCGTCGAGCAATAAAGAAAATAAAATCTTGCGCGTGACGTACAATACGTTATTGAGACGTACAAATACAAGAAAATTAACCGGTACCAAATTTATATAAAAAAATCAGTAGAAATTTAGGGGTTTTACAGGTCCAGCGGATCGCGTCCTCGCGATGGGGGGGCCACCAGAACGTCGTCTAACATACAAATTTAATTATCACGTAATTTAAAAAATGGTTGATTAAAGAGTAACTAATAATTAACCACAAGATATAGATATACCCTCAACTCGTCGAGCCAGACGTACTTCACGTTTGGGGGCACTGACGAAAAGTTGAGGTAGGGGCCATGGAAGTTAGCCCTGATAATTTCTCCAAGAGACCTGGCAACATTAAACGGAAAAAACCTACAAAGAAGCAACGACTGGATTATTAACTTGAATAAATGAAACAAATTTAATAAATTATCTTAAATTTACTTAGGAGGACCCCGCAGGCCATAGCTCTCGTCGGAACTCACCTATCGGCCTCTCTGGTGTCGTCGGAGGATCCACGGGTCCGCGCATGTACTCCCCAGTAACCGGATGGAACCGAGTATGGGGGTACTCCGGGGCCCACTGTGCAGTAACTGGTGGATTCGTTGGCGGAATGGATCAGCTAGCGGATGGAGACTCGTGCCTCGATGAAGTTGTCGATCAACGGCGGGATGAGTCTGTGCCCGGGGTACTCTCCGGGTCGGGTTCGCTGGATGGGGTCACATCCCGGGGAGATTGAATGCGACCACGACCACCAGCACCACCACGACCACGACCACCACCACCACCACCAGCAGCACGACCACGGCCAGCCATCATGACCTGTAAATAGAACACATAAACATAATTAACAATATAGAAGTGTAAATGAATATAAAATTCTAAACTAAAATATATATACCACCAGCAGGAAGACGAGTGTCGTCGAGACAAAAGGACTATGAGTGCCATCTGCAAAAAAAAAATCATACAATAAGTAAATGATCGAACGAAAAAAGCATGAATTCACGTAATTGGAAGTATTTTTAATATACAACGATATTTAACCTAATTATTGTCATCTTCGTTCCGTCCTCAGCCTCGTCTTCATCAGCATCCTCATTCTCATCCTCCCTCATCCTTATCATCGTCGATTTCATCTGTATCCTCATCCCCATCAAATCTTCTTCTTCTTCTTCTTCTTTTCTTCTTCTTCTTCTTCTTCTCTGCCTCAATATTGGGACAAGACGCCTCTTTCTCCCCTGGTTGATAGCTAAGTCTTGTGTATCAACCTCTTCCTCCCCTATTTTCCTCAACAATATCTTCAACATCCATTGTGTCCGACTGTTGTCCCAAGTATTAGAACTTTTCGATCTAGTCCTCTTGGTATGCTGGGTCTCCAACGTTGAATGTATTTCTAGATTTAATTTTGCATACTACCTACCAGTCAAATCGATCTCTACGACGCCTTGGGTAGCTTGTATAGTAGACTTGAATAGCCTGACTTGCTATCGCAAATGTATCGGACCCTCTATACCTCTTGTGATAATTTATATCGACAAATTCAAATTGTTTATCGATTCTCCAATCGATATTTGGTGTCGTATCGGACCACTCACATTTGAACATCACAATATGCATATCATATGGGGTAGTATATTGTAAATCTACAATATCCCGAAGCACTCCACAATAGTCAAAGTCCGGCTCGTCGTCATAGATGGTGCCTCTTATGCAAACACCGGAATCCTTGGTACTGATGCCGTCATTGATAAATTCGACATTTATAGCATTCTGAGTTGCCTTAAACCTGAAGCCATTAACGACATAGCCTGGCCAAGTCTTTGCTTGCTTCTTCGGTCCCAATGCCAGATAACGAACACTCTCATTTGTGAGTGTTGTTTTAGGCAATAAAACCTGCAAAGAAATATTTATAATTTAAATATTTTAGATGCCTATATTTTAATGGTAGCCGCATAACATGTTATCTTAGTTACTTACGTATTTACGAAACCGGGACGGAAATATACAATCAACCTATCTTTGAAGTCCCTTATCGGTAATATGGGTGTCCTCATTTTGACTTCATCTCTAAATACACTGTTAGAGAGAATAAGAATAAGTGTAGTCACTTACTTCTTCAAATTAGAGATTATAACGAGTACAAGTGTACTGACTTACTTCTCCAAATCTCTCACTTCTTGTATGTCACAGTTTAACAAGACATATCGGTGAGCGGCATCATACTCATCGTCAGTCAACCACCGTTTTTTACTATCCCCAACAGGCTTTCCCCTTACATTGAATATACCTCCATCCACAACGTCCTCGTCATTCCTTTGAGGTCTATTTCGATTGTCTTAACATGAGTATTAAAAAATGGAGCAGTAGTTTGACACCACTTCGATAAGATATGCTTCGCATATCGAAGCCTCTATATGAGCCTTGTTGGCAACTTTCTCTTTAGATGATGTAGGTATTTGGAGAGACAAATTATCTTGAGAATTAAGAATGAATTTTAAAACCCACTAAAATTTAACTTAAATTATATAATTTTATGTACCTTTCAAATGGGTACATCCATCGATAATGAACAGATGCACCGACATGGGTTTCGTATGCTAGATGAATCGGTAGATGCTCCATGCTGTCGAAGAAGCCCGGAGGAAATATTTTCTCCAACTTGCAAATTGTTAAGATAATATTCTCCTCAACTTCAACAATGTGTTGCACCGTCAACTTAGTTGAACAAATATCCCTGAAGAATGTAGATAGTTCGGCCAACGAAACCCATACAGCAGAAGACAACAACTCTCTCAAAGCAATGGGCAGTAATCTTTCCATAAACACATGGCAGTCGTGACTCTTCATTCTCGTTAGCTTGCGTTCATCGAGATCAACGCATCTAGACAAATTCGACACATGCCATCGGGAAATCTTAAAGTAGATACCCACTTGCAGATTATTAATCTTTCTTCCTTGCTCAATGTGTATTATGCTATCGGCTTAGTTAATTGTCTACCAGCTCCCCTTTGTATCAAGTTCAGATAAGGACGCTTGCATATCTCGGCAATGTCTTGTCTTACTTTTGGATTGTCCTTCGTCTTTCCTTTAATATCCATGACGGTATTGAAGACATTATCGAACACATTCTTTTCGATATGCATAACATCAAGATTATGCCTTATAAGATTATCTTTCCAATAAGGCAAGTCCTAAAAGATACTTCGTTTGGTCCAGTTATGGCTTTGTCCGAACCCATCGACACGATTGTTCGATAGATCTTCCATTACAGTGGGCAAGTCCTTTACATCTTTCCAAATATCGTATCCCGACAATCTGGCAGGCGGATAAAAAAATTCTTATTTTCTAGCTCTGAATGCGTCCTTGTTCTTTCTCCAAGGATGACTCACGGGCAGAAATTGACGGTGACAATCAAAGAAAGAAGTTTTTCCTCCATGCTTAAGGCAGAACGCCTTACTATTTTCCATGCATATCGGACAAGATACGGTATCGTGAGTACTCCATCCCGACAGCATACCGTATACGGGCGGGAAAATTATTGATTGCCCACATCAGTGAAGCTCTCATCTGAAAGTTCTGTTTTCTGGAAATATTATAGGTCACGACGCCGATCTCCCACAGCTGTTTCAGCTCATCCACCAATGGCTGTAAATATTATCGATGTTCTTTGTCAGATTTTTGGAACCCGGTATTATAGCTGTCAAGAACATATAAGGAGTCTTCATACACATCCATAGTGGCAGTGTAAGGGAAAAATGACCGACCAACAGGAGTATTAAGATCCCGACTGCCCGAAAGGGGCGAAGCCATCAGAACATAGTGCCAGACGTACATTTCTAGGCTCTGCAGCAAAATCTGGATGACGCAAATCGAAATTTTCCACGCCTCTCCATCCGAAGGATGTGACAATTCTCCATCGTCCTTTGTGCGTTGTTCGTTGTGCCACGTCATTGTTCTGCTGTATTCTGAGACATATACATCATCTGCAAGCGCTTTGTGATCGACAACTAATGCATATACTTGTAAGGACGTCATTTTCTAGTTGACCTTCCTTTTTTCCTGACTGGCTTGTAACGATCCACATTACAGAAGCTGCAACTTTCTATGTCCTCGTTCTCCTTGTAGTACAACATGCATCCGTTGCGATAATCTATATTCTCGTACCCCAGTCCCAGTTGTCGGACCATCATCTTTGACTTGTAGAAGTTTTTTGAAAGCTCTTTTGATTCCTTAGGTAACACCTCCTTGATTAGTTGTATAATTCGATCATAGCAAGCTTGTGGCAAGTTAAAATCGGACTTTATGTTCAACAACTGCATCGTCACTGACAGTACGAAATGAGTCTCACAACCAGGATATAAAGGAGTTTCTGCATTGCAATGACCATGGTTCGTATTACGTATATTGGTATACGTGTACATATTTGACTCGTATTGCATGACTTCTTGCTTGGTCTATTTGGCATTTTCTATTGCTTGGTTCGGTTCGGTTTGGCTTAGTTTGGTTTTATTTATGAACCAATCCCTACCTACCCCCCACCATATATTAATCCCACTTCTCTCTCTCCTCGTTATCACTTCAATAACTCTTCTTCTTCTTTATTTACTCCTCTCCACCTACACCCAAGAGCCCTAGGCAAGTACAACTTATTTCATGATGGATCTCAAGTTTATTGTTCCATCCTCTTCTTACATGATTTAAGCCTTTTAGAACTTGGAGTTTTTAATTTTTATGGATAGATTCTTCTAGATTACGTGTAACTTGGGGTTTTATAAGTTCATAGAGTTTTTCTTGGTTTTGATCTACTAAAATTGTTATTTTCGAAAACTAATAGTTCCATGAGCAAGAGCACGGAATTTTGTATGAATTTGGTTCTGATTCACCTCATTTCGAGTTAAAATGAAGTTTTTATGGCCAAAACAAGTTTTCTGAATTTTTCATGTCGCCTGAATGTGAAATTTTACGCAGGGAACCCTGTTTATGCGTATTTACGCATTAGTATCCTGAATGTGAATTTTTACGCTGGAACCCTTCTCTTTGCGTATTTTACCAGAATTGAATTTTGGCGTTAAAAGTACCAGAATGATGTTTTTGCCAAGTTAGCTATTTTTTAGCTAGAATTTCGAAAAACTTAAAACATGAAAGTTTTAATCTTTGTCTTGCCTTTCCGAATATCCTTGGAGCACCTCATTTAGAGTTCGTATGTGGAAGTTATGCCCCATCTCCCTGAGCCGCATAATTCCTCCACAGCTCTTGCACCCTGTTATATTTAGTTATTGCATATATGCTTATACCAGGTTAAATATTAATTTAATATATTCCATGACACGATGGTAACCCGTTGTGGTGCACTTTTGACAAATGACAGACATGATAATGGCCCATCGTGGCGCACTCTTGACAGTGAATTTGACATGATATATATCTCGAATGCTGTAGCGACGGCTAGCATGTCATGACAAGATTGAATGGCCTGGACACCGTGGGTGATTGTGTTGTACAAAATAAACGGTAATGTTTTGCAACATGTCTAGGACAGGGATCCCAGAGTACCACGGTCAGGGGTACCTACTGTAAATGACTAAGGCATAACTAGAATAATTCAGTAGTCATGAGAGATTCCCCAGTTACAAGCGATCCCGTTATCCCGGCCACCATTGTGGACTTGTAGCCTGCCGACGAGTAGGGCATGTCTAAATTCACCGATATATGGAAAAGAACGTGGCATTGCCTAATGAATCCAAGTCACCTGGATAACCTGGATTAGCTGCAGGGCTGGTGGCTGGGGAGGAACATATCTTGCATATTGCTAATAACTAAGGCTTGTGATAACCCAAGTTAGCTAATATAGAAAGCCGTAGTCACTGATTGGCCGTGAGCGATTGTGTGGTGTAGATTCAGTACTTGAATATTGCAAGCATGATCGCATGATTGTCACTTTTAACAATAAAGATCAGAGGCTAAGTTCTGTTCAGGCGAAGGGTTATAACCCCGGTCCTTGTTTGGTTTAAGGGTTGTCACTTGGCTCCCGGAGCTGTTCTGTGTCCTCTCTTCTTTTTATTGTCTTATTATACCCCAGGTCATGCTCGTCATGTTTCACTTTACCAACAAGATTTAGAGACGGAGTTCTATTCAGGTGAAGGGTTACAACCCCGGTCCTTATTTGGTTTAAGGTTTGTGACCTGGCTACTTGAATGGTTTCCTCGTACTCTAATATCTGTTGTTATTTTTTTATTATCAGGCTCTTTCATACTTACTTTAATATTTGTTTCTGATATGCTTGTTTTAGTTCTTAAGTGAAGCCTCCTTTGTGGCACTTGTTCTTTCTGGAATCTGACCCAGCTGGTTTTGTATGGCCAGATTTCGGAGCAGCTCCAGAAGATCTACCGACTTTCCAGCCCGATAGTGACCACCAGGCGTAACCAGGGCAACAAGTGGGTTTTGTGAGACTCGTCTTACAGTATCGGTATTTATATACGGATACGTATTTTGTATTGTATTTCGTATTTTCTCGATTTTCGGAATGCATTAAAATTTTCCCAAATTATAGATTTTCTCCTTGGCCGGTATACCGACGGTGTACCGGAGTATATCGACGGCATGCCGCTCGGATAGATTTTCCATATTTAGATATTTTCGATTTCAGATATTTTCGTGAATAGTGTTTCCGATATTTTTGAATAGTGTTTTGGATATTTTGATGAATAGTATTTAGATATTTCGTGAATAGTGTAGATGCATTCTTTTATCCAATGGACAATTGGTTTTCTTTCAATGGCTAGGATTGATCTAGATTTTGACACGGATCACGATCCGACGGTCACGATTAAATCACCCTTCTATATATATCCTATGAGTTTCTCTCTCCTCTCTCTTTTCTTTCCTTCACCATTTCCCCTTCTCTCTCTCTTCTCTCTTCCTCAAGCTTAGGAAGGCTTGGCCTTGAGGCCTAGAGTGTGGTTTCGGAACCCCTCTTGGTGGTGGAGTGGAAGATTAGGCTTGGTTGCTAAAACCTAGGCAAGTACATCTTGCTCAAAAGTGATATGACCATACTTTATTTTTGTTTTTCATAGAAATTAAAGTTTTATTGTTCTATAATATGCTCTCTAAATTGTTAACAAGTTTAATGTATAGCACTTTTGGTTTTGATCGATAATATGGCATAGATCTGAGTTTCTAGATATGATTTTTGAGTATTTTGAGGTTTTGATCTATCAAATGTTTTAATTTGTGAAAACTAATACTTCCATGTTGTAGGAAATTCAATTCTATTCAATTTTGACTTTTGAAAGTCCGAATTTCGATTTAAAATGAAGTTTTTATGGCCGAAACGAGTTTTACCAAAAATTGGATTTTGTTGCTGTTTGGAAAAATGGCATACCGCCGGTATGCCGTAGTATACCGCCGGTATGCCGGTTTTTGGCACCAGAAACTTACTGTCTTTAGTCCGGTATACCGCCGGTATGCCGCAGTATACCGCCGGTATGCCGTTTTATGCTGTTTTAGGCTGTTTTTGTCCGTTTTTTGCCCGTTTTCGTCCATTTTTGATATTTTCTCGATTGTAATGGACTCTTAACATGATTAGATGACCTTTGATAGTTAAAGAATGATTGTATACTCTATATATATGGTACAGGCTTATGTTCACGTATTGTTCTATGTCCAGATTATAGATAGTGGCCTGTTATGGTGCACTCCAGATTACTGTATATGCCTAGCTCGATTTAGTGGCTCGTAGTAGCGCACTCATGACTTGATTTTCTTATTGATTTCTAGACCCGAGATATGAGTACATGTTCTTTCTTGACACCGTGGATATAGCTTGTTGAATGTTTAATCTATTGCATCTTGGCAATGGACAATCGAGTGTGAGTATTGTCTATTGTATCGTGCGTAATGTGTATTGAGAACATTTGCCAGAGATATCTCGCAAATGACTTGTACCCATGGCTCGTCATTATAGGACGATTCTTGAGTGTCCACGACTTGAGAATTAAAAACGAATGTTATAGGTAATTGACTAGTAAACTCATATAGATCATTGGGAGGGGAGGACACTTCATGCTACCGCGTACCGGATCGCTATGGGCCCCCACAGTGGCAGGGATAACCCCGATTGGCGTGGGCCCCTGTCCACTATTGATTGAGTAGATGTTTATCTACTATTGATATGTTATTGAGTAGATGTTGTTTATCTACTATGATATGTTTCATTTTGGAGTAGATGTTTATCTACTATTGATTGAGATTGTTTGGTTGATTTTATTTCTTTTCTTCTACCGTCGTCGCCCCCTTGGCCATCCGAGTTACTGCAGCGTAGGTGGTAGTGAAGTTCCTCAACTTGCATACTAGTAATTAGGATTGTGATAACCCTAGCTAGTTAATGATAGAAAGCCGTAGGCAATGATTGGCCGTGCACTTTTGATTGTGTGTTACCTTATATGCTCTTGTGTCGGTGAGTGGCCAGAGGCTAAGTTCTGCTAGGGAAAAGATCTGTAACCCCGGTCCTTGTTTGGTTTAAGGGTTGTAGCTCCGATTCCTAGTAGTTCCTAAACCCCTTGTTGTTTATTGGATTATTCTGTTCCATAGCTATATTGTTCAGTATTTCTATTCAGTCAATTATATTCTTGAGATACGTGCATTGGTACCGCACTAGTCTCGATCCGTATTTTTATTACTTTTGTCATTATGTTATTGTGTTGTTGTTTTGTTTGTGGGTTTTTGTCGTTCACCTCGAGCTTCCTTGTGGTACTTGCTATTTGGGGTCTGACCCCACTGGTTTTGCATGGCCAGGTTCCATAATTGATCACGAGGATCTACCGTCTTCTCCTCCGGATGGTTCGTACTCAGAGGACCGATATGGATTAGCGAGTGGGTTACCTTTATTTTCCACTTTATCTTATACTTTCATTTTGTGGTGTATTAGCCAAGGACATATGTTAGTCCTTATTTCTGGGTTTTGTTCCCTCCGTCTTAGTACGGCGTGGATGTATATTCTGGACAGCTGCTGGTTGTACATTTACGTACCTTTTGTATAGTCAGTTGATATATCTTTATTATGTCAGCTCTCATGATTATGTATGTACTTGTGTTTGGGACGCCTTACCCATCTCATATGATTTACTCTTTATTGCTTCTTATGTTGATTGGATTGAGATAGGATTTATACGACCTTAGGAGTCGTCAGTGGCATGCTAGAGTCCACCCACTTGTCTTCTAGACAGCTTTGACCGTATCTCGGGGTACTGGCGTACTCTGATATACGTAGCTGGCTTTGTCTCGCCCCCGATCTCCAGTATTCTGGTTCTGGGGTGTGACAGGGTTTTTGGTGGCCCATGCAGGTCGGTCTTCAGACTTGTGGGGGATTCATCTTGTTAGAATCTCAATCCTATATTTATCTTTATTTGATCTCCCCTTGCTTATCGCATTCTCGTTTTCCTTGAACTGTAAACATGATTGACATATCCTTGTTCTATTCCTGTCCATTATTGATATCACGTGTCCTTATCATTCAGGGACACCCAACCTTCTTATCTATTTCTTTCGAGGATTTTATTATTCCGTCTTCTTCCATGGTTCATGCAGCATGTCGGCATCAGATCCCGCCTCCACAGAGTCAGCATCTCCTTCCGACATTGTTTCAGCAGTTTCAATGTCAGCATCCGACGCAGTTTGCCCAGGTTCAGTAAGTCAGGTAAAAATTCAGCAGCAGGTAAGAGCAGCAGTCCCGATGCATAGACAGAGAGAGTTTGTTATCATAGAGCAGATGTTGGCTGAGGGCAGTCAGATTGTTGGTAAGCATCTGAGGCGTTCCTTCAGTCATTCTCATTCTTGGGTTCCGTCGACGGCCTTGTATTCCACTTATACCCGGAATGCGATGGTCGACTTGACACATTCGGCGAGTGAACACGAGTTTCTCGTACCACTCATCTGCCTCCGTATCTCGTGATACACGATATCTATCATGTATCCCTTCTACGTAGGTGCGTCCTGGATTAGAGTCATGTCTTCGACTGAGTCGTTGGTACCGACTTACTTCGAAACTTGACCCTTGTCCACTTTGTGAGTCAGCGTAGGCAAGCGAGGACGAATCCCTACTAAACTGACTCAGGGGTATATTATTCCATATGCCTCATTTTCTTGTATTATATATGTATATATTTATTATTTTCCGCATTTATTTAAATTCTGTATCTCAAATATCACTTGTACACGGGATGTTTTCTTTCGATGTGTTATGATTTTACATTGTTTTAGCTTGTGTATTTTTGCTCGACTGGCCTTAGGAAATTCTGAGGACGGAATTTTTCTAAGTTGTGGAGAGTTGTGAGACTCGTCTCACAGTATCGGTATTTATATACGGATATGTATTTGTATTGTACTTCATATTTTCTCGGTTTTCGGAATGCATTAAAATTTTTCCAAATTATAGATTTTCTCCTTGGCCGGTATACCGACGGTGTACCGGAGTATACCGACGGCATGCCGCTCGGATAGATTTTCCACATTTTAGATATTTTCGATTTCAGATATTTTCGTGAATAGTGTTTCCGATATTTTTATGAATAGTGTTTTGGATATTTTGATGAATAGTATTTAGATATTTTCGTGAATAGTGTAGATGCATTCTTTTATCCAATGGACAATTGGTTTTCTTTCAATGGCTAGAATTGATCTAGATTTTGACACGGATCACGATCCGACGGTCACGATTAAATCACCCTTCTATATATCCTATGAGTTTCTCTCTCCTCTCTCTTTTCTTCCTTCACCATTTCCCCTTCTCTCTCTCTTCTTTCTTCCTCAAGCTTAGGAAGGCTTGGCCTTGAGGCCTAGAGTGTGGTTTCGGAACCCCTCTTGGTGGGTGGAAGATTAGGCTTGGTTGCTAAAACCTAGGCAAGTACATCTTGCTCAAAAGTGATATGACCATACTTTATTTTTGTTTTTCATAGAAATTAAAGTTTTATTGTTCTATAATATGCTCCTCTAAATTGTTAACAAGTTTAATGTATAGCACTTTTGGTTTTGATCGATAATATGGCATAGATCTGAGTTTCTAGATATGATTTTTGAGTATTTTGAGGTTTTGATCTATCAAATGTTTTAATTTGTGAAAACTAATACTTCCATGTTGTAGAAAATTCAATTCTATTCAATTTTGACTTTTGAAAGTCCGAATTTCGATTTAAAATGAAGTTTTTATGGCCGAAACGAGTTTTACCAAAAATCTGGATTTTGTTGCTGTTGGAAAAACGGCATACCGCCGGTATGCCGTAGTATACCGCTGGTATGCCGGTTTTTGGCACCAGAAACTTACTGTCTTTAGTCCGGTATACAACCGGTATGCCGCAGTATACCGTCGGTATGCCGTTTTATGCTGTTTTAGGCTGTTTTTGTCCGTTTTTGCCCGTTTTCGTCCGTTTTTGATATTTTCTCGATTGTAATGGACTCTTAACATGATTAGATGACCTTGGATAGTTAAAGAATGATTGTACACTCTATATATATGGTACAGGCTTATGTTCACGTATTGTTCTATGTCCAGATTATAGATAGTGGCCTGTTATGGTGCACTCCAGATTACTGTATATACCTAGCTCGATTTAGTGGCTCGTAGTAGCGCACTCATTACTTGATTTTCTTATTGATTTCTAGACCCGAGATATGAGTACATGTTCTTTCTTGACACCGTGGATATAGCTTGTTGAATGTTTAATCTATTGCATCTTGGCAATGGGCAATCGAGTGTGAGTATTGTCTATTGTATCGCGCGTAATGTGTATTGAGAACATTTGCCAGAGATATCTCGCAAATGACTTGTACCCATGGCTCGTCATTATAGGACGATTCTTGGTGTCCACGACTTGAGAATTAAAAACGAATGTTATAGGTAATTGACTAGTAAACTCATATAGATCATTGGGAGGGGAGGACACTTCATGCTACCGCGTACTCGGATCGCTATGGGCCCCCACAGTGGCAGGGATAACTCCGATTGGCGTGGGCCCCTGTCCACTATTGATTGAGTAGATGTTTATCTACTATTGATATGTTGAGTAGATGTTGTTTATCTACTATTGATATGTTTCATTTTTGGAGTAGATGTTTATCTACTATTGATTGAGATTGTTTGGTTTTTTATTTGTTTTCTTTTCTTCTACCGTCGTCGCCCCCTTGGCCATCCGAGTTACTGCAGCGTAGGTGGTAGTGAAGTTCCTCAACTTGCATACTAGTAATTAGGATTGTGATAACCCTAGCTAGTTAATGATAGAAAGCCGTAGGCAATGATTGGCCGTGCACTTTTGATTGTGTGTTACCTTATATGCTCTTGTGTCGGTGAGTGGCCAGAGGCTAAGTTCTGCTAGGGAAAAGATCTGTAACCCCGGTCCTTGTTTGGTTTAAGGGTTGTAGCTCCGATTCCTAGTAGTTCCTAAACCCCTTGTTGTTTATTGGATTATTCTGTTCCATAGCTATATTGTTCAGTATTTCCATTCAGTCAGTTATATTCTTGAGATACGTGCATTGGTACCATACTAGTCTCGATCCGCATTTATTTACTTTTGTCATTATGTTATTGTGTTGTTGTTTGTTTGTGGGTTTTTGTCGTTCACCTCGAGCTTCCTTGTGGTACTTGCTATTTGGGGTCTGACCCCACTGGTTTTGCATGGCCAGGTTCCATAGTTGATCACGAGGATCTACCGTCTTCTCCTCCGGATGGTTCGTACTCAGAGGACCGATATGGATTAGCGAGTGGGTTACCTTTATTTCCCACTTTATCTTATACTTTTATTTTGTGGTGTATTAGCCAAGGACATATGTTAGTCCTTATTTCTGGGTTTTGTTCCCTCCGTCTTAGTACGGCGTGGATGTATATTCTAGACAGCTGCTGGTTGTACATTTACGTACCTTTGTATAGTCAGTTGATATATCTTATATTATGTCAGCTCTCATGATTATGTATGTACTTGTGTTTGGGACGCCTTACCCATCTCATATATAATTTACTCTTTATTGCTTCTTATGTTGATTGGATTGAGATAGGATTTATACGACCTTAGGAGTCGTCATGGCATGCTAGAGCCACCCACTTGTCTTCTAGACAGCTTGACCGTATCTCGGGGTACTGGCGTACTCTGATATACGTAGCTGGCTTTGTCTCGCCCCCGATCTCCAGTATTCTGGTTCTGGGGCGTGACAGGTTTATTTTTTGGCTCTCCCACTCTATTATGAAATTATTGTTTTGAGGCGTTTAGCCGGTGAGCACCTGTTAGCTCGTATTGCATACCTTATTTACTGTCTGCCTACTGGCTGTAACATGATTGACAACATAGGGTTGATCATGTATTACTGAACTCTTGCTAGTCCTCGTATGTTGTAACGACTAGCTTCATGATCAGCTAAATATGTAATGTATGAGACGCCTTACTATTGTATATTTGGCGATCTTACATCTTGTAACTTTACTTGCTTGCTTGAAATTGAGACATTTAGGCTTGTTATTGACCATAGGATACTGATGGATTGTAGTTAAACCCTCATGTATCTAGACAGCCGTAACCTTATAGCGAGGTGGGTTGCACTTCAATATATGTAGCTGGCTATGTTCGCCCCCGCTCTCCAGTATTCTGGTTCTAGGACGTGACATGGTTTAAGTGGTAGCCCATGCAGGTCTTGTAAATCAAGATATGTGAGGGTTTACCGAATAGATGTCTCAATCAGCACTCGCCCTTGATCTCTGTTCGTATACTCTGAATCTCTGGAATCTTGATCTGATCACATGCTTGTATCTTTGATCTATCTTGGTCCTTTCTTATTGTTTCCTATGTCGTCTTCTTCAGCGGCATTGTTCCTGGTCCTACCGATCGGTAAGGCGGAGCACCTCCCGTGGACCAGCAGCAACAAGAGGATCAAGCCCAGCACTCAGGAGCAGCTTCCCGGGTCATGCCTTCCGGAGATCCAGAACCCCCGGTGCAAGCCTGCCCAGCCTACAAGGCAGGATGATGGAGCCTTGGTTGGACTTATCAGGGAGTTGATTGCATCGCAGAACCGTCGAGGAGATGCCTTGTATCAGGCAGTGACAGATGCTCTGGACAGAAGTGGACATCATGGGAACAGTGCAGCAAACAGCTTCAAGCGCCTAAACCCTCCATTTTTCGATGGCAGTGAAGATGCTATCGCTGCTGATGCATGGCTTCAGGATATAGAGGTGATATTGGAGACAGCGAAGACCCCAGAGGATGAGAAAGTAGCCGTAGTGCGCCTGCAGTTTTGGATCTAGCCCGTAGCTGGTGGGCGGCGCAGGCCATTGGATTAGTGGCGCCTATTGCCTGGACAGTATTCTGTGAGAAATTCCGGACCAAGTACTTCGATGCTGTAGCTCGGTACGATCTACAGACGAGGTTCACTAATTTGAAGCAGATGGACAGGATGGTTGATGGATATACGGCCGAGTTTTCTTGGCTTAGTCGGTTTGCTCCCACCTTGGTAGCGATCGAGTTCGATAGAGCCCAGTGCTTTCAGCAGGGACTCTACTGGAGATTTTGCTGGCGGTGGAGCAGTTTGAGCACCAGACTTTTGATACAGTATTGAGGGCGGCCAGGAAGCACGAATATACCTCCCAGAGGATTGTGGATCGGACCGGAGGTCGAAAGCGATCTTACGGCCAGATGAATCAGTCATCAGCACCAGCCTCGGCAGCCAGGGCTTTGACCATTGGAGCTCCGAGAAGGACAGCTTCAGTTACGTCGGTTCAACATTCAACCCCGACGTATCCTCAGTAGAAGCAGAAGCAGTTTTCCACCATAGGTTGCTCTTATTGTGGAAAGCCTGGACATGTTGTTTCAGAGTGTCGTAAGGCACGAGGGTTGTGTTGCTTTGTGGAACGCCGGACCATAAGGTAGGGTCCTGCCCGTTCAGGACTGACTCCGCACCAGCTATGACCAGTTCATCAGTTAGGGGACCAGCCCCAGTACCAGTCCAGCAGCAGTTTCCATCCCCGAGGCCATTGCAGACGCAGACCCAAGCTTTTCAGCAGCAAAGGCCTCAGCAGTATACCCAGGCGCAAGTTCAGAATCGACAGAGAGGGATCCAGTAGAAGGGGCCGGCACCCAGAGGACAAGGACAAGTATTGGCTTTAACCATGGAAGAAGAAGGAGTGGCACCAGGTGAGGTAGTGGCAGGTACTATTCTCGTCAACACCTTTCTGGCTTCAGTGTTATTTGACTCTGGTGCATCGTATTCATTTATGTCTGCATAATTTACGACACGGATAGGACTGGAGCCCGAGTCATTATCAGTAAGGCTCAATATACTTACTGGTAACGGTCTTGTGGGAGTAGATAGAGTGTTTTCCTCGTGTCGGGTCGTAGTTAGCGGTAGAGAGTTTCCTGCTAGTTTGATAGAATTCCCGATGGCCGATTATGATATGGTCTTAGGGATGGATTGGTTGAGGGACCAGTATGCCAGGATAGATTGCTATATTGGCAGGGTTGTTTTTAGCATCCCAGACGAGCCGGAGTTTTATTTTTCCCGAGGCGAAGTTGAACCTTCTCCTCCTGTATTGCGGATAGCAGTAGCAGCAGTACAGTTACCCCGGATCGTCGAGGAGTTTCCAGATGTTTTCCCAGAAGAGCTTCCAGTAATGCCGCCAGAGCGAGAGATCGAGTTCACTATAGACTTGATCCCCGAGATCGCACATGTGTCAGAGAGAGTCTATAGGATGGCGCCGTCAGAATTGGAGGTATTGTATAAGATGATTGAAGAACTCCGGACCAAGGGATTCATTCGTACAAGTGGATCGCCTTGGGGAGCCCCAATGCTTCTTGTTAAAAAGAAGGATGGTACGTCTAGATTATGTGTTGATTATCATACCTTAAACTCAGTGACAATCAAGAACAGATATCCTCTTCCGAGAATAGATGACTTGTTTGATCAACTCAAAGGGGCAGCAGTATTCTCGAAGATGGATTTGCGGTCAGGGTACCACCAGATCAGAGTCAGAGAGCAGGACATCCCGAAGACGGCATTCAGATCTAGATATGGCCATTGGGAGTTCCTTGTTATGCCATTTGGAGCAACCAATGCGCCGGCTGTATTCATGGACCTCATGAATCGCATCTTCATGCCTTATTTGGATCAGTTCATGATTGTGTTCATAGACGATATCCTGGTCTATAGCAAGAGTGAAGCGGAGCATGAGCAGCATCTCAGAGTTGTCCTCCAGATTCTCCGAGAGCACCAGTTGTATGCCAAGTTCAGTAAATACGAGTTCTGGCTTGATCGTATTTCATACTTGGGTCATATCATCACCAGAGGAGGAGTAGAAGTGGATCCCCAGAAAATCGTGGCTATTGAGACGTGGCCAGTGCCTAGCACAGTTGCAGAAGTTCGCAGTTTTCTTGGATTGGCCGGCTACTACCGGCAATTTGTTTCAGACTTTGCCCGAATTTCAGCGCCGTTGACGCAGTTAACCTGCAAGGATGTACAGTTTGCCTTGGACAGCAGAATGTCAGGATTCTTTTGAGAAGCTGAAGCGAGGCTTGATGACGGCGTCCATTCTCACACTTCCAGATGGGACCGGAGGATTTTCAGTATATTGTGATGCTTCAGACAGAGGTTTAGGATGTGTTTTGATGCAGCATGGGAAGGTAATAGCTTATGCATCACGAAAACTTCGTGATCATGAGAGGAATTACCCAACCTACGACTTGGAGCTGACAGCCGTGGTGTTTGCACTAAAGCTTTGGAGACACTACTTGTATGGAGATAGGATGAAGATTTTCACCGATCATAAGAACCTGAAGTATGTGTTCACTCAGAAGGATCTTAACATGCATCAGAGGAGATGGCTAGAGCTGCTTGTGGATTATGATGTCAACCTGCAGTATCATCCTGCGAAGGCGAATGTTGTTGCAGATGCATTGAGCAGGAGAGTCGGAGTCTATTTTCTGACAGCGCAACCAGAATTGTTAGCAGATCTTCAGAAGATCGGTATAGAAGTTGTCCTTCCTACCAGTGTGGCATTGATGGCCAGCATGCAAGTTCAGTCCAGTATAGTTGAGAGGATCAAGATAGCTCAGTCATCAGATTCTAAGCTTCAGCGGCTTAGGACAGAATGTGTAGCAGGGCGAAGACCAAAATTATGTATCCATGAAGACGGTACACTTCGATATGGTAAGCGTCTTTGTGTACCCAGTAGAGATATCAGACAGGAAGTCATGGCCGAAGCTCACAGTTCTCAGTATTCGATTCATCCTGGTGGCACGAAGATGTACCGAGATATCCGTCAGCACTTTTGGTGGAATGGCATGAAGAAGGAGATAGCTCGGTTTGTCTCTCGGTGTTTGGTTTGCCAACAAGTCAAGGCTGAACATCAGAGGCCAGCTGGACTTCTTCAGCCCTTGCCAATTCCAGAATGAAAGTGGAAGCATATAACCATGGATTTCGTGACTGGATTACCTAGGTCCCCCGGCCGGTAGAGATGCTATTTGGGTTATAGTTGATCGGCTCACGAAGGTGGCTCACTTTCTCCCATTCAGAGTTGGTCAGTCGACGGCTCATCTAGCAGAGATGTACCTCAGGCAGATCGTCCGACTTCACGGTGTACCAGTCAGTATCACCTCGGATAGAGATTCAAGATTTACGTCGCACTTTTGGCGTAGTCTGCAAGAAAATTTGGAAACTCACCTCCAGTTCAGCTCAGCTTATCACCCGCAAACAGATGGTCAGTCGGAGCACACGATCCAGACTCTTGAGGATATGTTGAGATCTTGTACGCTCGACTTCGGTGGTTCGTGGGAAGATCACCTGCACCTGGTGGAGTTCTTGTACAACAATAGTTTCCAAGCCAGTATCCAGATGGCACCGTTCGAGGCACTGTATGGCAGGAAGTGCAGATCCCCACTAGCATGGGATGATGTTGGAGAGAGGCAGATGCTTGGTCCAGAAATGATCACTCAGACAGTTGAGGTAGTCAGGAGAGTTAGAGATCATCTTCGCATTGCACAAGATCGCCATCGCCATTGGACCGATTCTCATCGGCGTCCCCTTGAATTTTCTGTCGGCGACCATGTATTCCTTAGGATCTCGCCTGACCGTGGCGTCATTCGTTTCGATGTACGGGGAAAGCTTAGTCCTAGGTATATAGGGTCGTTCGATATCTTGGAGCGAGTAGGAGACGTGTCCTATCGTCTCGCTCTTCCGTCGTCTCTGAGTGAGGTGCATGATGTGTTCCATATATCCCAACTACGACGGTATATTCCGGACCCGAGCCATATCCTGGATCATTCGAAATTGGTTGTTGGTACCAACCTTTCGTATGAGGAAAGGCCCGTGTCCATATTGGACCGGAGAGAGAAGATACTCAAGAACAAGACTATCAAGTTAGTCCGAGTTGCTTGGGGTCATCACTCTTTGAGTGAGTCAACATGGGAGCGTGAGGATGATATTCGATCGTGATATCCCGACCTATTTGACTCGTAAGGTATAATGTCTTTCTTATGCCTTACGCTCTAAATTTCTTGCTTGAAATAAATGATTGCATGGTAGATTGCTTAATATAGCTTGTCCTTTCCTCTCTAAGCCTCTTAATTAAATTACGAGGACGGAATTCTTTAAGGTGGGTAGAGTTGTAATGACCATGGTTCGTATTACGTATATTGGTATACGTGTACGTATTTTGACTCATATTGCATGACTCCTTTCTTGGTCTATTTGGCATTTTCTATGCTTAGTTCGGCTCGATTTGGCTTGGTTTGGTTTTATTTATGAACCAATCCCTACCTACCCCCACCCTCACCATTTATTAATCCCACTCTCTTCTCTCTCCTCATTATCACTTCAATAACTCTTCTTCTTCTTCATTTACTCCTCTCCACCTACACCCAAGAGCCCTAGGCAAGTGCAACTTGCTTCATGATGGATCTCAAGTTTTATTGTTCCATTCTCTTTACATGATTATAAGCCTCTTTAGAACTTGGAGTTTTTGATTTTTGTAGATAGATTCTTCTAGATCTACGTTGTAACTTGGGGTTTTATAAGTTCATAGAGTTTTTCTTGGTTTTGATCTACTAAAACTTGTTATTTTCGAAAACTAATAGTTCCATGAGCAAGAGCACGGAATTTCGTATGAATTTGGTTTTTGATTCACCTCATTTCGAGTTAAAATGATGTTTTTATGGCCAAAACAAGTTTTCTGAATTTTTCATGTCGGCTAAATGTAAAATTTTACACAGGGAACCCTGTTTATGTGTATTTTACGCAGGATAGTATCCTGAATGTGAATTTTTACGCTGGAACCCTTCTCTTTTGCATATTTTACGTAGAATTGAATTTTTGGCGTAAAAAGTGCACAGATTGATTGTTTTTGCCAAGTTTAGCTATTTTTTAGCCAGAATTTTGAAAAACTTAAAACATAAAAGTTTTAGATCTTTGTCTTGCCTTTCCGAATATCCTTAGAGCACCTCATTTAGAGTTTGTATGTGGAAGTTATTCTCCGTCTCCCCTGAGCCACATGATTCCTCCACAGCTCTTGTATCCTGTTTATATTTAGTTATTGCATATATGCTTATACCAGGTTAAATGTTAATTTTAAATATGTTCCATGACACGATGGTGACCCGTTGTGGTGTACTTTTGACAAATGACATGACATGATAGTGGCCCGTCGTGGTGCACTCTTGACAGTAAATTTGGCATGATGTATATCTCGAATGCTGTAGCGACGGCTAGCATGTCATGACAAGATTGAATGGCCTGGACACCGTGGGTGATTGTGTTTGTACAAAATAAATCGGTAATGTTTTGCATCATGTCTAGGACAGAAATCCCTGAGTACCACGGTCAGGGGTACCTACTGTAAATGGCTAAGGCTAATAACTAGAATAATTCAGTAGTCATGAGAGATTTTCCCAGTTACAGGCGATCCCGTTATCCCGGCCACCATTGTTGGACTCGTAGCCTGCCGACGAGTAGGGCACATGTCTAAATTCACCGATATATGGAAAAGAATGAGACATTGCTTAATGAATCCAAGTCGCCTGGATAACCTGGATTAGCTGCAGGGCTTGTGGCTGGAGGAACATCTCATTGCATATTGCTAACAACTAAGGCTTGTGATAACCCTAGTTAGCAAATATAGAAAGTCATAGTTACTGATTGGCCGTGAGCCATTGTATGGTGTAGATTCAGTGCTCGAATATTGCAAGCATGATCGCATGATTGTCACTTTTAACAATAAAGATTAGAGGCTAAGTTCTGTTCAGGCGAAGGGTTACAACCCCGGTCCTTGTTTGGTTTAAGGGTTGTAACCTGGCTTCCGGAGCAGTTCTGTGTCCTCTCTTCGTTTATTGTCTTATTGCACCCCACGTCATGCTTGTCATGTTTCACTTTACCAACAAGATTTAGAGACGGAGTTCTATTCAGGTGAAGGGTTACAACCCCGGTCCTTGTTTGGTTTAAGGGTTGTGACCTGGCTACTTGAATGGTTCCCTCGTACTCTAATATGACTATTGTTATTTTTTTATTATCAGGCTCTTTCATACTTACTTTTAATATTTGTTTCTGATATGCTAGTTTTAGTTCTTAAGTGAAGCCTCCTTTGTGGCACTTGCTCTTTCTGGGATCTGACCCAGCTGGTTTTGTATGGCCAGATTTCGGAGCAGCTCCAGAGGATCTACCGACTTTCCAGCCCGATGGTGACCACCAGGCGTAACCAGGGCAACGAGTGGGTTTATTTTTTTGGCTCTTCCACTCTATTGTAAAATTATTGTTTTTAGGCGTTTAGCCGACGAGCACCTGTTAGCTCGTATTGCATACCTTATTTACTTCTGTTTATGGGCTGTAACATGATTGAGAAATCCTAGGGTTGATCATGTATTACTGAACTCTTGCTATTCCTCGCTTGTTGTAACGACTAGCTTCATAATCAGCTAAATATGTAATGTATGGGACGTCTTACTATTGTATATTTGGCGATCTTACATCTTGTAACTTTACTTGCTTGTTTGAGATTGAGACATTTAGGCTTGTTATTGACCATAGGAGACTGATGGGTTTTAGTTAAACCCTCATGTATCTAGACAGCAGTGACCGTATAGCGAGGTGGCTTGCACTTTAATATACGTAGCTGGCTATGTTCGCCCCCGCTCTCCAGTATTCTGGTTCTGGGGAGTGACATGCATCCTGAAACATATCATAGAACTCCTTTGCCTCGGGATTAGGATATTTCGGATCAAAATTAGGCCCTGCCGCGTCGTACACCATATCTCGTGTAAGGTTCTGCAGGTCTCCATAATCAAAAGAGCATTCGTCGTCTTCGATGACAAAATTCGTTGTAGCATTATCATCAAAAGCATAAGTAGCAGCATTCGCAACCTGTCTTTCTGCATATAGTTCACCTTGCGATGACCACAGGCCGTAATTACGTACGAAACCCTTACGGGTCAAATGATCTCTCACAGTCACCACTTCTTCGTAACGTCTATTGTGACAATTACGATATGGACACTTGATTTTGTTACCGTCCATGTACTGAGATTTGCTCATGGCATACTTAAGAAACACTTCCACGCCTGCCTGAAATTCATCACTCATACCTATTCTGCTCTCGTGTTGTCATTTGTACATCCATGTATGATCAACGAAATAACGATCCATCACAGATTGGATGTGAAAATCTGTATCGTAAGACAAACTAAACAGAATTAGTATATAATCATGTAACTGGTGGATCCGCTGGTATATAGGCCGGATGTACTTAGTATCGACCGCATCAGATTAGTATCGGTCTATAGGTTTGGTATAGGCCGTATCAAATTGGTATTGGCCTTAGCGAATTGGTAGATACATATCCGATATGTATCGGCCGTATAGCTAGGATTCGTATTGGCCTTATCGATTCGGTATCGGCCATATCCGATAGGTATCGGCCGTATCGGATATGTATCTGCCGTATCGAATTAGCATGGTGGAAGGTTTAGTAACACTGTACTTGGATTTCTCTCTTTTTGAGCTAGAATACCATTGCAAGAGAGTCACGAGAGAGTAAAAAAATCTCCTACATATTGATGTTTATGAGAGTGATTGGCCAATTACAGTAACATACATGCTGCATTTTCCATCAAGATAGGAGAGATTGAAAGCAATAACATATAGAGTTGTATTTCGGGAGAAGAACTCCTATAAACTCTTTGTTCACAAAACAAGCTATAGAGAATACAGAACAAGTATCGAGTTCATAACCTACTTCGCAAGAGAAGTATCTTAATGTTCTCGGTTATCTCAGGCTGATCTGACATAGAACAGTAAGATACTTCTCTTACGAAGTAGGTTATGAACTCGATACTTGTTTTGTATTCTCTATAGCTTGCTTTGTGAAAAAAGAGTTTATAGGAGTTCTTCTTCCGAAATACAACTCTGTATGTTATTGCCTTCAATCTCTCCTTTCATGATGGAAAATGCGGCATGTATGTTACTGTAATTGGCTAATCACTCTCGTAAATATCAATATCTATGAGATTTTTTACTCTCTCGTGACTCTCTTGCAATGGTATTCTAGCTCGAGAAGAGAAAAATCTAAGTACAGTTGTTACTAAACCTTCCACCATGCTAATCTGGTACGATCGATACATATCCGATACGGCCGATACCTATCGGATGTGGTCTATATCGAATCGATAAGGCCAATACAAATCCTAGCTATACGGCCGATACATATCGGATAGGACGATACCTATTCGCTAAGGTCGATACCATCCGATACGACCTATACCAAACCGATATACCGATACTAATTTGCTACGATTGATACTAAGTACATACGGTCGAGGAGGTGGATCCGCTACCGATAGTTCGATACCGATACCGATAGTCCGATACCGATAGTTCGATACCGATAGCGATAGTCCGATATCCGTCGCTACGTAATCGTAAATTTGTCCCACCACTTTTTCCAACATTTCCCTCCAAATATTTGACGGTAATCCATCAGTGATTTGTCGAAATTCCGTCGCTAATTTCGACGAAAAAAATTCGTCGCTAAATAGCCGTAGTTAAAAATCCGTCGTTAAAATAAAAATCCGTCGCTAAATAGCCTATAGGTAAGCCTACCTATACCAATACAACACTAAACCTCTATGAAATCAAGCCTCATTTAATTACTAACTATCATACATAATAACATATATATATATGTTATTATGTATGATAGTTAGTAATTAAATGAGGCTTGATTTCATAGAGGTTTAGTTATATATAACTATCATACATAATAACATATATATATATATATATATATATATATATATATATATATATATATATATATATATATATATATATATATATATATATATATATATATACATTATTCATGTATTCATGCATTCATGTGTGCCTATATTACCAATACACTAGCTTACCTACATGCATACATAGGTACTTGCATATCATATTCATATCACTCATTATATTGCATTTACACCTTATAACATACATGATTGCATACTTGGATTGATACATTGCATTCATATTTCACTACATTGCATTATCTAACATGCATACCTATATTGCATTATATCAACATATATATATATATATATATATATATATATATATATATATATATATATATATAATATATATATATATATATTCTTTTCTTTTATATATATATATATATATATATAATATATTATATATATATATATATATAAAAGAAAAGAATATATATATATATATATATATATATATATTCTTTTCTTTTATATATATATATATATATATATATATATTATATATATATATATATATATATATATATATATATATATATATATATATATATATATATATATAAGAACAAATATATATATATATATATATATATATATATATATATATATATATATATATATATATATATATATATATATTACAGAGATATAGAGAGGGTGATGAGTGCCATAGCTGTGTGTGTGTATCATATTTCACTTGACAATGACTTCGTCTCCACATCATAAATTATGGATAGAAATATTTATAAAAAAATGAAGGTATGTTATCCATTTAGTATTTTATTAATATTTTATTTCACACAAAAGTTACATTATGTATATTATAGTATGTTTGTCATTACTAATTTTTCTTTCTTTTTTATAGACATTTGTGCAACTAATAAAGAAGGAGCCAAATACAATGCTAACTGACCAAGATCCATGGCTACCAGAATCGATTGCGAAAGAGTTGCCCACAACAAAGCATAGTCTTTGCATTTGGCATATCATCACAAAATTTAGTGGTTCGTTTATATTACAAGTGGTGTGATGATTTTTACAAGTTATATAGGTTAAACACAATTGAAGAATTTGAGCATGAGTGGCCTCGGGTGATTTCAAAGTATAACTTACATGATAACAAGCACGTTAATGGTTTATACAAAATCAAGCAATTTTGGGTACCGGATTATCTTCGAGGCTACTTCTTTGGTGGAATGACAACCACTAGCCGTTCGAAAAGTATTAGTGCATTTGTTAAGCGATTCATCGGTTCACACACATGCCTAAGGCAATTTTTTAAACATGTGAGTTTCAAAACTTAGATGATTTTACTTCTTAAATTTATTTATTCTTTTATATTTGCTATGAAATTTACTTCTTAATTTAACTTGTAGGTTGATCTTGCTATAGAAACTATCGAGCATGCATAAACATATGATACGATGTTGGATAAATATAGAAATACAAATTTGAAAACAATATCACCCACAACTCCCGCCCCCGCAGCCTCCGACGCCCCGCAGCCCACGATGCCCCCGCCGCTCCAGCAGCCCCCGACGCCCCCGTCGCCCCCACAGCCCCCGACGCCCCCGCTGCCCCCCCGCCACCCACAACCCCCGACCACCGCGAGAGAGAGAGAGAGAGAGAGAGAGAGAGAGGATTACCTGGAGAGAGAGAGAGCCGCCGGAGAGAACGTCGATCGCCTTTGGGAGAGAGAGAGTCGCGGGAGAGAGAGAGAGGAGAGGGTGAAATTTGGGGGGGATGAAAAATTCCTCCCGTCGTTTCAATTTAAGTCAGGGTCGTACATTTAGCGACGGACTTGTGACAGATATTAGCCGTCGCTAGTCCGACGCTATACTAACATAACATCCGACGGATATTCCGTCGCCACGTAGTCGTAAATTTGTTCCGCCATTTTTTTCAACATTTCCCGCCAAATAATCGACTACGTAGCGACGGTTCTAAATCCGTCGCTATTTCTCCGACGACTTAACGACGGACTGGCGACCTTTTCTCACCCTTAAAATAAAAATAAAAAATAATTGGCTTATCATCGGTAATCCATCGATGATTTGTCGAAAGTCCGTCGCTAATTACGACGGATAAAATCTGTCGCTAAACAGCCGTCGCTAATTGACTGTATTTTGGTAGTATTTTATATTTTATCGAATTTGTCTCCGGATGATATTGTATTGACTTGTGGATTTTAGTGATATGTTCTGGGACTGTTTATAGTAGATGTGATGTTTATTTACCTTGTGACTTGGAGTTTTTCTTAGAATTGTACAGCTTACTGCGTTGCGTCTTACAACGTAGGCTGAGCGTGTCCGACTCGTATCCGATTATTCGGAAGTGGGTCATAACACACCATAACATGAGGCTCAGCGTCTTTGTAGTGCTGCCTACCACTCTTCATTATATAGCATTAGGTCCATTTGCCTATGTGCGGTGCTACGCCATTGTGACTTGGCCTGAAGTCTTACTCTCACTAGGTACCTCATGTGGTGTCACCCTACTGTAGCATGGAATACAACGCTCCTTTGTAGTGCTGTGCCATCCGTGCTTCCTATAAAGCATGTCGGACATCCCAAATTTTCGAGAACTCATTAAGGCTTCCAAGCCATCCTCTCATAGGACATTGTTCTCTACAAAGAACAAACAGTAGACAACAGTCGTTCTGGGTCCATAACCCCGCAATGTCCAATAGGACTACCCATTGATAGTAGTTCTGGGTCCATAACCCCGTAATATTCCAAAGGAAAGTCTACTTATCAGTAGTTCTGGGTCCATAATCTTGCAATATCCAAAAGGGTTGCCCACTGTACATGATATTATTCTCGTCAATGGTCCTCCCTTGAACCAAAAGCTAGATGCCTGATAGATTTCTCTTTGAACCAATCAGCATAAAACTTTATGGTAGGATTGCAGAGACAATATCAGAGGTCCATCAAGTCCATTTTCTTACCAGTTTTCGACTAGCTCGCTTGAGGCTAATGAATGAATCTGTCAGATTCTCTGACTCTGAATACCAACCGCTGTAATGATCCACGCTTGATGGGTCCATCCAGTGTCATGTGCCCTAGTTGCACAGTTCTCTTCTTATCATTAAAGAGATCATCTGATGCCACTGCTATAGCCACCTGGTTATCGCAATATATCGGCATCACCCGAATTTATGCACCAACCATAGGAAGATCGTGCTCGATTATCGCAATCCATCGACATCACCCGGATTTGCGTACCAAACATAGAAAGATCATTCTTGAGCTCCTGAAACCATTCTTCTTCATACTCGAAGCAAGTCTGCTTCATTCGCTGCAGCTAACATAACTCAGACTCCATGGTGACATAAAGGTCTACTTCTTCGAGTTCCTCGATATAGCAGAATAACCCATGGATATGCTTTTTCGCCCTTCTCTATATAACAGCACTACCCATGTAGAATATGTAACTTCTTCTTTCTCTCCTTCTGAGCACCAACTGGCATCACTGAAGCCTTTTATCCCTGTAGGGTAACCGCTGTAGTGCATCCTTCTGAGTCCCTGAGAGATATTCTATTACTCACTTCACAGCTTTCCGAAGATCAACAATTGGATTGTCCGTGAATCGACTTGTCATGCCTATAGCAAAAGCTATATCAGATCTGGTGGTACTTGTAGCCTATATCAAACTCCAAATGATGCTCGAGTACACCGTCTGACGCTTCTCCAGGATCTGGCTTCAGCTTTTGATCACACCTATAAGGAGTATCGATCCTTGGAAGATCCTGATATCCATAGCATGTGAGCAACTTTTCATGAAGTGAGCTTGTGACAGAGAAAGCTCAACTTTCGTCTAGATTATTTAAATCTCCAGGATGACATCCGTATCTTCCATGTCCTTCATACTGAATCTGGACGTGAGGAACATCTTTGTTCTAGTGACACATCCTATCCACATAGAGAAAAATGATGAATCATCTATCATCAGCGAACTTCGTGTAATAGTCTCGCTGACCCTGTAGCCTTTTGACATAATAATCTGGTCAAACTTTTCGAGCAACAAATTGGGAGTGTACTTCAAATTGTATATATAATTCACCAACTTGCAGACCTTTTCTTTAAGACCTTGAATGACAAATCCATCTGGCTGTTATATGTAAATCTCTTCTATCATTTCTCTATCCAAAAATACTGTCGAGACATCCATCTGATCATAGAACAACTTATGAATAGCAGCCACGGCCATCGTCATCCTGATAGTTGACATCTTAGCACTAGAGCATATGTTTCAACCTCATCTATATTATGTTCTTGAGCAAACCCTTCTGGCAACCAGCCTAGCCTCGAACTCATCATCAGTTGCTTCGGATTTTGTCTTCTTCTTCTTGAAGATCCAATAGGTTTAGCTCCTTTAGGCAGATTAACTAACACCCACTTGTAAGTGGATGTAATGGAGTTAATCTTACCATTGACTCACTTTCTCCAGAATATCGTGTCTCTGATCTTCATCGTCTCATCAGCCAACATGATATAGGTGAAAAGTCATCTCCGAAGTCTTTTGGCCTTCTCACTTGCTTTGCTAACTACTTAGTAAATACTGGTTCAAGTATTGTCTCATCAACGACAACCACCTTCTGGACTACTACTTCTTTTGAAGTACTTTGCTTCTTCGGTACCAATAATGTTCTTCAGAACATTCGTAAAAAAATGTTTTTGTCCCTAGCAAACTTGTCTTCAAAGAATTTTGCGTCGCGAGACTATATAAAAGGATCTCCGAGCGTAGCTTTCAACAGCTTATCCAAAAATGCGGTCTTCTTGGTCTTCGTCCCTGGATTCTAAATCTTGACATCCAGAAGTTTTACGTACACCAGACACCCCCACACTTAAATGATATTCAAGTCAGGTCTAATCTTGAAACAATATTTATGAGAAGCAATGATAAATGTGGCAAACGGTACTTTACTTGAAAATAAACATAGCCGTAAGCACATCTATTCTCAGAAGTGTATTGGAAGACCCGCAATAAAGATATCATTATCTCTGACTGCGCACTGATCTTCCTCTCTGAAACTCAATTGGATGAGAGATACAACGTAGCTGTCGTTTCATAGCCAATTCCATGTTCACAACAGAACGATACGAATCCAAGAAAATAATACTCTCCGTCTCAACCACTTCTGAGTCTCTTAAGCTGTCGACCGGCTAGACGTTCAGCTTCAACCCTGAAGTCCCTGAACTTCTTGAACGTTCCGTCCTTCGAGAAGTAATTCAACCCGACCTTAGTAGAGAATTGATAAAAGTCGCAAATGTCTTAGTGTACCAACTCTAGAAGATCTGTACTTTGTTTCAATTGCCTGAGCAGTTTTTTGACAGTCTTTATCTGTGCACAGACTTCATATCCCTCCACCTCCTAACCCCGATATTCTAGAGATAAGGTTTAGACTAGACATCTTGAGTATGCTATTACATAGCACATGTCCTAGTCCAATTGTCACAACTCAATTAAGAAACTGCATCATCAACAGAAGTCTGAACATTCGCTCGATAATGAACATCTTTCAAAGCATGTTCCTGGCCAAGAATCCAACATCTTGCCAGCATGCATGTCCATCTTCAAGTCCGTATCGAATAACATACTTTCTGTCATGTCCTCGAAAACAATAGGTACGTGCTACATGTACACCAGTATCAGCGACTTTTCGATAGTCCAAGACTATGATCCCGATTCCCAGATCTTTTGCTATCATTATGTTCACCATCGAGACCTTCATCATAGCTAGGCTCGTCAAATGTGAACAGTTCCTTGCACGTGTGGCTAGATGCACCAGTGTGCATCCACTAGTCAGCTACCATACTAGATAACTCAACCTGTACATACATAGTAACCAAGTTAAGTAATCAAAACAACCAAGTTTAACTTTACCTCGCTATATTAGTTTTGTAATTCTCTTTCAGATAGCCCTTCAAGCCACAGTCGTAACTAATTCCACCAAGATAGAACTATCTTCAGCTAGGGTTATTACACTCCAAGAGAATTTTCGTGCTTTATATAGTCGAAACCATACCATATTGGAGCAAAACCTATATTGCACCAATCAATACGCATCATCCGGGCTGTCCCATACATCTCCGAGTAGACCCATGCGCCAAGATATGCAATACCCTGCGAGCATATTGTCACGCCCCAGAACCAGAATACTGGAGAGCGGGGGCAGACATAGCCAGCTACGTATAACGGAATGGAATCCACACCGCTATACGGTCACGGCTGTCTAGATATGTGAGGGTTTCACTACAATCTATCAGTCTCTTAAGGTCATAAAATAGCCTATTGTCTCAATCACAAGTAAGCAGATAAATGTTACAAGATGTAAGATCACCAAATATACAATAGTAAGGCGTCCCAAATATTACATATTCAGCTGATCATGAAGCTAGTCGTTACAAAATGTGAGGACTAGCAAGAGTTTTAGTCATACATGATCAACCCTAGGTTGCCAATCATGTTACAGCCCGTAGGCAGACAGTAAGTAAAATGTACACGAGCTAACACTTTCTCGGCGGCTAAACGCCTCAAAAGAATAATTTTACAATAGAGTGGGAGAGCAAAAATAAACCCACTCGTTGCCCTGGTTACGCCTGGTATTCACCATCGGGCTGGAAAACCGGTAGATCCTCTGGAGCTGCTCTGGTATCTGGCCATACAAAACCAGCTGGGTCAGACCCCAGAAAGAGCAAGTGCCACAAAGGAAGCTTCACTTAAGAACTAAAACCAACAATCAGCACACGAGTATAATTATATAATAAAAGACAGTAATTTTAAGAAAAGCATGACAGGATGATATACGATGAGAAAACCATGGGACTATTCAGATAACCAGGTTACAACCCGTAAACCAAACAAGGACCGGGGTTGTAACCCTTCGTCTGAGCAGAACTTGGAATTCTCACCATTTATCGACAAGATAAAAGAAGGATTCAGGACATGTAACAATCTTGATATTGAATTAAAGTAAAGCACGAGTAATCATGTCATGTCATAACCTTATACAGGATCGGGACGAGACAAAGCTGGAGTAGACTCCATCCAATCAATCATGGCCAAGCAAAGAGTACGGCTTGATAGTTAACTAACTAGGGTAATCACATGCCTAATTACTAGCAAGATACAGTGAGATTATTCCACAGCCACAAGCCCTGCAGACCATCCAGGCTATCCGGACGCAATCAGGGATTGAATTCAAGTGGGTACATCGTCCAGGAAATGCATGTACCCTTTGGTGACTTAGAGGGTGCAACACATGATAGTGTGCTGGAAATGTGCCCTACTCGACGGCAGGCTATAGATCCCAAGTGGGGCGCCCAGATAACGGGATTGCCTGTAGCTGGAAAATCTCTTCATGACTACTGGATTTATTCTAGTTGTTAGCCTTAGTCCATTTCTGTCACGCCCCAGTACCGAAATACGGAGACGGACTAGGCCAGCTACACCATATGAGGTACGTAACGTCATACGGCGATCGTGGCTGTCGGGAGACTAGGGGGTACATGCTACAATCAAGTCTCCTATGGTCCCACAGAGTTCTATGTCTCAATCAATCAAATCACATCAGCAAATAAATGAACATTAAAGATAAAGCAGTAAGGCGTCCCCGATGCTTCATCAAAATGATCATGAGAGACTAGCTTTATAATTTAGCTATCTCAGAGAGTCAGGAGTACAAAATTATACACAGCTGCAGTATGTTTATTTACAATTCTGTACTGACACAAAATATCAAGTAATCCGGCTAACAGGTGCCGGTGGCTAAACGCCGCAAAAGTATAAGCAGGAGTGGTGGAGAAGAAACCCACTCGAGTCCCCGAACTGCCATGCTCCTAGTATGTACCATGGATGTCAGGGAGGAAGATCGTGTCCTTAGGCTCTGCTACGGGATCTGGCCAAACAAAACCAGCGGGGTCAGCCCCGAATAGCAAGTACCGCCAAAGGGGCACAAGAGTTAAGATTAAAAACCCAGTTAAACAGAATGATTGATAATAGTAATACTTATGCTACTATTATAGGGTAGCACAACATCCTCGAACCCATATGGCACCCTTACAACCAAACAAGGACAAAAGGTACCGCATGGAGTCGGGACGTGTCGTACTCTATAACTTTCATATAAGTTAAAAGGTATAAACAATAAAATCTCCTGATCGTGACTTCGGTCGATAGCCTATCGCAGCACAATAACCAACCCAACAATCAAACAAGAACATGGGTTGGATCATGTACCATGATAGACCATGTTCCTCAGTCATTCACAGAAGTAGCACTCCATAATCAGAATAAGTCTTCCGTTCATAACTTCGGTCCACAGCCTATCATAGTACGATAACCAACCCAACAATCAAACAAGAACATGGGTTGGATCACGTACCATGACAGTCCGCTTCCCTCAGTTACTCACGGAAGGTAATAGGGTACAAGCAAGTCGTTTTCACGGCCAATCAAGTCTACGAGTTTCTAGTGGGACGAGGTTATCCTCGCATCATGTTATGTAGAAATCCTCAGATCGTATCCTCCCAGCAAGGCTAGCCAACCCAGGGGTTCGCGTAGACAGGTATGATTGAGCACAGGTCCCTCGTAAGGCCATCTTGCTAAAACATATAATATATTGCAGGAATTAATCGGATACAGTCATCCACTCGTTGCAGATGACACAGTATCCGTGGAGACCAGCCGGCGCGTCAAGACAATATCTCAAGGCGGCTGGTGTAACACGATCTCGGGATTCTGCCCTCCCCAAGCATCTAGTATATTTAGTTGCCTAGTTTAACCCTAGGTGAAATCTGGACTCACATGCTGTGGCCTGCATGATTATCCTCCTAAAGTCGTACCTTAGTACGAGTACCCCAAAGAGGATTCATGTCAATCAGTATGTCAACATGTTCTACCCTCCTTAGTGTAATGCATCATTGCAAATACGCTACGTGGAGTTACGAGTCTTTTGCGAGCATGAACAAGAACTGGGACATTCAGGTACATGTATCAGGTAGGAACACTTTGTTCTTCGGGGTCACATAAGTGCTCATATCATGCTCGGGACAAAAAGGCGTAAGGATATAAAATAGGCATATAATATATATAATAATAATAATAATAATAAGGTAACAAGATAGGGCACAAAAGTCCATGTGGCTCAAGGGGAGTGAGTCCATGCGGCTGGGTCAATACAGGTTCATGCGGCTGGGACTGCACGCTCATGCGGCTCAAGGAGCCCAAGGCGCCTGCGGCTGGAAAGGCGGGTTCATGCGGACGAAGGGGTGTCAGCTTATGCGGCTGCGTAGGGAGCAATCGCCAGGCAGCCGAGGTTCAACAGCATATGCGGCTATGATCAGACGAAGTCCTATGCGGCTGAGCATGGGCGATACATATGCGGCTGGATGATGGATGGGCCTTATGCGGCCCAAAAACAGTAGCGCATATGCGGCTGGGTGCAAAAGAACTCATGCGGCTCGAAGGCTAGCAGCATGAAGTCCATACGACAGGGGCTCATGCGGCTGAGTCTGAACAAGGCTATGCGGCTCAATTACTTGTCGCATGAAGATTCATGCGGTCAAGTACTCAAGCAAGTCTTATACGGCTAGGAAGGACTTTCCATGCGGCTGAGCTCGAACGAGTCTCATGCGGCTGGAAAGGCCATGCGGCCAGAGGCTTGCCGCATGAGGATTCATGCGGTCAAGTACTGCTCTTCTTCTCCACTTGTCCGAGAAGAGGAGCCAAGCAACCATGGCTTCCAAACTACACAAAACCTTCATCCGGAGCCCAAATAGGAACTTTCTTAGGTCAAAATGGGGTAGAACAAAATTCTCTACAACGTGGAACCATCAAAACTTGAAAATAATGAAGTTTGCTAGATCAAAACCAAGAAGATCCGAAAATGGTTAAAACCTAGATCTACAAAAATTAAAGCTTCAAAATGGGAAACTTCAAGTTCTAAACTAGTATAGAATAAGGAGAAGAACATATTTTGACAAATAATTTTATAAGAAAACATCAACAACATTTATGGATCCATCTCTTGAGCAAGTTGGTACTTGCCTTGGTTGGTAGAGGAAAGTAAATGAGAGGAAATAAATGAGAGGAGAGAGAATGAGTTGAGTTATTATATAGAATCTTGAACCCATGGGTTCATGATGAACCAAAGGGTTCATGATGAACCATTGGTGAACCAAGAATAGGTTACCCAAATGAGCCAAAATTGTAGGACCAAATGCAGGAAATAAATTAGGAAATAATATTTTGTCGAATATTTTGGGAAATGCATGAAGAAATACAGCATAATAAATACAGTATAAATACAAGGTAAATACGATTTATCGGTTTACGTATTAAAATACGTACTCCAGGATCGGGGAGTGACAATTTCAGTAGGTACTCCTGACCGTGGTACTCAGGAGTCCCTGTCCTAGACATGATACAAGACAGGACTGGTTTATTTGTACAAGCACAATCGCCTACGGTGTCTAAGTCATTATACAGGTCATGTCATGTCATATCAGGTAGCCGTCGCAACAGCATTTCGAGAAATATCGTGTCAGGTTTATCATATCAAGAGTGCTAGTCAGGAGTGCGCCACGACGGGCCACTATCAAGTCATGTCAGGTTAATCATGTCAGGAGTGCACCACCACGGGTCACTATCGTGTCAAGTCAGGTTACTTGTCAGGAGCGCACCACTAAGGGTCACTATCAATTCATGTTCAATTGTCATTTCAATCATGCCAATCAATTCGTGATTATCAAGTTCAGGATAAAAGGCGTAAGAATATAAAATGGACGTTAAATATCTAATAAAATATCAATATACAGGGCTATAGAAGAGCCAAGCTTAAGGAAAGTAAAACCAAACTGACACGCTGACATAAGACCAAGTCAGCCAAGGCCATACGCTCAGTGCAAAAGTCATACGCTCAGTGCAAGTCATACGCTCAGGTCAGGCGTATGCAAGTCATACGCTTCCAAAAGGCAGCGTATGGGGTCCATACGACTCCTTGTCAGGCAAGCGAGCGTATGCGAGTCATACGCTCCCAAGAGGCAGCGTATGGGGTCTATACGACTCCTTGTCAGGCAAGCGAGCGTATGCGAGCCATACGCTCCCAAAAGGCAGCGTATGGGGTCCATACGACTCCTTGTCAAGCAAGCGAGCGTATGCGAGTCATACGCTCCCAAGAGGCAGCATATGGGGGGGTCGACTGCGCTGCGCTAAAGAGCGCGCGCAGCTTAATGGCACAAGCTAAAAAGCTCGCGCACTGTTCACTGTCTTCTCCAAATCAGCAGGAACTCCATGGTTGAACCCAAAGCTTCAAAAGTCCATAACTTGGTCAAAACAAGTCCAAATCCAACTTTGCAAAGTTCTATCTTGGGTGAAATTCAATCCTCTCCAACATAAGAACATCAAAACCCATAAAAATACAACTTAAATAGATCAAAACCATACAAAACTGAAAATAGAAGAAACTTAGATCTAGAACAATGGAGACTCCAAATCACAAAATGTCATGTTCTAATGTTGATCACCATGGCCTAATCTAGCTAATGGACAAATAAAAGTGGTTCTCAAGTGGTGGCAAGGTGCACTTGCCTAGACCTCTCTCTCTCTCCCTCTCTTTGGTAGGTAAGGAAGTAATGGGGAAGAAGAAGATGAGTAATAAAGAGAGAGAAAGAAGAAATGGCAATAAATATCAAAGGTGGTGGTAGGTAGGGGGTTTATCCATGGTTCATGATGAACCAAAATAATCCCAACCGAACCAAGCCAACCCGGGCCAAGAATAAACCAAGCCAAGCCATGAAGAAAACTAAACAAGGAATCATGCAATACAAGAATAAATATGTACACGTATTCCAGAAATACGTAATACGAACCACAGGCATTACACATATGCAGATAGCTACATCTGATCCGGATCTTGCTTTGAGATTGTTATTCTCGAAACAGATCTAAATGGAAGAACGAACAAAATTTTAGAGATGTACCTACAAATAAATTTGCTCTATGTTCTGTTATAGCAACTTTCAAACGCAGAGATCTACTTGCAAATAAATTTGCTCTCTATTCTTACTGTTTAGGATTTCGGAGAATACTTGCAAATGAATTTGCTCTCCTAATTTTCTTAAGCTGGGACTTCGGAGATTCCTGCAAACGAGTGTGCTCTCCAGAAGTACCTGAACTGAGTTTCAACACTTTGGATATTCCTGCAAAAGAGTTCGATCTCGAAAAGTGCCTGAACTGAGTTTAATGATTTTGGAGACAAGTTTGCTCTCCAAAATATTCTACAACCCACCAAGAGAAGAAGAAGAAAAAATAATAATTAATAAGCTATTATTCTTGTTGGGGTTGTGAAGACCACCATTACTCAAAGCAAGATTCGCCCACCCCGATCTGCTTCCAAGAACCAGCAAGTTCTCAAAGAATTTCTGGAACGCTTGTTAGTCAACTTTTGTGACTCGAACGGGCTATCCTGGACTCAACGGACCCCCTTTGCTATCTTATTTGGTGCATCTTACAAAGGAGGCCAGTGGGCTCTATTTATAGAGCGGAGTGAGACTTCACCATTTCTCCTATCCGATGTGGGACTAAAATACCAATACTAAAAAATTGAGTTTAATATTTTAGACCATCCCATAATCAACATAGTCGAGTGCTAGTCCACGCCTACCCTCGAACACACGTCCGTGCATGCACGAGGTATCCTGCAGTCCGTGTCCGAGTCTGAACGACAAAAATCAACTTGCTTCCTTATTGGAATTAATCCTTTTTTCTTTCTAGAAAAATGCTCCCACATAGCATCCACTTGTGCCCCACCACACCTCATGTGCCTCAACACAAGCAAAACATTATATTAAAATACTCACCATTTGGTGTAGCCGATGTGGGACTATCTTTCCTAGTCTAAAGGCAAAAACACCAACAGATTTCGGCTATTTAGTATATTGATTGTTAGTTCAAGAACAAAATTAATAATGTTGCCAACTTCAGATACATCTTATTTTAACTCAATAAATAGTATTGACCATATGTCCTAAAATATATTTCATTAGACAAGATTATTTCCATCTTTTAACACTGAAGGAGAGTGCAGTGGGGAGAGTATAATTTAGGCCTATATATGTCAGTAGAAATGTTTGATAGTTGCTTTCTGCTCTTCTAATATCTATTGTTCCTAGCCGGGAAGATATCAGCCCATTTTCTCTCCTACAACCCCCCAAATCTCAGAGGATCCAAAAGGAAGTACTGAATTGCTTCCTTTTCCATCATGGTAGTAAGTTGTGAAAGAAACATCTCTCCCCCCATGACAACTTTTCTAGATGACCTATGTAACAAGCAATCCTCTTATTCCTCCAAACAATAGACCACCTTCTACAGTCAGAGCACCACATGGGACTGCCTGGAACTTGAACAAAAAGGGGTACAGAGCACCACCACCCATATCAATGCCCTCCCACTTGATTCCTACACTGAGGCTTCCATTTCCTTCATGATTCACACACAGTTGATAATACATTTTCAAGTTGATACATAATACATTTGGTGATATATATATATATATATATATATATATATATATATATATATATATATATATATATATATATATATATATATATCGTCTTATGAAACCTTTTCTACGACTCGAACTTGCATCCTCCATGATAGGATACAAGCACAAAGTCTTACCAACGGTCCCAAGTGATATCATCTAATTTAAAACACGGAAAGTTGTCGTAGATCTCAAACATAAAAAGCTTCTTCCTCCATCTGAGTCATGCCATCTTTTAGAGACACTGTACCATCCAAACCAAACCAATTGGAGCCTTCTAACTTGTTCCTACCTAAGCATCTTGATAGAGAAGATGAAGGCTTGACCCAAAGGATTAACTAAAGACAATGACACTGACTGCAGTTCAGCCAATTGAATACAACCTTCAAACTACTCCCGCGGAGTTATCTCATTGTTTCTGTGTCAATCTACAGAACTTGGCTAATTCAGAGAGAGAGAGAGAGAGAGAGAGAGAGCATAAACTCCGGACATACTTTTGGGGAGGTTTGCAAGAACAATTTAGAACAGGATTAGTATAGAACGCTATGATTCCCATGTCCGTTGAGGATCTAGATCAATGTATATGCAATTTCAAGAAGTTGCACAACAGAAATTGTAATAAGCTTTAGTGATACTTGTATATTAATAGGGAAAACAACATATGCTCATAGTTGTAGTTTATTTGAGAATCTGAGAGTCTAGCTCTTTATCTAAATCTTCAATTATGTTTTAATCTAAAGTAATGTACACCCTCCACAGGTTCACTTATTACCACAAGTGTACCTAACTTCATCGAAATTAGTAAAATAACCCATCCAAATTTCTCTCAAAAGAATACCCAATCTTCAAAACCAACCCCCACTAGTTAATTAAGCACCAACCCCATGGCTGATGCACAACGCCAGGGTTACTATTAAAGTACAAGACAAGATAGCTAGAGAAGCATAAAATCACACCAAGAAGCTAGAAACAATTCAAAGTTGGTGACTCGAACAAATCTGAATAAATGCTTTGAAATCTTATCGTAACTCTAAAGTCTAAACTTCTAATTTTGATACTCATAAATCCTAGTTCTAGAGGAAATAACTGCAAACGGACTGACAAAAAAGAAATCAGACACAAGAATGCCGAAAGGTGGAAGAAGTGTATATATATATATATATATATATATATATATATATATATATATATATATATATATATATATATATATATACAAACGGACTGACAAAAAAGAAATCAGACACAAGAATGCCGAAAGGTGGAAGAAGTGTATATATATATATATATATATATATATATATATATATATATATATATATATATATATATATATTTCTGGGATTTGTGACATTACAAGCTCAAATAGTTTTCCACCTATATCTGTCTGTGACTGATCTCCACCCTTTTTTCTTGGTACTTATGCCTGCCAAATCTTTTGCTCCAGTGGCTTAGCAACTAATTCTCGTCCTACTTTGCGATCCTACAATTAACACGAAGAAAATAAGGAATCAAGTAACAAATATTTGAGCACATAGTTGTCATGACACAGCTGTGGCTATAGTGAAGCCAGGAATTTCTAACTCATAGAGTTATGAACCAAGTGCCCCATGTTTATTTAGAGTATAGTACCTCGCGGATTAGAAAATCATCTGCTTCAAGCATATGGACCACATGCCCCATCTTTGGACGCCTTTGTGAGTCTGGATCAACGCAGCGGAGGGCCATCAGAAGTGCCCGTTTTAGTGCCTTGGGAGAAGGCTCTTCGGGCATTTTAGGGTCTATTACTTGCTCGGATCTCCGCTCTCCAACCAATATTTTTAGCCAATCGACTAAATTTACCTAAAAAAAGAAAAAGGAATGTGAGAAATTAGACGAGTTACTCTCTAGCTAGGTTGGAGGAAGCCAGCCTCGTTGATAATAGGGCTACCTCTCCCTGTGGTCTCGAGTAATCGACTGGTGTTCTGCCTGATATAATCTCCATAATTAGTACTCCCAAGCTATACACATCGCTTGTCTCGTTCAGCATTCCGGTGCTAGCATACTCTGGCGCCACATAGCTGGATCAAAGAAATAAAATGCAAACCGTCTATAACGAACTCTATAAATGATCATACATATATAGCAAACATATATATGATTTTAGTTGTTTGATTGATGGAAGATGGATGACTAACCCAAACGTCCCCATAACACGAGTCGTTACATAAGTCCTCTCCGAGCACAAGAGCTTGGCGAGTCCAAAGTCCGATACCTTTGCGTTCCACTGCCGGTCGAGCAGTATGTTACTAGATTTCACGTCTCGGTGAACAACCTTGGGTTCTAGTCCCTCATGGAGATAAGCTAATCTGTAACCAGTGATTTTACAGTTACAACTCTAACCCTATTTAAATTTTCTAAAGTGACAAGCCACAATTAAATATATGTAGCAATTATGCTACTGATACAAGTCAAAAAGTAATTAACTTGTCTTGTGAGTCTCCCCTATGTATATGCATACAAAAAGGTTTAATCCACATATTCAAATGAAGAATATATCTAAAATATATGTGGTAGGCTAGAAAGTTTGATTATAAGGTATTTGGGTGAAATCTCATCTTCAGATTATTAAAAGAGATATGGTGGTTGGAAAATATTATAGCGCAGTGAGTGATGCAGAGCACCAAACTCCCCTAATTAATCTGAAAAATATTACTACCTACGCTACACAATCAAAAGCCAAAAACTCCCGTAAACCTTAAAAACTACACAGTTCTCTCCTCCACTCCACTCCACGCTGATAACATATCTTAATTAATTTCATTAATTGTTCCTACAAAAAATGAATTAATTGAATTACCCTTTCGCGGTTGCGACAATTATGTTCATCCTCATGTCCCATGTCAACGGGCTCACTTGGCCGATGTCCCCGTGGAGCCACTGGTTGAGATTGCCATTGTCCACATACTCGTAAACAAGCATCCTTGTTTGAAAAATCAAGAAGCGTGTATTAATTTGCTGTAATTTTGGCACATCTATATAGTAATGTACTGACATTATACCTGTGAGCTCCTTCAGCACAGTAGCCCAGCAGCCTGACCAGGTTCTTGTGCCTCACTCGTCCGATCGCCTCCACCTCCACCTTGAACTCCTTCTCTGCCTGCCCCCTAAATTTATACGTATATATAGATATATTTGCACATTAGTTAAAAACTGCAAAGCACGTACACAACACAAATACTCCAAAATACGCTAGAACACCACAAATCCAGTGCTGTGTCAGTGACCCCATGTCTGTACAACACAAGTAAACAAGAAATCCTTCATGCATATATATACATTTTTAGTCCGAGGTAAATTAATGTGGCTGGTTTGGACAGATAAGTGAGACACGTATGGTTATTTCGAAGAATCTTGGGCGGATAATAATAATAATTCCAAGAACCTGTTGTTGAGGAGGTTTTTGACGGCGACGACGGTCTTATTGGGCAAGACACCTCGGTAGACGATCCCATAGCCACCTTCTCCGACGACATTCTCATCGGAGAAGCGGTCGGTGGCGATCTCCAGCTCCCTGAGAGTGTACCAGTTGCCCCAGCCGAGGTGCGAGACCTCGGGCACAGGGCCCCGGGGAGCCTCACCACTAGGAGGAGCCGATGAAGAGGTCCTCATCGGCAACGGCATTGGAAGTTGGTGCTGCTCATGGTACTCGTTTTGCTTGACGATCTCGAGGATCTCCTTCGAGATGGGAGGGGTGGAGTCGTGGAAGAAGAGCTTGAGGGGTTTCCTGTGGGCTCTGGAGAAGGAAGAAGACGATACTGGAAGTAAAGTGGTGGAAGGCCGAGAAGGAGAGGGAGAGGAGGAGGAACGTTCGCGGCGTGAAGTGAGACAGAGGGAGAGGAGGAAGACGAAGATTACAATGGAGGCTCCCACGCATATGCCGATGACCACCCACAGTCTCAGTCCGAATATGGAGGTCTGCTTCGAGAGATGGCTGTCAACGAATGCTTCGTCCCAGAATGACATTCTTTTTTCTCTTCAAATCTCTCTACCATATTACAATGTCACTTAAATAGTTTGAATGAACGTAATAAGTAAACAAAGAAACTAGGAGAAGTGAATAACAAGTTTGGAATAGCCTTCTATACTTTCGCTTTCTTACCTTCTTAAAAATAAAATTATTATTAACATAGGTCCAAAAAAATATATATATAAAATAAAAAATAAAAATAAAAACTGTGTACAAAAAATTCTTCCAGAAATACAATCTCAAAACTGGAAACTTGAGCAACTCTTGGTGGGGATATAACCATAAGTAACACAACCCAATGAACATCCATTACCAGATAAAACTGAGCAAGAGGAAAGACTGGACAAACCACCAACAAGTTTGGAATCACCTTCTAGTTTCGCTTTCTTACCTTCTTAATTTAAAATTCTTCTTAACATAGGTCCAAAAATAAATAAAAGTAATGCTATTTACACATCCAAATCGGCCCTTCAAGTCAATTTTTCTTATATGCAGCTGATGTAAAGTGTTAAATATCATTATATGCCATCTAACATGACAGCTAACATAGCAAATTTTAACCTAAAAGAATAATTACCCAAAAAAATTTAATATTAATATTAACATTAATATTAATGTTAATATTAATATTAATATTAATATTAATATTAATATAATGTTAATGTTAATGCTGATTTGAATTATAATTTTAATGTTAATTTTAATTTTAGTTTTCATTTTAATATTAATGTTAATTTTAATTTTAATCTTGATTTTAATTTTAATTTAAAATTAACATTAAAATTCATATTAACATTAAACATTAAAATTAATATTAAATTTAAATTTAATATTAACATTAATAAACGTTAAAATTTTGAATAATTAATTTCTTTGGTTAAAATTTGTCATATAATGCTATTTAACACGTAAGGTCAGCTGCCATATTAGATATCACATAATGATATTTAATAGGTCACGTCAGCTGCCACATGAGGAGAAATAGTTTGGAACCACAATTTATAGGTGCAAATACCATTACTCAATAAATAAAAATGTCTATAAAAAATTTCTTCAAGAAATACAATATCAAAACTGGAAACTTGCGAAACTATTAGTGGGGATATAACAATTATTATTCCCGAAACAGATCGTTAGATGAAAATCTCGATCTCTTGCAGAGAGAGATGAATGCTCGTTCTCTAATGAGAAACGAGGTTGAGAACTCGGTCTCTACGAGAACACGAGTTGAAATCAGGGTCTCTAAAGAGAACCGGAGTTGATGAAGGCAACTTTGCTGGGGTAATGAAGATCATCGTTGCTCAAAGCAAGATTCGCCGTATTGCGGCCTGCTCCCATGAACCAGCAAGTTCGAAAGAACTTCTGGAACGCTCGCTGTCACCTCCTTTCACGAACTCGACGAACTCCAATGGACTCCAATGACAATGGCGTCAGCGCTCTCTTTATGTCTTAATTTCAGCGTAAGTTATCAATGAAAGTACTAAGAGAGTATTTATAGAGAAGGGCAGAAACCCTAATCCAAATTCTGACCGTAACTGATTGCGAAAAGATAGGAGCGAATAATGGAAAGATTTGAAGGAATTAAATTCAAATCCCACAAAAGATGGATTTGATTAATTGACTCAATATTTTTATAACCGCTCAAATCTACCAATCAGCCACCTCATGAACCACCGGTGCCCTTTAGCCCACTCAACCTGTCAGCCCGCATACCTATGCGTAGCTGTGCAGCAGCACAAACACGCAGCAGTGCCACAGCCTACGTGCCTACGCGTAGCTACAAAGTGGCACAGACGTGCAGCAGCGCAACAGCCCGTGTGCCTGCACATAGCTGTGCAGTAGCACAGACGTGCAGCAGCGCAGCCCCGCAACCTCGTGGCTCTTGCGCAAACCCTGCGTGCACCTGTGCGGCCCCTGAGCAAGCACCTGCACATGCGACTCGCGTAGAAGACGAGCGCACGAGCGCATCAACTGCACACAAGGATCCATGCGCCGATGTTTACGTGCTAAATACAAAGTGCGCCAACAAAGCGCCACTTTGCACCTTTGAGCCCGAGTCCGAGCCCGAGTCCGAGTCCGAGTCGCTAAGCCCCTTCGGGGCTTAGCTCTATTAGAAATTAAATCCATGAGCATGACAAAAAGCATTAATGCTTCTTTGTTGGGTTAGCCTTTTTCCACTAGAAAAATCCCCCCACATGGCACCCATGTGCCTCTCCGTTCGATCTTCGCACCATGTGTAGATCTAGTGAATCAAGCCATTGACACTGTCAACCCCAATGTAGAGCAACTACAGTCGAAGGATCATGGTAAATGTGAAATCGACCGCCCGATCTAGTAGACGATTCGGTATTGAGTAGCATTAGGTTTATAGGGGTTTTAATAGCCATTTTTGGGGAAATTTGATTCTGTTGAGTTCCATGTATGACCTCCCACTTCTTTCGATCATAATTTTAAACTAGAGTTCCAAATTAACCACCATTTATGCAGAAAGCTTCATTTGTGAGTTATATTTCAGAAAAGGCCCATAAATAAACAAATTTTCCATCAATTAGTTTATGGCACCTCTTAGAGAAAAATTGCTCCAAAACATACTTAATTTGTGATTTTCGGAGTTTTAAATAGTTAATTGATGAACCATCTTTAGTTCTATAACCTTGGCAAACCCTGTAACCCTTGTAAATTTTCCAAAAAAATATTTGAAGGTTTACGATATTTGGTGTACTTTTATAACCTATTTCTATAGTTTGTGTAAAATATGTAACTCAAAATTTATCACATATACACAATACGTCAATTCTAGCATTCCCATAGGACTGAAATCCACATATCCATGTGGTCAAATCTAAGTTTTTGAACACTTGACTTTTTTTTATCAACTTGCTTCGATCTCTATAATGTTAGCTGCATATTTCAAAATTTTGAATTTTAGTGAATTAATTTATGTTTTAACCTACAATTGACCATTAGAAAAGATCTAGGTAGTAAACCTTAGCTTAGACATATTAGTTCGTTAGTATTAACTTAAGTAGGAAACTTGACTTCGTTAACAGGTTATTTCGATCTTGTACAAACTTACTTCTACAAGGAAACGTATGGATTGTGTTATGTTGCTGGCTAGCTACTGGATTGAGGGTCGTTGTCAATCAAGCTCTTTATTCATATTAACATCTAAAGGATCAGGTAAGTACTTTTGTAAGCAAGATATTTTTGTAAGCAAGATATTCTAGAATTACTTCTATATTTTATCATGATCATACTATATGCATATCTTTCATATTTATATCATGCTACATACATACATATATAAGAGAGAGAGAGAGAGAGAGAGAGAGAGAGAACATGTTTAGTGATTCATGTTATTTGTTCTTTATATGTTATATTGTACGTCTTCTTTTCGTGAGATGTAGGATTTAGGGAAGTACACGCTAGACACATGGACATGTAATCAGGTGACGTTCTTACCATTATGTGAGAACATGCATACACACACTATCATTCCCTGTTCTAATATTCGTATTTCTATAGGTATTTAATTTGTATCATATATCCAGCACCGATATGGTATCATGTACTTTATATTGTGCATACATGTATCCTGACACATGTATCTTGCAATTAATTTCCTGATAGTGTCTCGAGAGCTGTACGGATAAATCTCCCATGGGACAATCGACAAGTCTAAAATTAATTAATAGACTTATGTAACTTGATCTCGATTTCTACATTTAGGAAGATAATTATATGAGATACTGCCACGACCCTCACCCAGTGTAGGGGTACGAGAAGTGGGTACGCTCAGCCTACGCCGCAGTGTCGGCGGTAGAACGCTATTCTAGGTCACTATCACAAACTAAATACAATATGATATACTTTTCGAACGGAGGACAAATCACATAAGGTAGAACTCAATCACAAATCTAGAGATGGAAATAGCTCTAGAGACTAAAAATTAAGCTATGCTACTTACCCAGAAGTCATCTCATCAAAAAGCATCATATCAATAGGTTGCGCCATATCAGGTTGTGCCTACATCAAGTTGTGCCACGTCAGGTTGCGCCCATCACAGTTTGCGCCAATCTCAGGTTGCGCGAAAGACACGTGGCAGTTTCCTCGAAAGACTACAACAGCATCATCATTACCTGACAACTAACAGCACGTATATCAAGAAAAATTTGTTCGAATTCTGCAAAAACACGACGCTCGAGAAGATTTAGTCAGCTAGCAATTTGCGCAACGTGTCAGGTTGCGCAAGGTTGAACCTAGGAGCAAGTTGCTATGTTGTACCCCCGCGCAACCTGATGAAGCTCGCACAAGGTGATCAAACAATATCTAAAGCAGGGTGATGTGGCGCGCAAGCCACTAACATCGTAAAACGTGTCTACTATATTACTCATGACCATGCGCATCTCACTCAAATGATGCCACGTGTCCATAGCAGTTGGTGCAAAATGTTCGCACCAAAGAGAAAAAGCCTTTTGGCTACTCCCTCTGCTCCTCCAGTTCTGAACTTGGAGAAAAATATGTCCAGTAACTCTCCTGGGCAAAACAAAGGATAACATCCTTTGGCCTTTTCTTTCTTGGAGCAACTTGTGCCTGCTCCTTCTCTGGCACAACCTGAGCATATTTCTGCATTGGCGCAATGTAAAGGGAAACACTGTTTAGTGGTTCCCTCTTCATCTTCAAGTTAGAAACTTACTGAGAAATCACTAAATCAAGGAAAATGCTCTTTGGCTTTGCCTCATTCTGCTCGAATTGCTGAATGGGTGGAAAGTACTGCTGGTTGTGCCTTTCCGCCTCTCAGCACAAAACTGGATTCAAATAGAAATCCTACTATCCTTAACAGAGACAACCAAATCTCTATCAGGAAGAGGGGTTCTATTCAGAATAAACTTTCCACGCAAAATGGTATTATGCCTACTCCAAAGAGGTCAGGGCATGATCTACCGACCCTACGTATCTCAAGATCCCGACAAGACAAACTACTAGTATCTCAAATAGATGCACAAGTAGCACCCCTATCAAACTTGCGCACCTATATCAACAGGTGCCAATTAGGGTCAACCTCGCGAAAACACAAGATGTATCAAGCGCAACCTACACCAGTTGCTAACTTGCCCCAGAAGAAGAATTTTGAGGTGAAAAATCCTGAGACTTATGCTAATCAGCTTAGCACGTCTTTGTATGCTCAAGGTATGGGAACCTCAAGAACATGAATCATATTTCGAATATCGTCAAGGACTACATTCCTGCAACTTCTTCTCGTCCTATTAGTGATCTCCGTGAACTCCTGATACAGAAGTAGAGGGTTGCAAAGCCATCCTGTCCAACGGTGGTCCAACAACAAGAATATCATTGCAATCACCACCATGAGGTTGTCATCAAATGCTGCTGTCAGTCAGCCAAGCGGTCTGTCTTCGACCGTTTGAACTATGTTCAGACTCCTGAACCTATCCTAGTGGACGAAGATGAATCACTTTACGCTTCTGTCAATATGGCATCTCGAAGCACTGGGAGTGGAAAACGCCCAAGACGTAATGTATTCCGCAATCCCAGTCAATAATACCTAGATCGGATTTATGAATCCGACGAAGGAGTATACCAATATACTAGATCAAGAAGCCGAGACACAATCGGTCAAAGGAATCTTCCTTCTAACCAAGAAACAATCGGTCAAAGGAATCTTTTTTCTGACCAAGAAACGATCGGTCAAAGGAACCTTCCTGATTTCAACCAAAATTCTCTCAGTCAACAGGACATCCCTATCACTTATTCTGGGGGTGATTTCTTATATGACTTTGATGCTGATAGTGAAAGTTCCGAAAAGACCATCTTTTCCACTAGCTCGTCTTCAATGGTTAGAGAAGTGACTGCTTATGTCACCACAGAAGATCAAAATGCTTCCAGTTCTAATAATCAAAAGCAAAAAATTGCTGCTTTGGAGGCTACTTTGAAGAACATGGCTGAGATGATGACAGGTATGCATGTTGTGATTATGGCACAACATACGGTTCCCCCGGTTGTGAATCTGGTTTTGACTCAAGATCCTGTAACAACACCAGCTCCCATCAATATTGATCTGGAGGTACAGTCTCCTTACATCGCTTCCATACCTGTACAGACTATTCCAAGCCAATCTGATGTTGGGGGTGGTACTTATCATGCAATACCCCCTCCTAACATATCAAATCAATCTACTGCTCCACAATCATCAGATACCAATGAGGCCGTACAACTTTTACGCACTCAATTTGAAGCCTTCAAATAGAAAGACGGCTTACAGAATCTTGGGATTAAGCAGCCTTATCCCATAGAATGGAAAGAAGTCCAATTTACCCCCAAGTATAAATCCCCTACTATTATGTTGTTTGATGGCAACACATCGCGAAGTTAATACCTTAATCACTTTGAGGTAATGACTGATCAACTCCAGCCAAATGACGCTCTAGTCACTAGAGTGTTTGTCGGATGTTTAGTAGGTGTAGCTTAGGACTGGTACCATAGTTTACCAGATGGTTGTATAAACTCTTTTTCTGGATTCAAACAAATGTTCTTAAAATGATTTTATGAGGGAACAAATGACATGACTATGTCTGTTCTTATTAAAATTAAACAACGACACAATAAAACAACTGAAAGGTTCATTAAACGATTTTGCCGCGAGGTACTCAAAATACCTTTTGGAACTCCAGATGCTCTGACCATAGACACTTGCAAATCAATCCTGTTGCCTATAATCAGCATGTGGACCGGATCGACACAGTTCAAACAATTAGGTATTCTGATGCCTAATCTTGACGAAGATGAACATGCTACACTTAATAATAGTGGTTGTCAAAACAACCACAAGAGTAAAGAGACTTTGGCTATCAATGTCAACGACAAAGAAGCTCTAGCCGTGAACATAGATCAATCAACACCTACTCCAACGGCGCCACCACAGAAGGCACCACGTCCGAAAGAGGAATATTCTTTTGATGAAGATGATGTCATGAGCATCTTTGACTGTCTGATCAAGAGTAATAAACTTCAACTACCAGAGGCAAAACGGTCAGATGAAGTAGGTAAACTGACCACCCCAAATATTATGTTTACCACAGATTTAATCGGACATCCGACTCGAACAAGCTATATGCTTAAAGGCAAGATCCAGAAGATGGTTAATTCTGGCATAATTACTCTCCAACAAGACGAAAAGACTGTAACAGCTAATGTCGTCTCTCTACAGTTTGGCAATTTTTCTGCTCAACTTGTGCAAGATGGCATCATTTCCATCCCGAGAATCACTTTGGAGATTATCAATCTTCCACTTGTCCGAACTGATGGTCTTGTTCCTCTGTCTACTGATAAGGGGAAGATTATGTGGATCCATCCTGATTTGGTGGCTGACTTTGATGTACCTTCTTCATCCACAAAGTCCAAGAAAGCAACCAAATATAAGTCATGTCACATGACTTAGTTGGGTGAACGTTGTCCTCCACCTTTAACTGCCACTTTCACTTCTGCTGTAAATCCTTCTTCTTTCTCCCCTTCTGAGACAATAATGTCAAAGCCAAAAGCCAAATATCAACCAGCTTTCCATCTGTATAGTCCACAGTCCCGTGAACTAATGATAAAGATGGGATATGATCTACAAAAGGCTCCCATCTTGAATCATGGAAAAGGTTCTCCAGTACCTCTTTCTCTATACCTTTCATATAACCAATCTTGGGTTAGTTTGGGCTATAGAACGAACTCTTCATCTTGTCAAAAGAAACATTCCAGAAGCAAGACCCAGGCAAAAAGTAGCAATATGGTAACCTTTGAACCTGTATCCGAAGAAGAGGCCTTAACTGGTACCAGGTCTGGAAGAATTTACCTGAGAGACTATTCAGAAGGCCAAGAGAACCCTGCTCTAGCTCCAGATACTCCTCTTGCATCATCTTCTCCTGCTATTAATGTTCCACTAGTTTTATCACTTCCAATGGAACCAACTCCTCCTAAACCAACGGCAGCTGACAAAGGAAAGCAGCCTGTTCGCTTTGACAAAGTATTGAAAAAGTCTCTAGTTCTAGGACTCGAGAAGCTATATAACTTTGATATACTGGCTCAACTGGCTAATACCCCGGCAAGGTTATCAACTTTTGAACTACTGCGTCTCTCAAAAGAAACTCGAGAGACATTGAGTGAAGCCTTGATGCAAGCTGATACTTGTCTAGCACTCCTCAAGAAGCCAGAGGAGGAGCCAATAACTTGTTTTCTTTGTCATAGTGTAATGGTGGTGATGCCCAATATCACCTTTACACAAGATGATATATTGCTGGAAGATAATCGTCATAACCGACCCCTCTACTTCACAGGATATATCGATGCTATGAAGGTTGATCGCATCTTGATCGACCCTGGGTCTGCGCTCAGCATAATGCCAAAGACTTTACTAGATGCCTTAATAATTCCTGTAAATAATCTTTCAATAACCATCATGACAATTTTGGGATTTAATTCCGGAAGAAGTGAACCTTTGGGAAAGATCTGCCTGAAAGTTCAAATAGGCAATCTTCGTACAAAAGTTACTTTCTATGTGATCGACAATCATTGCTCTTATAATGCCTTGCTGGGAAGACCCTTTCTTCATGAGCATAATATTGTACCTTCCACTATACACCAATGCTTCAAGTATGTAGACGTCAATGGAGAGGTCCAAAAAGAAGTAATTGACCTAAATCCTTTCAGGGGCATTGAAGCAAACTGTACTGATTCCCGGATGTACAAGGAAGAATTCATGAAGGTTGTATTAGCGATGGATAGTGAGGAAGATCAGAAGGATACTTCAAAAGATGTTCTCATAATCCCCGTTAAAGGACGTACTACTCGTCCCTCTTCTTCTCAGGCATTGACTATCCATCTTCCCTCTCATAACAAACAGCTTCCTGCTGTAGAAAGGGAACAAAGAGAGATCACCTCTTCTGAGCCTCTTGTTATTGACCTTCATCGTAACAAACCTTCTCCTTCTCCTTCTCTGGTTATCAACCTTCCTAAGCCTTCTGTTAAGGCCAAGAATCCTTTCTCTCCTTCTCTGGTTATCAACCTCACTAAGCCTTCTGTTAAGGCAAAGAGTCCTATTGTAAATGATGATGTACAAATTAATAAAGTAGCATCTCCTTTATAATATACTGATATTTTTTATTATACTCGATGTTATTTAGAAATGCTAGATAACTTCGAACCACTTACTATAGGAGCAGTTCAACCTCTCCAAGATGAAGTATTGCTCGAACCAATGCAGGACTCCTTCTTCTTGGTTCCTTCTAGGAAGAAAGATGAAGTTCTAATACTTTTTAGCAAAGGAATAGAACAGAAGATCATGCCCGATAGTGAAGAAGAAAATCAAGATAACGAGACTTCAACTACGTCGTTAAAGTCAGCAATCAAAAGATATCATGTACAAGATGGGTTATAATTTTAAAGATGATCTCAATGGTGGTAAAGGAAGGCAAACTCCTACTCGTATCCCTGCTCTAAAAGAAAAGTCACAACAATATTACAGTAAAACGAAGCAGGGATTGGGTTATACTTTGCCAATTTTGACTCCAGAAGCCTCCGAATCTGATAAAGAAGAACGATCTAACTCTTCTGATTTCGTCTCATGGGATTTAGACACCAGTGTAGGGCGTGTCCATCGAGTGACTCTATCTTCCAATATGGTAACTGCAAAGTTCTAAAAAGACGATGAAGACTTCATCGAAGCCTTTGAATCTGATCCTTGGGCAAAAGGATGGATACTCAATGGGAGCTTCACTTCGAGCAACGAGCCACTACCGAAGATTAGTTGGTTCAAGTCGATGTTGGAGATGAAACCTCCCCAAAACTAATATTCGTCAGCAAAAGCCTCCCTGAAGCGAATAAACAAGAACTGATCCAACTCATTAAGAAATACATTGATGTATTCACTTGGAGCTATGAAGACATGTCGGGATTAGATCCTCAGATCGCTACCCATAAACTCAACATTCTTCCAAATGTAAGGCCAGTCAAGCAACAACAACATCGATTTTGACCTGATATGATGGACGCCATAGAAGCCGAAGTCAAGAAACTCATCGCCTGTAGCTTCATCAGAAAAGAACACATCAAACTGGGTGGCTAATGTTTTCCCAATTTTGAAGAAAACAGGAAAGGTCCGAGTCTACACGACTTCAGAGACCTTAATGAAGCTTATCCTAAAGACGAATTTCTTCTTCCAATTACTGATGTCATGATCGACAATACTTGCGGATTTGAATGAATATCTTTTATGGATGGATTTTTAGGATATAATCAAATCAAGATGCATCCAGAAGATGAGAAACATACATCTTTTTGCACTCCTCTTGGAGTTTATTGCTACATTGTCATGCCGTTTGGTCTCAAAAATGCTGGTGCAACTTATCAGCGGGCCATGAGTACTATCTTTCGTGATCATTTATGAAAGATAGTTGAATGCTATGTAGACGATATTGATGTCAAAAGTCGTCTAAAGGAAGACCACATTCAAGACTTGAGAACTATATTCGATCTAATGTGCCAGCATCAACTCAAGATGAATCCCACCAAGTCATTCCTGGGAGTCTCTAGTGGAAAATTTCTTGGATTCGTTATTACCTCTAAAGGTATACACATTGACCCTGAGAAAATCAAAGCCATTCAAGAGATGCGTCCTCCATGTAACCTAAAAGAGCTACAAGGTTTCCAGAGAAGGCTTGCGTACATTAGGAGATTCATCTCAAATCTTTCTGGACGCTGTAGACCGTTCACTCAACTCATGAAGAAAGGTGTGTCCTTTATTTGGACTGATAAATGTCAACAAGCATTTGTAGACATAAAGCGGTACTTGATGAACCCTCCAGTTCTAGTACCTCCAGTTTCAGGAATACCCTTCCTGATGTATGTTCGAGCGATGGACCATTCACTAGGCGCTTTATTAGCTCAGAAGAATAAAGATGGTCATGAACAGTCTATTTATTATCTTAGCCATACGGTGATTGGAGCTGAACATCGATACACCCCAGTGGAAAAAGAATATCTAGCTTTGATGTTTGCTGTTCAAAAGACGAGACATTATATCACAGGCCAAACTATTCATGTTATTTCTAGAGCTAACCCTCTTCGGGTCTTGATGAAGAAGCCCAGTATATTCAAATTCTAGGCTTGCAACATGGGCCATATTTTTAGCACAATATGATATGGTTTATGTTTCTCAAAAGTCTGTTAAAGGTCAAGCTCTTGCTGACTTTCTGGCAGCTCATCCAATTCTCGAAACATCTAAACTCTATGACGAAATTCCAGATGAAACTTTTAAGTCCAACAAGATTTCAGAAGAAATTCTTACATGGCATCTATTTTTTGATGGTGCATCCAGAATCGGACCAAAATGTGCTATTGTTGCTGGAGTTGGAATTGTCCTTGTTTCACCTGAAGGGTTAGCTATTCAAAGAGCTTATTCTTTAGATGAGTCATATTCCAATAATGTGGATGAATACAATGCTCTGCTCATTGGTATCCAATTGGCTAAACAATTAGATATTGAGAATCTTGAAGTTTACGGAGACTCTAAACTGATTGTCAATCATGTTATAGGCACATACGAAGTCTAACATCAAGATCTGGTTCCATATCATGATGCAGCAATCAGGATGGCTACTTCATTCAAAGGCTTCTTCATCGAGCATGTACGCCGGGTATGCAATACAGAGGCTGATGCACTCGCTAATCTTGCAGCAGCGTTAGCAATTCCAGTAAGAAGGCAACAAATGATCGTCATTACTAATAAAGAGTTATTTTGCGTCGAGAATAACTCAAATATTGAAGTCAACAACTCAAACATGGAATTCAACAATTCGGTTGAAGTTTATACTATCAGTGAAGATTGGAGGACTCCTTTCATAGACTTCGTAGTCCATGATAACTTACTCGAAGATCCTAAAGAGGCTACAACAATCCGTAGGCGGTCACTCAGATTCTATTATAATTATGCTACAAAGATACTCTACTGACGAACATTTGACGGCTTACTCCTACGATATCTCGCAGGAGATAAAGCAAAACAAATACTACGTGAAGTCCAAGATGGTGTTTGTAGCGCACATCAGCCTAGTCCTAAGTTACAAGATCGTATCCGCTGTATGGGCTATTATTGGCCCACTATGATATCAGACGCCATTGAATATGCAAGAAAATGTCGAGTCTGTCAAATTTATGCAGATTTCATCCATCAGCCGTCAAAGTTCCTTCATTCGACTGCTGCATCATGGTCCTTTGAAGCTTGGGGTATGGATATCATTGGTCCTATCAATCCACCGTCATATAGCGGACATCGATTTATACTAGCTGTAACCAATTATTTCTCGAAATAGGCGAAAGCTATACCTTTATTTGAAGTCAAGACTAGCAGCGTTATCAACTTCATCAAATATCATGTGATATACAGATTTGTCACTCCTCGACAAATCATTCATGATAATGGACCACAATTCAGCAGTCAAAAATTTACTCGATTTTACGATAAAAACAGAATCAACAATGTTGCTTCCACGGCCTACAAGCCTGCAACGAACGGTTTGGCTGAAGCATTTAACAAAACTATCATCAAGCTTCTCAAGAAATTTGTTTCTACAAATAAAAGAAATTGGAAGTGAAAAGCTTGGAGAATGTCTGTGGGCTTATCGCACTACTATACGTACTCCAACTGGTTGCACACCATTCTCCTTGGTGTATGGCTACGAAGTTGTCTTACCATTGGAAATTCAAATCCCCTCCTTAAGGATTGTAATTGCCAATGAACTCACAACAAAAAACAATGATCGTCTTTGACTTCAGGAGATTGAAGTGCTTGACGAGAAACGGCTCCTACCTCAACAGCATATTGAGCTATACCAAGCCCGTCTATCAAAGCCTTCAACCGTAAAGTCAAAGTCCGAGCATTTCAGAAAGGAGAATTAGTTCTAACCGTCAGATGTTCTATGACTATGACGGACATGAACAAGGTCAAATTTGAAGCTAAGTGGGAAGGACCCTACATTATAAGCAAAGTTTTCTCAAACAGAGCTTATCAATTGACCGGTGTGGACGGTCGAGTCGCCATGATGCCTATCAATGGAAAATTTCTCAAGAAATACTATGTATAAAAACACATCAGCACAAAAACCAGAATGTAAATGAAATTCCTTTTGTTGCAATAGTTCAAATAGAAGGAAATACGTAAAATCAATGAGGACCAGAGCCCTCATAATCGAAGACAAATTTTACAAGAAGCTCGAATACATTATTGTTGGATAACACCAACAATTCACACGCGGCTTTCCTCATAGCTTCTTCTTCGACAGTGCTTCCATGTTCCACCAGTTTGGCGAGAATGTCCTGCTTCTGTTCAGGAACAACTGAGCTTTCTCCTACTTCTGGCTGGATAGGCGGCGGAGGCTCGTCAGAAGATGTGTCGGTAGCAGCTTCGGTCTTCGAGATGATCTCAGCCTTCTTGGGTACATCTTCGGAAGACATTTACATTGAAGGGATAGGTGTGGATAATATTCTCCAAAAAGTTCCGTACTATTTATAGACTGAAAGGCCAAAACAGTCTGTTGCACGAACCGAAGCGACCTTTCCTCAGAAATGCATGTTCGTTCATTCATCTCCTTTTATCTCTTGAAGAGGTCTTCATTTATTGTCTGTCTCGAGAACCGAAACGACCTTTTCTCGAAAAGCCATGCTTATTCATTCATCAATCTTTTCGTGTTTATTTCACCTCGTGAACGAACCTGTATTTATTATCGTTTATTTACTTTTTCGTAAATAAAGCCACAGATAATAAATACTCAAAATCCCTAGTAGAGTCCATACAAATTATCAATTCTATTTTTTGAAACCCAGCTGTTTTAAAAGATATCTCATCTTTATGATAAACCCGTATTATTACAGATATCATCTTTTTAGACATGATATCCTGTCTTTGAGTCCCAGCTGACTTGAAGATCATCAATAGAAAAATGAGTTCACGTCCACATTTCCTCTGGATTCTATTTTTTATATCATCACATCAAATCATGTCATAAAGGATAGAAAAATTATTCTTTATTCCTTCTTTAAAAATATAGATACATCTTAATGGAAATCTATTACATCCCAGATTTCATTCTGATACAACAAATGGAGATCTATTACATCTTTGGATCTTCTTATTGGTGCCAATTCCTTGTCAACTCGACCTGAAGCAGCGGACAAGGCTACGGAATCAACTATGGTCTTCTCTCTCAGAAAGACGAGAAGAGAACGACAGAGTATAGCAGCTCGAAGACAAGTTGCTGTCAATACAACTGGTGGAGAAAAGACGACCCTTCGTGAGAAGTAGGAATGAGATCACCCTTGTGATACGATCCCTAGTTCTGTATCTCCACCATCCAACTCTCATGTATAAAGGCCCTTCCTACCATCTCGAGGAAGCCCTTTTAAACATGAAGAGTTCTGAGCTCTCTGATGTGTGTGTCAAGGTGGTTTAGCTCCATATCATCCGAGGTCACCGATACCAGTTTTGGGGAGTTTTGTTAGTCGGTCCCCTGCAAGTATTAGAAAGAAGATAAGAATATAGTAAATGTTCTTTTATTCTCGCAACTATTTATATGCAATTAAAGCTAAAACATTATGCATGTCCATAGGCGTATATTTCGGAAAGAATGAAGCACGAAAGCATGAAAAACACCACGTGTCGCTCAGAAGTTTGTGTTGCCCGAACCGAAAAAAGTCTAAAAAAATGTGTGGGACGTGTCAAGACAGTTACACAACAAAGCTCAAATGCGCCAGGATTTAATAAAGTCCAATTTTTCATTTCATAATGGAAAAGAGGACAGACACTACAGACATAGGCATTATTGCCATTATATAAATACTGCTCTCGTATTACATCACTTCTTCTTCCCGTCATCAGTCTGACGCAAGGCAACGCTCAAATCCTCCATGTTATGGATTCCCGAACGATGCGTCAAACAGAGGAATCCTTCCCTATGTTTTAATGTGCCACGCTCTTCGAAAGAAGATGATAGCCCACCTCTGGAATGACCAAAGACTGTTGGGGTCAGGCCAAAATAGTCGAGAAAGTTCTCCGCCCTCAGGGATGGGTCAGCTTCCAGCAAATACTCCGCAGGCGCAGAGTGTAAATTCTCCTCAGAAGCTTTGCCGTTGTCATTGTCGTTCGCCCCATTCTTCACGTTGGTGAATGAAGATGAAGGTTGAACTTCATGCTCATATATACAGTGGAGATCGGCCCCCGCCAATACGTCGTATTCACCATAAATGGGCAAATAGCGTTTAACAAAAAAGAAGGAAGAAAGATGTTTCGAAAAAGAGCGTCCCATAAATAGGTTCATTATTGGGAATGAACCGAGTACTTAATGATAGTGTGGTTAACAGTGCACAATCTATGTTGCGAAACTCGCACATTGCACGACCCATCAAGTTGCTCAACCATATGCAGTAATCAAGTTGCGTCCAAAAGACTGCACAACTTTTTGAAGCGCTGCGCAATACGGGTCGACAACAACCAAAACCCTAAAAAGGGGAGGCACAAGTTATGGGTTGCACCCTACTCTAAAACGAGTGCGTATACGTTGTCAGAATCTAGCCAAACCCTAAGTCGGGTGGTCGATAATCGAGTCTATGGTCAGATACTTACCCTCCATGGCTGGATTGGCCTTCTCTTGGCGTAACGAAGACGGAGCTCGCGTAGAGGACTCGGCCACAGTCTTGCCCTTCTCGGCAGCAGAGCGCTTGGGTGCCATTGGTGCTGGTTGAAACTCTCAAAGATCAGGAAGAAGGAGAAGAAATAGGGTTTTAAGGAATCCTAAACGATGATAAAGAATGAAAAATCCAAAGGGTACGACAATTTATAACTTTGCAAGTGAAGCTGAACCGCACAACTTGCGCCGAAGAACCGGGCTCGAGTTGACTGGCGCAACTTAGACACAGTCATTTCTAATTCAAAGTATTTTGAAACTTTGAAGACTTTTCAATTTTTGAAAACTTTGAAGGGGGTCTTGTAGAGACTAAAAATTAAGCTATGCTACTTACCCAGAAGTCACCTCATCAAAAAGTATCATATCAATAGGTTGCGCCATATCAGGTTGCGCCTATATCAAGTTGCTACATGGCAGGTTGCGCCCATCACAGGTTGCACCAATTTCAGGTTACGCGAAAGACACGTGATAGTTTCCTCGAAAGACTATAACAGCATCATCATTACATGACAACTAACAGCACGTATATCAAGGAAAATTTGTTCGAATTCTGTACAAACACGGCGCTCGAGAAGATTTAGTCAGCTAGAAATTTGTGCAACGTGTCAGGTTGCACGAGGTTGAACCCAGGCGCAAGTTGCTATGTTATGCCCCCACGCAACCTGATGAAGCTCGCATGAGGTATCATGTTGACCCAAACTAGATCGCAGTCAACCTAATCTTGATAATTAACAAATCGATATTTGACATGATCCAACTCGACACATAAATCGTCATCAAAGCTACAAATCAGACGACTAACTCATATCAAGACAGACAATCATCATCGACGACTGCTCGACGAATACTGCTGGAATATATCATCGAAAGTCTGTATTTTTATATTTTATTTGAGTCTAGGCTATTGTACGTTGAGTTGCACTGAGTACCTCAACCATAAACTAGATAACCAAAAAGCTCTACAAACAAAAAAAGCCAAACTGACTCAAAAAAAGCCAAACTGACTCAAAAAAAGCCCATTTAGCCCATTGAGCATTCTGTCTCCTAGGAGGCAGAGTTCGGGCCGAACTCTGCCCCCACACAGAGTTCGGGCCGAACTCTGTCTTCTAATTTTCAGGAGCTAATTTTTAGGGATTGCTCATTGCAAGTTGTCCAACGGCCATAATTTTTGAATTTTAGACAGAGTTCTGGCCGAACTCTACCTCCCAGGACTAGTATATATAGGCACCCTTTTCTCCCATTTCAATTCATCCAATCTTCTCATCTATTCTCTCTTATAGCCTATACATCCCAAAGAGCCATACTCTTCTCATCTACTAGCCACAAAACTTTCTAAGCCTACAAGGTGTTCGGTGCGAGTCAATTAGAAGTTTTGTGCAAGAGTCTTCAAGAAGTCACTTGGAAAACCAGGTCAATTCAACGAAGGAACAACACAAGTCAATTCAACGAAGGAATAACATAAGTCAATTAGATGTTTTGTGCAAGAGTTTTGGCGTGCTCTTCTGTGTAAAGGCATGTGGTTGTAAAGCTATTTCTTAAATAGTGGATTTCAATATTGAGCTAGAGTTCTCAGGCCTGGACTAGTCCTCTACGAGGAAAACCAGGTTAAAAATTGTTGTGGCTGCGTATGCTTTCTGATCTCTATTTAAATTCTGCAATTATACTCTGATTAATTAATTATTAGTTGGGATTGAATAGAGTTGATTTTTTAATTGTTCATTATTGTCTCAAGTACTCTATTCACCTCCCCTCTAGAGTTGCCTACACGTACTTCAATTGGTATCAGAGCCCTGTTCTCTTGATACAGGATTTACATCCTAGAGTTGATCTATGGCAACCACACAACCCAACTCTACCAACTATGGTGAGGGTCAATCCACAAATAGGCCACCCCTATTTGATGGGACCAACTACACATATTGCATGACTAGAATGTGTTGGCCCATTGATCATGGTCAAACCTGATTTTAATAATTGATCAAACTCTGTCTCGATATAAATGCAAGTCAATTCAGATATTTACCAACGACGTTTTGGATACTGCTCAACGATGTATATCTACTCTGTTCAAGACCGAAGCTGTTTGCCACTCAGAATATATTTCCTTCAAAGCAATGTAATTTTTTATTTTATTGAGTCTAGGAATACATTGTACACCAAGTCGTACTGGCAAATAGGCTATCCTAAAATTATTTTTGAAAACTGAATCTTTTTAAAATTACCTATGTTTTTGAAAAACATCTATTTTACAAAAAGCTTCTGAAGGACTTTTCAAAAAGCTAAAATTATTTTTCACAAAATCAACTAACCAAACCCTGACAGAACTCGGCCAGAGTTCGGCCAAATTGAACGTCATGTGAACGTTTGATTTTGAACTTGGTCTCCCTTCAGTTGCTGTTTGTTACAAAGAGTTCTGTCTGAATTCTGCCCGAATTCTGTCAGAGTTCTGCCTTTGGAAAAACTATAAATAGAGAAGGATTTCGATCATTTCAAATCACCAATTCACTTTCAATCTCTTTTCTTCTAAAGCTTACATTTCTTCCAAAGAGTTTTAAAAAAAACTTCTATTTTCAAATCCTAAGCTAGTTACAATCCTCTAGTCGATTTGCCAGTACGGTGCGGTCTAGAAGTTTCAGAGCGATTGTAATCAGAGGCTTGATTGAAGATACAACTCTTCATAATTGAAGTTGGTCGAGTTCTTCATTATGTTTCCATAAATAAATTCACTTTATTTATTGTGTATCTGGGAAAATTACAACTGTAGGAATCCGATCTAGAAGACGATCACTTTATCCCTTAGACTATACGAAGAAAAAAAGCTCTCAAAATTTTGACAGTAAGTTAGATAACTATGTATCTGTACAATGAATGAGAAAAAAACTCTATTTATAGAGTCAAAAATAACTGAAAGGATAACTGTCTTCACAACCTGTGCCTAGTTGAAAATCACGCAGGATTTAACATACGCAAGGTTGTGAGCAGTTACTAGACGTGGCCTGTAACTGTTGGACACATGGCAATCATGCATGAGTCGTGTGCAAGTTATAGGACACGCAGGCGAGAGATCTGTGGCATGGCTGCCATGTACTCCAATTTGATGAAATCCACGCAGACTTGTTGAAGACAAAATCCACGCAGACTTGGGTCAGAAAGCTTCAAAATCCACGCAAACTTGGGGCAAGAAGCTTCAGAATCCACGCAGACTTGGGGCAAAAAGCTTCAGAATCCACACAGACTTGGGGTAGAAAGCTTCAAAATCCACGCAGACGTGGGGCATGAAACTTCAGAATCCACGCAAACTTGAGACAGAAAGCTCAAAATACACGCAGACTTGAGGAATGAACATATAAGTTCAAAATACACGCAGACTTGAGCAAGAAGGCTCAAAACATACGCAATATTGAGGCAGAACTGCCAGCTGTCTTGATTCGACGTGCCTCGACTGACACAAAATCTTTGACAGTGATTGCTTTTGTCAGTCGCATTAAATGACAAGAAGCTCTTTTGGTACGCCAACTTGGTGAAGGCTGAGTCTTGCTGAAGAAGATTTCAAAAGTCACGTAATAGTCGGCTGTGATCTCTCGAGTTCCGTGCATACGTGGCATATGAGGAGACATTCTTCGACTGTCGTGCCGCCAGTCATAATGACATTCTGACAAAATGATGAGCTGTCTCCCAGCGTGATTTTTTAAATATTGTCCTGATCAACTCAGCGTGACTTTTGGACTTTGTTCTGATCAACTCAGCGTGACTTTCATTTTTAAGGCCTACAAAACCCCCTTCAAAGTTTTCGAAAGTTGAAAAAACTTCAAAATTTCGAAATACTTTGAAAACATGCAAATAAACTTATTAAATGTCATGATGACTCTTCATTTTTCGAGACTGATTATATCCAATTTATGGTGGAATATGAACCGCCGGCGAGCTTCTTTATATAAACGGGGAGAAAATTCAGCTTTGATCTTCATCTTACGTCAACATGACTCCGAAAGAAGAAGCTGAAGAAGAAGCAAGAAAGTTGGATTTCTGTGTCCATGGCGCCCCTACTCTCGGGGGTAAAGAACTGGAGCCTTTAGTTTTCGAGTTCAAAGATGACCCTACACAACTAGCCAAGAACTTCCTGAGCCACTTTGGTCTGGACGGCTCATCTTCTTCCAATGGGCGCAGCCTCGTAGAGCAGCGTGAAACGCTCAATGTTCTGTTACATCGTATGGGAGTCACTAGTGTAGAGGAATTGGGTGTCAAGCTCAGTCGCTTTGAAAAATAGAGCGTGTCTTTTCATGCTTCTGTTTTTTATAAAAATGTTGCACTTCTTTTCCTATGTAAGGTCATCAGTGCCTCTTTATCTTTTGCTTTGAAAAATATGGTACAACTTCATGCTGAGAACTAGTTTTACTCCGAACAGCGTGCACTAATGAAGAGCAGCGGCACTCTTTGAATGTTTCAAATATTGTGCTATTTTCCAAAGTACACGTGACACTCATTCCGTAGTTATGAGCACTTTTTACTCGGATCTTTCCAAAAATAGGCTTGTACTTCGACCCTATTTAAATGGATAGGTGAGTTTCACACACACTCATCTCTTTATTCTTCTTCTCTGAGAATGAACTTTTTGTGAGATTTCAGTCTCAACAGGAAAGCAATGCTTTCTAATGTTCTCTTTCTGTGCACTATATCAGACATTGGTTTGCCAATCCCTAGCACCAAACTCGATGGTAAGTCTAATATAGTACGCGTACCATTTTTATTGTTGAAGATAAGTTTATGTTCCTGACTGAACAGGGTGCGCCTGTCTTTGCTTGGCCAGTGCACGCTATTGGTTGATTTCTTTTTCCTTGCTGCTTTCTACAGGAGCTCGACTAAAAATTTTCTTTAGAACTGGCATTGGTGATTTGGATGCTGTGGAGAATATTCTTCTGACACCTACATCAGGGAGCTCATACGCTTTTGACGCGTAAATCAGACAACTCAGAACTCTTCGTGGGATAGAAGGGTCTTCCTCCAATGGTAGAAAGAGCCTTTATACATGGAGAGTTGGACGGTGGAGTCAACTCTACCCCGAGAAATCGGGTAGTAGAGTTCCTTTTATTGCAGAACTAGGAATTGTATCCCAATGTTGGATACATTCCTATCTCCTTTAAGAGGTCGCTCCCAATCCACCAGTTGTATTGGCAACAACACGCCTTCGTGCTGCCCTACTGTGTGGTTCTCCTCTCGTCTGAGAAATAAGACCAGAGTTTAATTCCTGCTGGATAATCAGGAATTGCCACCAACAACGAATCCGTCAGAGAAGATCAAAGGAGAAGTAGATTCTCATTGGATTATTGTTGTGTACATAGAATGAAAATCCAAAATTGTAATAGATTTCCATTATGATTTGTAAGAAAGTCTAAGAAAATATAATAGACTTTTTATGATTAAATGATAGTGAAAATGATAATTCTTCTATGCTCAATGATTTGTATTTATCTGCATGAATTATGGACATGATAAACTTTTCTGATTTAGAGTACGTAATACTATCATAGGTAATATGGACGTGATAATATGTAGGAACTCAAGAAGAAAAGATTGATTTTTATGCAGAGGACAAGAATAGAAAATAACAAATGAGCAGGTAGATTCGGCATTTATCCAGAGGTTATGAAAACATGATAAATAACGAATCCCCATAATAGAAGATTATGAACGGACGAATCGTCAGATGAATGTAATAAATGAACGAATGAACCGTCGGATGAATGTAATAAATGAACGGATAAACCGTCAAGCATTAATGAATGTGTGAACCATTGGATGAATGTGACGCTTCATTATTTGAAGAACTTCTGCCTATAAATATAGCAGAATTCTGACCAGAACGAACACTTCTATTCTTCAACATAAAAATGTCGTCTGAAGAAGCATCCAAGAAGGCTGAAATCGTCCCGAAGATTCAGAAGGGCACTGAAGAACGCCCTATCGATCCAGTTCAACCGAAGGAAGTAAAAGCAGGCGAAGGTTCGTCTGCACCCAAGCCACCCAGGGACATTTTGGACTTCCTGCTCGAACCAGAAAGGACTGAAAAAAAAGAAACCATGAGGATGGCCGCTTGCAAGTTCCTCGTGGGTTCTAGCAAGGAAGTTCTCGGTTCTTTTGCTGACCATGTTTTCGAGAAGGACGGCAGTGGCCTGCGTCCAAATGTAGAGAAGGATGATAGTGATCTTCCTTAATTTTATTTATAAACATGAACTTGTCTGATGATTACAAATATTTATACATAATACTTTTTAAGGAATTCGCCATTAATAGGCATCATAACTTTTCGACCATCCAGTTCTGAGAGTTGATAAGCTCTATTTGAGAAAACTCTGCTTACGACATAGGGACCTTCCCACTTTGCGTCGAATTTGTCTTTGCTCATATGAGTCATAGTCATAGGACGTCTGACTGTTAGAACAAGTTCTCCTTTTTGATACGCTCGAACTCTAACTTTCTTATTAAAAGCTCTTGAGATTCTAGCTTGATAGAATTCAATATTCTGTTAACCAGATAATCATTTTTCATCCAAAGCTTCTAATTCTTGAAGTCGAAGACGATCATTATTCTTGGCGGTAAGTTCATTAGCGATTGCTATCCTTAAAGAAGGAATTTGAATCTCTAACGGAAGAACAGCTTCACAACCATACACCAGAGAGAAAGGTGTACATTTAGTAGCATTACGAACTGTAGTACGGTAAGCCCACAAGCATTCGCCAAGTTTCTCACTCCAATTACGTTTGTTAGTAGAGATAAACTTCTTTAGGAGTTTGATGATGGTCTTGTTGAAAGCTTCTGCTAATCCGTTAGCTGCCGGATTATATGCGGTAGAAGCCATATTGTTGATCCGATGATCGTCATAGAATCAAGTAAACTTCTGACTGATGAATTGTGGTCCATTATCATGAATAATGCATCGAGGAACACCAAATCTGTAGATGACGTAGTATTTGATAAAGCTGATGACATTGGACGTCTTGATTTCAGATAAAGGAATGGCTTCGGCCCATTTGGAGAAATAATCGGTTATTGCGAGAATAAATCGATGACCTTTTGATGACGGCGGATTGATCGGACCAATAATGTCCATGACCCAAGCTTCAAAGGGCCATGATGCTGCCGTCGGATGTAGAAATTCTGAGGGTTGATGAATAAAATTCGCATAGATTTGACAAGCTTTACACTTCTTTGCATATTCGATGGCATCTGATACCATAGTGGGCCAATAATAACCCATACGTCGAATACGGTCCTGAAGTTTTGGGCCAGGCTGATGTGCTCCACAAATTCCATCATGTGCTTCGCGAATGATCTGCTGAGCCTCATTACCGGCAACGCATCGAAGAAGTAGACCATCATAAGCTCGACGATATAAGGTTTTTGTAGTATGATTGTAATAGAATCTGAGTGATCGTCGTCTGATAGATGCTGCCTCACTCGGATTATCTGGAAGAATGTCATACAATACAAAATCTAAGAAAGGAAGTCTCCAATCTTTATCCGTATTCTGAGTCTTAGCTGAATTACTGAAGATGAATTCCATGCTAGAATCAGATGAAGATGATAAAGATTTACGACTAAATCCAAATCCTCTTATTGCGTTGACATCATGTGATGTTGATTCTTCAATGTCAACTGGAAGTCCTAGAGTCAGGTTATTTTTGAGATGAAATAATTCTCGATTGCGGACAACAATCATCTGTTGTCGTCTAATCGGGATAGCTAACACCGCAGCAAGATTAGCAAGAGCATCAGCTTCTGTATTACAAGCTCGCCTAACATGCTCAATGAAGAACTCTTCAAACGAAGAAGCCATAGATATAGCCGATCTATGATAGGGAACAAGATCTTGATGGCGAACTTCATAAGTGTCCCTTATCTGATTGACAATGAGTTTAGAGTCTCCGTACGCCTCTAAATGTTGAATATTTAGATGTTTAGCGAGTTGAAGACCAATGAGTAATGCATTATATTCGGCTACATTGTTTGAACATGGTTGATCAAGAGAATAAGCTCGTTGGATAGCAAGACCTTCTGGCGACACAAGAACAATTCCAACTCCAGCGACAATGTCTCAATTAGGACCAATTCTTGAAGCTCCATCAAAGAATAGACGCCAAGTAGGATCTTCTTCAGCAATTTGGTTTGAATCTAGGACTTCATCTGGGATTTCATCATAGAGTTTTGAATCTTCTGGAATTGAATGAGCAGCCAGAAAATCAGCTAAAGCTTGTCCTTTGACTGACTTTTGAAGAATATAGTGCATATCATACTGAGCAAGTAAGATTCCCCAGTTAGCCAATCGAGAATTCAAAATACTAGGTTTCTTCATCATAACCCGTATAGGATTGATCCTGGAAATGACATGAATAGTCTGGCCAATGATATAATGTCGTGTCTTTTGAACAGCGAACATCAAGGCTAGACATTCTTTTTCGACCGGTGAATATCGAGGTTCAGCTCCGGTCATAGTACGACTGAGATAGTAAATGGCTTGTTCATGACCATTTTTATTCTTTTGAGCAAGCAATGCACCCAATGAATGACTCATTGCTCGGGTATATAGGAGGAACGGTATTCCTGAGACGGGAGGTACCAATACTGGAGGGCTCATCAGATACTATTTTATATCATCGAATGCTTTCTGACATTCATCATTCTAGACAAAAGAAACACCTTTCTTCATGAGTTTATTGAATGGTCTGCAGCGTCCTGAAAGATTAGAGATGAATCTCCTAATATAAGCGATCCTTCCTTAAAATCCTCGTAGCTCTTTTAAGGTGCGTGGAGGACGCATCTCTTGGATGGCTTTGATCTTCTCGGGATCCACGTGTATACCTTTAGAGGTAATGACGAAGTCGAGAAATTTACCACTAGAGACGCCTAAGAAGGACTTAGTAGGGTTCATCTTTAATTGATGCTTACGCCTTAGATCAAATATAGTCTTCAAATCTTGGATGTGATCCTCCTTTTGTCGACTTTTGACTGCAATATCATCAACGTAGCATTCGACTGTTTTTTGCAAATGTTCACGGAATATAGTGCTCATGGCTCGTTGATAAGTTGCTCCTGCATTCTTGAGACCGAATGGCATAACTGTATAATAGTATGTACCAATCGGCGTTCTGAAAGAAGTGTGCTTCTCATCATCTGGAAATATTTTAATCTGATTGTACCCAGAATACCCGTCCATGAATGACATCCGTTCAAATCTACAGGTATTATCGATCATGACATCAGTGATTGGTAGAAGGAATTCGTCTTTAGGACATGCCGCATTGAGATCGCGGAAGTCTATGCAAACTCTGATCTTGCCAGTCTTTTTAAGAACAGGAACTATGTTAGCCACCCAATCAGGATGTTGTTCCTCTCGAATAAACCCAGAGGCCATGAGTTTATTAACTTCAGCTTCAATTGCATCCATGATGTCTGGACGAAATCGTCGCTGTTGTTGTTTGACCGGTTTAGCATTCGGCAAGATATTGAGCTTGTGAGTTGCGATTTGTGGATCAAGTCCTAGCATATCTTCATAACTCCAAGCGAAGACATCAATGTAGTCACGAATAAGTTTAATCATGTCTTGCTTATCAGTTTCTGAAAGACTTTCACTGATGAATATTGGTTTGGGAGATCCCTCTTCACCAACATCTATTTGAACAAGTTTATCTTCAGTCGGAGGTTCTTTTTGCCCAAATCGGAACTCCCATTGATTATCTAACCTTTGGGCCCATTGTTCTGATTCAGGTGAGATTTCAAACTCATCTTCGTCCTCCTCACTTTCTTCAGAATGGTCAATGGAGACCATGTTGGAAGACAGAATGTTGCAGTAGAAATCACCGATACTCGTATCGGAATCCCAAGAGGTAGTACTAGAAGAATCAGATCTCTTATCTTCGTCAGATTCGGGATCTTCATGAACAATATTGATAAAAGGAGTAGGAGCAGTATAGCCCAATCCGCATTTCGTTCTCCCATATTTTAGAGGAGGAATCCGGACAGGCATTTTTTTTTCCTTTTCTACTGTTGAGGCCAGTTCTGAAGTCATAGCCCATATTTTTAATGATGTCTTTAGATTGCTGACTATAACGACGTATTTGTAATCTTCCAGTATCATCATTTTTGTCCTCGTCTTCTAAATCAGAAGGATTTTGGGGCCCTTTGTAGAAGAATATTGGAATGTCTCCTGGCTTTCTGCTGGGAACTAGAAAGTATGAAGATTGTACTGATTCTAGGGATACATCTGTATGAACAGTCTGTACAACTCCTATGGTTATTGTGTTCAAGTCATCTAACAAATGTAAATAACTATGAACATAATTACACACATCAATATATTGCAAAGATGGAGGCTTTTCATTAAATTTAAAAGCAGCAGTATTTATATTGGGAGAAGGCTGAGCCTTAGTGATCTTAGCCAAATCAATGACTAAAGGGGAAGAAGAAGAACGAGAAGAAGCTTTGTTTCGATTAAGATCGATAACAAATGGCTCAGAAGAGGTGAGCTCCCTTGAAGTCTGAGATGGAAGAGTAGTCTGCCCTCCAACTGGGATTAGCAGAGTATCCTGTCTTATATGTGAAGATACAGGAACTGTAGTACGCCTACTGACAGGAATGATCAGTGTATCTTGAGTAGACGACTGAGGTAATGGAGAAATCCGTCCAATCACTGGAATGATGAAAGAACCTTCTCCGGAGGGTTTGGAAGATTGTTGCTGAGTATTTCGACCTTTAACAGGGATTATTAAAGTCGCACTCTGTGAATCTTCTTTCTCCATAGCTTGTATCACCCTTGTATACTCTTCTTTGTACATCCAGGAATCATTGAAATAAGCTTCAACCCCATGGAAGGGATTTATATCAGCGACTTCCTTTTGTACTCTTCCATTGCTATCAATGTATTTGAAACACTGATGAAGAGTAGAAGGCACCACATTATTTTCATGAAGAAAGGGCCTCCCCAGAAGAAGATTATAAGATCCCACGATCTCGATCACATAGAAAGTGACTTTGGATCTGAAATTGCCTATCTGAAGTTTCAGATGAATCTTTCCCAAAGGCTCGCTTCGGCTCTGATTGAATCCCAAGATAGTAGTAACCGTCTTGGAAAGCTTGTGAAGAGGGATTTTTAGTTCATCCAACAGACTCTTTGGCATTATGCTTATAGCAGACCCTGGATCAATGAGGATACGATCTATCTTCATCGTATCGATATAACTGGTATAGTAGAGAGGCCGATCATGTCGATTATCCTCCAGTAGCATGTCATCTTATGTAAAAGTGATATTTGGGATAATCTCCAATACACTGTTACAATGTAAGCAAGGGGCAGGTTCTGTATCTGGCTTCTTTAACTGTGCAAGACAAGAGTTAGCTTGAAGAAGTGCTTCACTTAACGTCTTTCGAGTCTCTTTGGAGAGACGTAGAAGTTCAAAGAGGGACATTCTAGCTGGAGTATTAGCAAGTTGAGCTAAAATGTCGAAGTTATAAGGCTTCTGAAGCCCAAGAGGAGAAGACTTCTTGATTGGCTTATCAAATCGAGCCTGTTGTTTGCCTTTCTCAAGAGCTGTAGGCTTGGAAGGAGCAGGTTCAACTGGTGCAGTGGAAGGAATAGGTGCAGTGGATGATTCTTTTTCAAGAGGAACATTAGGAGCATCTTTATCAGTAGGAGGGATATCAGGAGTATCCTCAGGATTCTTGGAATAATCCTTTAAATAAGATTTCCCTGTTCGAGTAGCACCAGCAAGTGCTTCTTCTTTGTCTTTTGGCTCTGTGTCGGGATCAGATCCGAGAGAAGTCATATGACATGACTTAACCTTTCCAGCCTTTTTAGACTTTCGAGAAGTAGTCTTATGAAGAGGAGGAGATTCAAAATCTGCCACTAGATCAGGATGAATCCACATGATTTCTCCTGTTTCCATAGTAATTGGTACTAATCCTTTAGACTGTGGAGGAGAAAGATTCACTATGTCAAGAGTTGCCTTGGAAATAGGAATGATCCCACTTTCAAGGAGTTGGGGAGAAAAATCTCCGAATTGCATAGAGACGACGTTAGAAGTGACGGTCTTCTCTTTCGGAGTAAGAGAGATAGCTCCAGATTTAATCATTTCTTGGATCTTTCCTTTCAGTACATAACATGTACGAATTGTGTGACCCAACATTCTGTGGTATGGACAGTATTTGGGATGATCTGTCTTACCAGCTTCATCAGGTTTCTTGATTTCAGGTAATTGTATTTTATTACCTTTCAGCAGACATTCAAAGATACCAAGGACATCGTCGTCATCAAAAGAGTATTCTTCTTTGGGGCGTGGTGTTCTTGGTTGTTGAGTTGTAGAGGCAGGAGAAGTCTGAACATTTGATGCATCTTTGCTCTGAAGATTAACTTCAAGGGTTTCTTTTCCCTTGCGAGCATTGGATTTAGCATTATTGTTAGTACCTTGACCTGTTTCTTTGGGAGTCATCTGCACTCCTAAACCTTTAAAGGTTTCAGCACTAATTTCTACGGCCTTGGCACTAACTATGAAGGAAGGCTAGTCTTGGAATTGAGTAGATCCTGTCCACATGCTGATGATTGGTAACAAGTTTGATTTGCATGTGTCGATAGTAACAGTATCAGGAGTTCCAAGAGACATCTTCAAAGCTTTTCTTCGAAACCGTTCAATAAAATCCTCTGTAGTTTCATTATTTTTCTACTTGATTCTAATAAGAGCAGACATAGTCATGTCATTGAGCCCTTCATAGAATCGTTCAAGAAACATCTGTTTGAAACCGGCAAATAAGGTAATACACCCATCTGGGAGACTTCTATACCATTCATAAGCCGTTCCCTTGAGACATCCAACAAACACCCGAGTAAGGAGGGCATCGCTTAGTTGCAGTTGATCAGTCATCACTTCAAAGTGGTTAATAAACTGACTTGGAGAAGTGGTTCCATCATAGAAGGAAATAGTAGGAGGCTTGTATTTAGGAGGATACGATACTTGCTTCCATTCTATCCGATAAGGTTGCTTGCTGCCTAACCTTTGTAAACCATCTTTTTGTTTGAATGCCTCAAATTGAGTTTTGAGATTCTTTAATTCTTCACTAACGACTCCGGAAGATTGTGGAGTTGTAGCTTGTAGAGAATAGTTGGGAGGAGGAACAGCATTATAAGCACTACCCCCAGCTCCCGAGAGACAAGGATTTGGTTGAGCTGGTCCAGGAGTATTGGATTGTACTGCTGGAGGAACTTGTACTGGACTTACACCAGTGTCAATTGGTATAACATCTGGTACAGTCTGTCGATTTTGCATCTGTGTTGCCATGAGTTCATACATCGACTTCATAGTATCAGCCATGGATTTTATTTGTTGTTCCAAGAAAGCAATTCTTTGTTCTTGAGGAGTCAAAGAAGAAGAAGGTTCATCAGTATTCCCATCAACCATATAAGTCGTAACTGTACGAGGGATTATTGATAAACTGGTGGATGTCGTTTGTTCTGAATCATTGCTTTGTGCATCAAAGTCAATTATAGGAGAACTACCCCCAGTAGGAAGGGGTAGGAAGTTAGATTCTCCGAAAAATTCAGAATCATCTTCAGAAATCAAAGTCCTTTGACTAGAAGCCAGGACTCTTGCTCTTGTGCCTCTATATACTCCATCTGGACTATCATCTCTACCCCCAGTATTCCGAGAGGTCATGTTGACAGAAGCAAACAAAGGCTCATCTTCATCAGGCATAGGTTCACACTGAATCCGATTGAAGACAGATTGTCGTTTTGTTTGACATCTGCATTGCATTGTGATTCTCGGCTGGAAATCACATTCATGATCAACATAGTCCTGAACCATTGATTGACATCTGCATTGAATTATGACTCTTGGCTGGAAGTCACATTCAGCATGATCCATTGTCATAGAATTATTCCTTCTCTTCTGTTGAAGGTGTTCTCGTAAATCTGTCTGTGACGACTGAGGTACATCAGAGAACAATCTTTGTGTATTTTTAGGAATATATTTCTGGTTCTTGAATTTTGATGGCTCTTGATTATATAGGGAGTGATTAATATGAGCCACATAATTTCTAGCATACTCTGCATCTGGATCTCTTATCTTCATTTTCGATTGGTGTGGTTTCTTAATACCAGAAGTGCTTCCCAAACGGGTTTGATTAAGTTTTGTTCTTAGATTAGTTGGAGGTAACACATTGGTTTTTGAAACTTGGAGTTTTCCTTCCATTGATCTGGATATTTGCAGAGAAGGAAGAATTGAACCACCCCCTTGATTATGAATTGGTAACAGACCCTCTTTCATAGACAAATTCTGTGCCCAATTCGAAGAAGTCGTAGAAGAAGACATTAAGGAATATTTCTTCTTAGACTTATTCAAGTTTGGAGACATAGAATGTCCAGAAGGAAGAGTAGCTAAAAGACCATCTCCTTTTCTTTGACTAATAAAATTGTCAGTCAAAGCTGTTCCTGAAGTGAAGACTACAAGAGCAGAAGAAATAACTAAAGAGTTATTTCTTTTCGAAGGGACTTTGTGTAGAAGACCACCCCCAGTTCTAGTAGAACTTGGCAAAGAAGAAGAATAGCTAAAGAGCTATTCTTCTTAGATGAAATACACACTGGAACAGATTTGACTAAGGAGCCAGTACTGTCAGCGTGACTTTTGACTTTGGAAATACACGCTGGAACAGATTTGACTAAGGAGCCAGTACTGTCAGCGTGACTTTTGAATGTGAGACTGCACGCTGGAACAGATTTGGCTAAGGAGCCAGTACTGTCAGTGTGACTTTTGAATGTGAGACTGCACGCTGGAACAGATTTGACTAAAGAGCCAGCACTGTCAACGTGACTTTTGACTTTGAGATTGCACGCTGGAACAGACTTGGCTAAGGAGCCAGTGCTGTCAGCGTGACTTTTGAATGCTGTCGTCTTTGAGCGCACAAGAGTGTGCGTGCCTGTAGTAGAGTCTTTTCCAGTGTTAGGAGTAGACACTGTGGCAGAGACTCCACCATTGACTGCCAACTGATTCTTAGGGACATAGATAGAGAGTCCCTTTGATTTGGTAGTGGTGATAGAGGCTGAAGTGGGCTTGCCACCCTTAGCCCGCTGTATTTCTTCGTAGACGAGTTGATCGAATTGGATCAATATCACCTTCTTCGTCGAGCCGACTGACGAAGTGTCGCATTGAGTTGTTGCCATCTCAGAAGAGGAGATGGTTTTTTTCAGCAGAGTCGCCAATTTGTTTTCCATAAATAAATTCACTTTATTTATTGTGTATCTGGGAAAATTACAACTGTAGGAATCCGATCTAGAAGACGATCGCTTTATCCCTTGGACTATGCGAAGAAGAAAAGCTCTCAAAATTTTGACAGTAAGTTAGATAACTATGTATCTGTACAATGAATGAGAAAAAGAACTCTATTTATAGAGTCAAAAATAACTGAAAGGATAACTGTCTTCACAACCTGTGCCTAGTTGAAAATCATGCAGGATTTAACATACGCAAGGTTGTGAGCAGTTACTAGACGTGGCCTGTAACTGTTGGACACATGGCAATCATGCATGAGTCGTGTGCAAGTTACAGGACACGCAGGCAAGAGATCAGTGGCATGGCTGCCACGTACTCCAATTTGATGAAATCCACGCAGACTTGTTGAAGACAAAATCCACGCAGACTTGGGTCAGAAAGCTTCAAAATCCACGCAAACTTGGGGCAAGAAGCTTCAGAATCCACGCAGACTTGGGGCAAAAAGCTTCAGAATCCACGCAGACTTGGGGTAGAAAGCTTCAAAATCCACGCAGACGTGGGGCATGAAACTTCAGAATCCACGCAAACTTGAGACAGAAAGCTCAAAATACACGCAGACTTGAGGAATGAACATATAAGTTCAAAATACACGCAGACTTGAGCCAGAAGGCTCAAAATATACGCAATATTGAGGCAGAACTGCCAGCTGTCTTGATTCGACGTGCCTCGACTGACACAAAATCTCTGACAGTGATTGCTTTTGTCAGTCGCATTAAATGACAAGAAGCTCTTTTGGTACGCCAACTTGGTGAAGGCTGAGTCTTGCTGAAGAAGATTTCAAAAGTCACGCAATAGTCGGCTGTGATCTCTCGAGTTCCGTGCATACGTGGCATATGAGGAGACATTCTTCGACTGTCGTACCGCCAGTCATAATGACACTCTGACAAAATGATGAGCTGTCTCCCAGCGTGATTTTTTAAATATTGTCCTGATCAACTCAGCGTGACTTTTGGACTTTGTTCTGATCAACTCAGCGTGACTTTCATTTTTAAGGCCTACATTCGTATCAAAGCTCGCGTCTGTAGAAGTTGCAAGGACTTCCTATGAAAACTTACAGAATTTTCCTATAGTGGATTCAACTGGAAGCTAGAGTTCTTCCGACTGGACTAGTCCTCACAAGAGGGAAACCAGTATAAATCTCGGTGTTTGCGTTTGCCTTCTGATCACCTTTTTATTACTGTCATTTATTTTGTGATTATTATTATATCTGTGATCTAACTGCTAACGAGTTTTTTAATTAGCAATATTCTGCTGCCTACTCTATTTACCCCCCAGAGTATTATGCTTTACGATTTCGTTCCTACAATTGGTATCAGAGCCAGGTTGCAACTAGATGTATTATATTCTGATCCCAATTGTTCCTACAATTGGTATCAGAGCGGGTTATACAGGTAAAGCAAGGTAAAATTGCAGTTATATTCAATTGTTATATAGATTACAGCATTACACATAGCAACTGTGAAATTCACAAGTGAAGGCCAAGCCACAAACAGACCTCCACTGTTTGACGACACAAATTACACTTGTTAGAAAACACGTACGAGTTTCTTTCTGAAATCTCTTAATTTTGACTTATGGTCTGTAGTTATTGATGGCTATAAAAAGCCCCCTCGTATTAATGTTGATGGAGTTTTAGTTAAAAAAAACTCCATGACAAATATACAGAGGATGAAAAAAAGGCCAGTCTTGACGCACGTGCTATTAACGCTCTATTTTGTACTTTAGACAGAACTGAATTCAACAGGGTGTCTACCTGCACAACATCAAACGAAGTGTGGAAACTTCTCGAAGTAATCCACGAAGGAACAACACAAGTAAAGGAGTCAAAGATCAGCAGACTTACTCAGGAGTACGAGGCGTTGAAAATGAAGCCAAGTGAATCAGTCACTCAGATGTTTACAAGATTCTTGGATATTGTAAATCCTTTGTCTTTACTAGGCAAGGATTACAATAACCATGAAAAGATTCATAAACTTCTATGAGCTCCTACAAAGAACTGGATTCCAAAGGCTACAGCAATCATTGAAGGGAACGACCTCTCAACAATGTCTCTGGAAACACTCATGGGTAAGCTACTCACTCACGAGTTAGAACTTCAAGACTTTGAAGATGCTACACCAAATGAGAAGTCAGAGAAGTCGACCGCTCTCAAGGCTCAACATAGAAGAACTGTCGAAGACGACTCTGATGACAGCGATTCTGACTCTGAAGATCAAGCTCTTCTGGTAAGAAAATTCAAGAAGTTCATAAGATTTAACAGGAGAACAAAAGACAGCAACAACAACAACAAGAAAGATCCTATTTGCTACGGATGCAAAAAGAAAGGACACATGAAGAAAGATTGTCCAACAGCATCATCATCAAAGAAAAGCAGCAAATATGACAAAGGCTACCTGAAGAAATCTACATCAAGAAAGTACGCCAACACAAGCATATGGCATAAAAGTGAGGCCAGCGACTCAGAAGATGAACAATCAGATGACGCTGCAAATGTATGCTTGATGGCTTGCGATCAGGTAATAACTAATCCTCTATTTGATCCTTATGATGATTTCACCTTCGAGCAACTAGGAGAGGATTTCAGTGACCTGCTAAATGATTACAGGAAACTGCGTAGTAAATATGAAACCTCTAAGAAGGTACTCAAAGAGTACAAAGGTGAACTAGGAAGACTTACCGACCTACTAGATCATATTAGAAATAATGACTCTTCAAATGAGTCTGGTGAGCTTTCTTCTATTAAGTTGTTGATACACGATATTGTTAAGCTATCCGAAGAAAAAGACCAAACTATCATCCAGTTAAAGGAAGACCTATCTAAGGAGAGAAAGAGTCTCCAGTGTGTACAGGTCAGATTAGAATCACTCACATCTGACTATACTAGATTATATGACACTTCCAAAAAGTTGGAAATTAGTTTAGGAAAACGGCCTGAAGTTGCAGCTTCCTATTCTAACACGTGTCAATTACCGAATCATCAGAACACGCCCAACACTGTCAGACCAAACCATACCAAAACTTTGCCCAAGAAGACTAATAGGCATGCATTCTTCTATACTAGAAAACCAAAACCTACCACTCATGCACTCCACACTACTTTCAACACTCAACATGCTAAATATCATTATTGTGGCCTCATTGGTCATATATCTTCTGCATGTAGAATCAAAAAGTTAGTAGATTTAAATATTTATACATGGATATCAAAAACTAACCAGTCAGGACCCTACAAGAAATGGGTACCAAGAGTTTTATCTGTAAATTATTTTGTAGGTGGGACGCCCTTCACATGCTAGGAGCAAATGGATCCTCGACAGCGGTTGCTCACGGTACATGACCGGTGACGCTTCATTATTCACAATACTGTCGAAGAAGAATAAAGAAGGATACGTCTTCTTCGGTAATAATTTAAGAGGGTACATAATCGGTATCGGTGACATTGGTAAGGCTCCCTATCAAGTGATTAAAGATGTGTGTGTCTATTTACCGAGTTAAAACATAATCTGCTCAGCATAAGCCATTTACCTTATCACGATTATGGTATAAACTTCGTCAAAGATAAATGTACTATAGTTGATAGTTCAACTGGTAGTACTATATTTGAAGGTATTAGGGAAGACAACATATATGTTTTCTATTTGTTGGAAAATGCTAACAAAACAGGTAGATGTTTGATGGCCAAAAGCATCGAGAGTCAACTATGGCATATGAGACTCGGCCATGCAAACATAGATATAATTTTAAGACTATCTACAAAGAAGTTGGTACGCAGCTTACCGGACATTTCTTTTAAGAAGGATACGGTATGTAGTAAATATGAAAAGAACAAAGCTACCAAATCCGCATTTAAATCCAAGAATGCCGTAAGTACTACTAGACCTTTACAACTGTTGCATATGGACTTATTTGGACCTAGTAGAATTACTATTCTAGGTAGTAAGTTATATGCATTTGTCATTGTAGATGATTTCTCTAGATATACATGGGTTTATTTTCTTACACGCAAGAACGATGCATTATCAGAATTTGTCACATTTTCCAAGAAAGTACAGAATGAAAAAGGGTTTATGATTACTCGCATTCGTAGTGATCATGGCGGCGAATTTGAGAATGCAGAATTCAAGCAATTTTGTGACACACACGGTTATTTGCATGAATTCTCTTGTCCTAGGACTCCGCAAAAAAATAGAGTTGTGGAACGTAAGAACAGAACTCTATCTGAAATAGCTAGAGTATTGTTAAACCAGTTTAGTCTACCTAGATACTTTTGGGCTGAAGCTGTCAATACAGCATGCTATATTCTCAATAGGGTTCTAATTCGACCTATATCGAAGAAGACTCCCTATGAACTATGGTTTGATAGAACACCAAATGTTTTATATTTCAAGATTTTTGGTTGTAAATGTTTTATTCTTAATACTAAAGACAATTTGAGTAAATTTGATGAAAATGCCGATGAAGGTATATTTTTAGGTTATGCAGCAAAGAGCAAAGGATACAGAGTCTTTAACAAAAGAACCATGATCATCGAAGAATCAATCAATGTCAAGTTTGATGAACTAAATCAACACTTAGACGATGATGACAACGAAGACATAATCACACCAAGTACATCTACTGCAAAACCTTCACACGGAGATGCAGAACCATCGCATCAAGTATCAGATGAACCTTCAAGCAAAGAAGCCGAAACTAGCAATCCTGAGACTACACCAAAAGAGATGAGATTCTTGGCTGATCATCCAAAGGACTTGGTAATTGGTGAGATTACCAAGGGTGTAAGTACTCGTTCCTCTAATAAAGATATAGCTTCTTGTGTTGCTTTTGTTTCGCAGTTTGAACCCAAAAATATTGAAGAAGCATGTAGTGATAATTTTTGGTTAGATGCTATGCAAGAGAAATTAAACCAATTCGAACGAAATCAAGTTTGGGAACTTGTTCCCAAGCCCATTGATCATCCGGTCATTGGTACCCGATGGGTATTCCGAAAAAAACTAAACGAAAATGGTTTAGTGACTCGTAATAAGGCTCGACTCGTAGCTCAAGGATACAATCAAGAAGAAGGTATCGACTACGATGAGACTTATGCCCCAGTTGTGAGATTAGAATCCATTCGCATGTTATGTGCATTTGCATGTTTTCATAATTTTAAGTTATTTCAAATGGATGTCAAAAGCACATTTTTAAATGGTTTTATAAAAGAAGAAGTTTATGTAGCTCAACCTCCCGGTTTTACTGATTTCAAATTTCTTGAATATGTTTTCAAGTTGAAGAAAGCCTTATACGGTTTGAAACAAGCCCCGCATGCTTGGTACGATCATCTAAGCTCTTTTCTACTTGATAACAGGTTTTCAAAGGGAAAGGTTGACACTACATTGTTTATAAAATCTTTGAATAACAACATTCTTTTGATTCAAGTCTATGTAGATGATATTATTTTTGGATCTACTAATGAATCTCTTTGTCAAGAATTTTCAAAGTGTATGCAGAATGAGTTTGAGATGAGCATGATGGGAGAGCTGAAATTCTTTCTCGGGCTGCAAATCAAACAAACCAACAATGGAACGTTCATAAATCAAGCAAAGTACACAAAAGATCTATTAAAGAAGTTCGACCTGGAAGCAGTCAAGCCACTAAGCACTTCAATGGCGACTTCAACCAAGCTTGATATTGATGAACAAGGCAAACCTGTCGACATACGTAAGTATCAAGGTATGATCGGTAGCTTACTGTATTCAACTGTTAGTCGACCAGACATTATGTTTAGTGTTTGCTTATGTGCAAGTTTTCAAGCTAATCTTAAGGAATCACATCTGTGCGCAGTTAAGCGTATCTTCCGATACCTTAAAGGCACTTCTTCTGTCGGCTTATGGTATCCCAAAACCATGTCATTTGACCTAACCCGTTATTCTGATGTTGATTTTGCCAGATGCAAAGTAGATAGAAAAAGCACCAGCGGTACATATCATTTCCTAGGAAAAGCTCTAGTCCCTTGGTTTAGTAAGAAGCAAAATTCTAATGCATTATCAACAACCGAGGCTGAGTATATCGCCGCAGGACGTTGTTGTGCACAAATTTTGTGGATGAAGCAAACTTTAAAAAACTATGGATTGTATTTTACACACATACCCATTTTCTGTGACAACACTAGTTCTATTAATTTGACTAAGAATCCAGTATGTCACTCTCATACTAAATATATCGAGATTCGACATCACTTTCTTAGAGATCATCAACAAAATGGAGATATATACCTTGTATACATAGACACACAGAATCAATTAGCTGACATACTCACAAAACCTCTAGCGGAAGATCGTTTCAATTATTTACGTCGAGAATTAGGAATTTTAGATGTCAATAATATTAATTAATTTTTTTTTATTAATTATTTATTCAATACATAAAAACTATTTTCGAGACAAGCCTAAAAAGAGTATGTCTGTCACCACGACTGCGGTCGAAGCGAAGCGGTATTTAAGAGTTCCCCGGTGAACCTCCGTTAGCTGGGATAGTACTCCTACAGCTAATCTGAGACAGATGCTAAGTAAAAAATATTAATTTATAAAATAATATTAATTATATTATTTTGAAATTTAAAATTGCTGAACTCTGAATTAAATATTTGAAACGAATTGATGAAAAAGATGTGGCCCCACAATTTTTTAATATACATATATAGCCATGCAACCCTTGGCGAATTCGGCTTGAGTTCGGTCCAAATTCGGCCAGAGTTCGGCTAGGTATATATATGTACCAGTCAGAACCCGAGGCCTCCTCTTCTTCATTCTTCCAAACCTTATCAAAACAGCAGCAGCCGTGCCCCGAAAACCCTAGTTCTTCTCCAGCTTTCTTCTTCCAACCCACGTGGAGATCTTCGTCCAAAATTTGGATTCGTACGGAGAATCTCGTTCTCTCCAACATACCTGATTCTCGGAAGGTATAATTCCTTCTCTCCTCCACTTTCCAATTAATTATTAGGATTTCTAGTTTTGGGGATAGAATGCCTAAGGGATTCAATCCTTTCAAGAGGAAGAAGACACACGCCAGTGAAAAGGCATCGTCTTCTGATCCACATACGAATTCCCTCTTTTCTCCAGTCCAATCGGATGACGGTGCATCGAACGTGTTTTATTTCAAAACTCTCGACCAAGCCCTACTTTGGTATGCCGATTTCATTATGCGTACTATTTGTACCGGATCTCCGATCAAATGGACTGTCTTTTCTGACCACCATCCTTACTTTGAGGTATTAGGGTTACAGCACTTTGCTACTTTACAATTCCCTATAGCTACTAATGCCATTAGACTATTCTACTATAATTTTGTGTTAGACACTTTTACCACGAGAACACGTGTCGAAGGGATAGATATCGAGTTTAATGATAAAATGCTAACGAAAATCCTTGGTATTCCAAATGAAGGTGCCCCGCTCGATGACATCACTGATTTCGATTTCCCCGATGGTATGACTCTCGTTAGTTTCAAGAATGAGCTTTGTGCGCCCGCACGTGCTCGTCCTGGAAAGTTCAAGGCCAATAACTTGAACTTGTTTAACTATGAATTACATCGCATCATCTATTCCACTATACTTCCAAAATCTACTTCAAAAGATGATGTCACTGCACTTGAGGTTTCTGCTTTATATCACATTCTTAAGGGGATTCCTTTCTCTGCCCCAAAGACTATCATTCAGATGATGGGTAGATGTCGCGGAAGAGACCGCAACCTCTCTTATGCGATGATCATCCCACGCATCTTTCAGAGATTCGATATTGACTTATCCACTTGTGCTCTGGACCCTGAGCCCAAGTTCCTCAAACTCTCTCGTCGTAGTATTGCCACTGTTCCTCCACCTACTGCACCTGCTCCTCCTGCACCTACTCCCACATCACCTGGTCCTTCTCAGTCTTACCCTATGACATTTGAGGGTATTCATCAGCATCTATCAGATCTGCAGTCATTTTATGTTGACACTTCTAGGAAATATGAGTTTCGTGACGTTACACGATTCCAGGCTATTGCCAACTCCTTCGCCGATCTGAGATTTGCACAGACGGGTCACTCTGCTAGCTCTCTACCTCGAGATCCTTCTGTTTCTGGCTACCATATTGATGATGAGGCGGTCCACTCTCTGTTCCAGCCAGGGAATGCTTACGATTGGTATCGTACTTCTGGTGCCACTCCTCATACTTCTTGAGCCGGCACTTCTGGAGCTGGTCTATCTGGACATGCTGGCGCTGCAGCCGATGATGATGAGGATAAGGATGATGATTTCTGAGATGTTACTGTTTGAGACTGTCTATGTTGTCTTATGTTTACTTGAAAATGCTCCGACATTCCAAGAATTATCAGTACTTTTTATTTTGGTTATGATTTGCGACTTACATAAACATATGTTTTTATGCCTCGGTTTGGCATTTGACTCACATTTGTTTATTATTCAGCACTTTATTTGTTTCAGCTTTAATTCTAGCATTATCTTTTTTTATGCTTCCATATTAACTGCCTGTGACAACTACCATGCCTGTGTTTTTTTATCTTTCTTTTGTGTTTCTTCACTGCTTGTTACTTATACAATTATTGCGAGGGAGCTTTCTCTTTTGCAATTATTTTGCTAAGTGACAACGGGGGAGAAATAAGATCTAACATCTTTCTGAATACAGGTTATGAACAATTTTATTTTTTCTCTGTAAATCAGCGGTATATATTTTTTGAATTGATCCAAACCAAGATGTTATATCGGCAAGGTTTATCAATTATCAAAATGGGGGAGATTGTTGGCCCATTGGTCATGGTCAAACCTGATTTTAATAATTGATCAAACTCTGTCTCGATATAAATGCAATTCAATTCAGATGTTTACCAACGACGTTTTGGATACTGCTCAACGATGGATATCTACTCTGTTCAAGACCGAAGATGTTTGCCACTCAGAATGTATTTCCATCAAAGCAATGTAATTTTTCATTTTATTGAGTCTAGGAATACATTGTACACCAAGTCGTACTGGCAAATAGGCTATCCTAAAATCATTTTTGAAAACTGACCTATCTTTTTAAAATGACCTATGTTTTGGAAAAATATCTATTTTACAAAAAGCTTCTGAAGGACTTTTCAAAAAGCTAAAATTATTTTTCACAAAATCAACTGACCAAACCCTGACAGAACTTGGCAAGAGTTCGGCCAGAGTTCGGCCAGAGTTTGGCCAAGTTGAACGTTATGTGAACGTTTGACTTTGAACTTGGTCTCCCTTCAGTTGCGGTTTGTTACAAAGAGTTCTGTTCGAATTCTGCCTGAATTCTGTCAGATTTCTGCCTTTGGAAAATCTATAAATAGAGAAGGATTTCGATCATTTCAAATCACCAATTTACTTTCAATCTCTTCTCTTCTAAATCTTACATTTCTTCCAAAGAGTTTTAAAAAAAACTTCCATTTTCAAATCCCAAGCCAGTTACAATCCTCTAGTCGATTTGCCAGTACGGTACGGTCTAGAAGTTTCAGAGCGATTATAATCAGAGGCTTGATTGAAGATATAACTCTTCACAATTGAAGTTGGTCGAGTTCTTCGTATCAAAGCTCGTGTCTGTAGAAGTTGCAAGGACTTCGTATAAAAACTTGCAGGATTTTCCAATAGTTGATTCAACTGGAAGCTAGAGTTCTTCCGACTGGACTATTCCTCACAAGAGGGAAACCAGTATAAATCTCGGTGTTTGCGTTTGCCTTCTGATCACGTTTTTATTACTGTCATTTATTTTGTGATTATTATTATATCTGTGATCTAACTGCTAACGAGTTTTTTAATTAGCAATATTCTGCTGCCTACTCTATTCACCCTCCTCTAGAGTATTCTGCTTTAGTATTTCGTTCCTACAGAATGAGTTTTTATCTTAGGTCTCCAGAAATTGACCTGTGGACTGTAGTCACTGATGGCTACAAGAAACCTCCCAGAATAACTGTCGAAGGAAGTCTCGTCGAGAAACCCCACGACAAGTATACTGAGCAGGAGAAGAAACATGTAAGTCTAAACGCTAGGGCTATTAATGCTCTTTTCTGTGCTATAGACAGGACTGAATTCAACACGGTCTCCACATGCACCACCTCGCATGAAGTATGGAAGATTGAGGAGGTGACTCATGAAGGGACCACGCAAGTCAAAGAATCAAAAGTCAGCCGTCTGACATAGGAGTACGTGGCTTTCAAGATGAAGCCTAATGAGACGATCACTCAAATGTTCACCAGATTCCTCGACATCGTCAACCCGCTATATTCTCTTGGAAAAGATTATTCCAACCATAAGAAGATACACAAAGTGCTACGAGGATTGCCGAAGGTTTGGAACCCCAAAGTCACAGCGATCATCGAAGGCAATGATCTCACGGCAATGTCACTAGAAACATTAATGGGCAAGTTAATGACGCATGAGCTCAATCTAAAAGACTTCGAAGAAACAGCTCCAAAAGTGAAGGAGATTGCTTTGAGAGCTCATCGTCGAAGAACTAGCTCAGAAGATACCGATGACGACGACTCCGAAGGTGACGATCAAGCTCTCTTAGTTCGAAACTTCAAAAAGTTTCTACGCTTCAACAAAAAGAAGAGAGAACAAAGAGACGATGAGGAAGAACCCACCTGCTTCGGATGCAAAAAGACAGGACATGTCAAGAAAGATTGTCCCTTAGCAAAGAAGGGAATCAGATATAAGAAGCCGTACAAGAAGCCAACTACAAGGAAGTATGCCAACACTAGCATCTGGCATGAAAGCGAGGCTAGTGATTCAGACGAGGAAAAAGACTCTCCATAAAACACAGCTAACGTCTGTCTAATGGCAACTTCAGAAAAGGTAAAAGATTCTTTTGATGAACTTGGTGATGCCTTTGGTGATCTACTTGAATATCACAAAAAGGTAATCAATAAATATAAACATGCAAAGGATAAGATCAAGGACTACGAAACCGAGATCCATAGACTTTCATGTTTTCTAGAAGATGTTAGAAATACTACACCCACGAGAAATACTGAAGAGGTATCCAAGCTTAAATTAAGATTACATAATGTCGAATCAATCATTAAAAAACAAACACTTGAAATCACGGCTTTAAACAAAGAACTTGTTGAAGAGAAAAACAAGTTCAAAATTGCTACAGGTAGAATACACGGTATTACTACTAAATGTGATGAGTTAAATGTTGTCTTTAAGAAATTAGAGATTAAACTAGGCAAGCAGGTTATTCAACCGCAAGTTCAGTCTCATAGTCATAACACGTACAAACATGTACCAACTCAATACAAAAAGGCACGTCACCACAAGAACACTCATCCACGTACTAAACAAAATCATGCTTTCATGTACACCTATTCACATGCAGAACGTAAGACACATACACGTAATCATTTCATCATCATGCTGCTGCACACAGTTACTATAAATATTATAGTTACCCTGCTACTGCACACAGTCACTATAATTATTGTAGTTACCCTGCTGCTGCACACAGTCACCATACTCACACTACTACTGCACGTAGCTATAATCACCCTACTTATAGACACCACTATCAACATGCTCATAGTATAAACATGCATCCTAGATGTACATATTGTAACCTACATGGACATATTTCTCCATAATGTAGGATTAGGAGATTAGTTGATAGAAATATATATGCATGGGTACCAAAGTCTAACCTCTTAGGACCCAAAAGAATCTGGGTACCAAAGGTCACATCTACTCGTGGTGTAGGTGGACCTTCCCTCCTCAACTAGAAGCAAGTGGATTCTCGATAGTGGATGCTCGCGACATATGACTGGAAATACAAATCTATTCGCAACACCATCAATGAAAAAGAAAGGATACGTTTCCTTCGGCAATAATCTTAAAGGCTAAATCATAGGTAACGGTACAATTGGTTATCCTCCCTCTCCCGTCATTAACGATGTCAATTTAGTGACCGAGTTAAAACATAACTTGCTCAGCATTAGTCATCTTGCTTATCACGGTTATGATATTAACTTCGAAAAAACTAAATGCTTTATCTACGATCGATCATCTGGAGACATTAATTTTGAGGGGATAAGGGAAGATAACATTTATATTTTCTATCTATCTAGTGATATTAACAGTGCAGGAAGATGCCTTTACGCTCACAAAGAAGAAAAACTCCTATGGCATCAGCGTCTTGGTCATGCCAACATGGATACTATATCCAGACTATCCACCAAGAAGCTAGTCAGAGGACTGCCGGACATCACATTCAAGAAAGACACAGTATGTGCCAAATATGAAAAGAATAAGGCTACCAAATCTTCATTTAAATCCATAGACACTGTAAATACTACCCGACCTTTGTAATTACTTCATATTGACTTATTTGGTCCTAGTAGAGTAGCCAGTATTGGCGGAAAACTCTACGCTTTTGTTACTGTAGATGATTTTTCAAGATTTACATGGTTTTCTTTCTTACAAACAAAAGTGATACAATTTCTGTTTTCAAAGTATTTGCTAAAAAGGTCCAAACCGAAAAAGGCTACATGATTACTCGTATCCGAAGTGATCATGATGGCGAATTTGAAAATTCTGATTTTAAAAAATTTTGTGATTCAAATGGTTTTAGTCATGAATTTTCGTATCCTTGAACTCCTCAACAAAATGGTGTTGTGGAGCGAAAGAATAGAACTCTTGGCGATATGGCTAGAGTTATGCTAAATCAATTCTCTCTTTCAAAATATTTTTGGGCAGAAGCTGTCAGCACAGCGTGCCATATTTTAAATAGGGTGTTGATTTGACCCATTTCGAAGAAGATACCCTATGAGCTTTGGTTTGGTAGGACTCCTAATATTTCTTATTTTAGAGTGTTCGGTTGTTGCTGTTTTATCCCGAATACCAAAGACAATTTAGGCAAATTTGATGCCAAAGCTGACGAAGGTATTCTTCTTGGCTATGCGGCCAAGAGTAAGGGATATAGAGTGTTCAATAAGCGCTCCATGATTGTTGAAGAGTCTACTTATATAACTTTTGATGAGGACAATAGTACAGCTATTATTCCTAACGACGACGATGAACCATCTACTTCGACATCAATAAATACAACTTCTAAAACCAGCTCTCCAAAGGAAATACCAAAGAAGTTCCAATTTACTCCCTCTCATCCAAAGGACTTAGTAATAGGTGAAATATCAAAAAGGGTAACTACTCGATCCTCTGTTAGAGACACTATAGCTAGCACTACATTCATTTCTCAAATAGAATCGAAAAAACGTTTTATAAGCTCTTAATGATGAATTTTGGATTTCCGCAATGCAAGAAGAACTCAACCAATTTGAGAGAAGCCAAGTTTGGGAACTTGTTCCGAAACCTACTAGCCACTAAATAATTGGCACTAAATGGGTTTTTCGTAACAAAGTAAATGAGGACGGTTCAGTCACTCACAACAAAGCTCATCTCGTAGCCCAAGGATACAATCAAGAGGAGGGTATCGATTATGATGAGACGTATGCTCCTGTTGCCCGACTAGAATCCATTCGGATGCTTTGTGCATTTGCAAATTTTCAAAATTTAAACTTTTCCAAATGGATGTGAAAAGTGCTTTTCTAAACGATTTTATCAAGGAAGAAGTTTTTGTCAAACAACCACCTGGTTTCGAAAACCACAAATTTCTCGACCATGTTTTTAAACTTAGAAAAGCTCTCTATGGCCTCAAACAAGCTCCTCGAGCTTGGTATGATCGTCTGAGTAATTTTTTACTAGATGAAGGTTTTTCAAAAGGGAAAGTAGACACTACACTGTTTATAAAATCTCTTGATGACACAATTCTTTTAGTTCAAATATATGTTGATGACATTATTTTTGGGTCTACTAATGAGGGTCTATGCAAGGAATTTGCCAAGTGTATGCAGGATGAGTTCAAGATGAGCATGATGGGGGAGCTCAACTACTTCCTTGGATTGCAAATCAAACAACTCTCACAAGGCGTCTTCATCAGTCAATCAGCATATGTCAAGGACATGCTGAAGAAGTTTGAGCTTGACAACATCAAACCTATCAGCACCCCTATGGCTACTACCACAAAGCTGGAACCTGATGAAAGCGACAAACCGGTCTATCAACGTAAGTATCAAGGTATGATTGGTAGTTTATTATATTTAACTGCTAGTCGCCCCGACATTATGTTCAGTGTTTGCTTATGTGCTAGATACCGAGCCAATCCTAAGGAATCACACATGACCGCAGTTACGCATATCTTTAGATACCTTAAAGGAACTATTATAGTAGGCTTGTGGTATCCCAAAACCACTTCCTTCGATTTAATCGAATATTCCGATACTGATTTTGCGGGATGCAAAGTCGACCGTAAGAATACCTGCGGCACGTGTCATTTGCTAGAAAAGGCGTTAGTCCCATGGTTTAGCAAGAAGCAGAACTCTATCGTACTATCCACAACAGAAGCTGAATACATCGCAGCTGGTCGTTGTTGTGCACAGATTCTATGGATGCGGTAAACCCTTGAAGACTACAACTTATGTTTCAAGCATATACCTATTTTCTGCGATAACACTAGTGCCATTAATCTGATAAAGAACCCTGTTTGTCACTCACGCACTAAATACATAAAGATTAAACATTACTTTTTGTGTGATCATCAACAACAAGGCACGATTAATTTAGAATTCATAGACACTGAACATCAGCTAGCAGACTTCTTTACCAAACCACTGGACAAAGAGCGCTTCAATTTTCTTTGTCGTGAATTAGAAATTTTGGATGAAACGATCATTAAATAAATTAGCTTGCGTAAATAACGATTATGACATATATCTTTATGGTGACCTTGCTATGGGTACAAGCCGAAAGGGTCCTTCTGACAACAAGGCATAAAAGCCTAAGCGACACGGTGCACTAGTCTTCGGACTACAGCTAGCTGGGATCCGGCCCCTACAACTACCCCATGACAGTTTCATCGTAATGGTCGTTGTCATAAATCCTTGTTTATTATATGGTTTAATTTCATTTATAACTTAGTTAATTCAAAATTTCTAAATTCCATTCCTTTTCATCAAAAATTTGCCACTTTTCAAACTTCTAAAATTTTATTCATTTTTTGAACCAACACTTAGCCATTTTTCAACATTCCTGTATTCTGTGCCCATGGAGGGAGAGTTCGGGCTGAACTCTGCCCCACACAGAGTTCGAGCCGAACTCTGTGTCCCTGGTCACAGAACCTTCCCTGATGCTCAGCCACCCATTGATTTGATCAGACGGTCCAGATTTAACCCGCTTGACTGCTCCTAAACTCCTTAAATCCGAGAAACAACCCTCTCTCTTCACTTCATTCTTCTTCCGCCTTCCTCCAAACACAAATTTCTCAAACCCTAATCTTAGAAACTCTACTTTTAGGGCTCTCTTTCTTTCAAAACTCAAGATTTTAAGCTTTTGGGGAGATCTCTTCCTTCTTTTCTCATCTTTGTGAGGTACAATTTCATATTCCTCTCTATTTCCTTTCAATTTTGTTTCAAATTTTCCATGGCTCCTAGACTTTTTGGAAGAGGTAAGAGAAAAAGGAGTGAAGGTGCTTCATCCTCCAATCATCCTCCTCCTCTTGCTCCTCCAATCAATCCACTTTTTAATCCACCACCACCTCATGACCCCAACACATTCACTGAACAAATTTTTGTATCATTGGAGGCTTCCAATGAATGGTTCAATGACTTTCGTTCAAGGAGTGTGTATGCGGGTCATCCTACCAATTTCACAATATTTTCGGCTTATGACTCATTGTTCCATGATCTTTGTCTAGATGAGTTAGTTTCTACATCATCTCTTATCTATTTGAATGCTATCCAAATGTTTTACTGTAATCTAACCTTTGACGACACACGAATCTATTCTCGTGTCGCCGGTATCGACATTACTTTTGATGATTTTGAGCTTGTAGAATATCTCGAGATCCTGAAACCAATTCTTGGGAGAAACTCGTCGATGCACGCAAGTTTCAATTTTCTGATGGATCATCCCTTGAGAGTTTCAAGCATGATTTGTGTACTCCCAACACTCGTCCACGCAAGCTAAGGGCTAAATTTCTTAACCCGTATTTCTATGAACTTTATCGTATCATTTTCTCCACGATCTTGCCCAAAGCGGGATCGACCGATGAAGTATCTTATATTGAGATCTCTGTACTTTATCATCTCTACTTCCATGTCCCTTTTAACTTTCTGCGCACTATGATGGACTGGATGATTAGTGCACGGAAGAGACCTCGATCATTGGTCTACGCTCTATATTTGCTGATGATTTTTCGTGCGTTTCATGTTCCTCTGGATGAGTTCCAGTTCCTTTCTGCCCCAGCCTATCTATCTAAGGCACGGCGGCTTCTAGCAGCTGTTGAGTCTCCTACTGAGTCAGAGCATTTCGAGTCTGATGCTTAGGCTGATCGTCCTGCTCTTGGCCAACCTGCGCCCGAGCCACCTGCTACTCTCGAGTCCATTCTGACCATGCTGTGTGATCATTTCCGCTTGGAGGACGATCGCTGGACTCAGATGGACTATCGTACCATCTTACAGATGTCAGCTATCGGCAACACCCTGCATGATATCCAGTACTCCCTGGTTACTCATCCTACGGTGTCTTATCCTATGGTACGGGACCCTTCTCGCGAAGGTTACCTTATCGACGACACCTGGGTCAGGAGGTATTTGGATCCAGATGCGGCGTTTGTTGATCCTCGTCGCTCTGCCAGCGACCCATCCGACTCTGCTGGACCTTTCCGTACTTCGTAACGGTCGTGGTCCATTCTATGATGCTGCTGATGCTTAGGATGTCTTTTGTTTATGCACTTTGTTATTTTCATTCAGTGGTTATGTAGTTGAAAACTCTTTGTTTAGTACTCATTTATGACTTTATGGCTTTTATTTGGATTGTTTGCTAGTTATCTCTTACGTTGGACTTAAGCTTAGTTGTGTGATTGCATATTTTTAGCATGGTTATGTTTTTATGGGAGAGCTTCTATTTTATTTTGCTAAATGTCAAAGGGGGAGAATATGTGATATTTGCTTAACCATTTTTGGATAAATACTTGTGCTATATTGTGGTACACTTGTGCTATATTGTTTGGACTAGTACTTGTATACACTTGTGCTATATTGTTTGGACTAGTACTTGTATCAGGACTTCTCTATTTACGGGGGAGCCAAATTGTCCATCTACGGGGGAGCAATATATGTGTCCAGGTATGAATGTTGAGACACGTAAATATTGTAATTTTGTCAATTATCAAAATAGGGGAGATTGTTGACCCAAACTGGATCGCAGTCAACCTAATCTTGATAATTAACAAATCGATATTTGACATGATCCAACTCGACACATAAATCGTCATCAAAGCTATAAATCAGACAACTAACTCATATCAAGTTAGACAATCATCATCGACGACTGCTCGACGAATGTCACGCCCAAGTACCGAAATACGGGGATGGACTAGGCCAGCTACTCCATATGAGGTACGTAACGTCATACGGCGATCGTGGCTGTCGAGAGACTAGGGGGTACATGCTACAATCAAGTCTCCTATGGTCCCACAGAGTTTTATGTCTCAATCAACCAAATCACATCAGCAAATAAATGAACATTAAAGATAAAGCAGTAAAGCGTTCCCGACGCTTCATCAAAATGATCATGAGAGACTAGCTTTATAATTTAGCTATCTCGGAGAGTCAGGAGTACAAAATTATACACAGCTGCAGTCTGTTTAATTACAATTATGTACTGACACAAAATATCAAGTAATCCGGCTAACAGGTGCCGGTGGCTAAACGCCGCAAAAGTATAAGCAGGAGTGGTGGAGAAGAAACCCACTCGAGTCCCCGAACCGCTATGCTCCTAGTATGCACCATGGATGTCAGGGAGGAAGATCGTGTCCTCAGGCTCTGCTACGGGATCTGGCCAAACAAAAACCAGCGGGGTCAGCCCCGAATAGCAAGTACCGCCAAAGGGGCACAAGAGCTAAGATTAAAAACCCAGTTAATAGAATAATTGATAATAGTAATACTTATGCAACTATTATAGGGTAGCACAACATCTTCGAACCCATATGGCACCCTTACAACCAAACAAGGACAAAAGGTACCGCATGGAGTCGGGACGTGTCGTACTCTATAACATTTACATAAGTTAAAAGGTATAAACAATAAAATCTCCTGATCGTGACTTCGGTCGATAGCCTATCGCAGCACAATAACCAACCCAACAATCAAACAAGAACATGGGTTGGATCATGTACCATAATAGTCCATGGTCCTCAGTCATTCACAGAAGTAGCAATTCACAATCAGAATAAGTCTTCCGTTCATAACTTCGGTACACAGCCTATTATAGTACAATAACCAACCCAACAATCAAACAAGAACATGGGTTGGATCACGTACCATGACAGTCCGCTTCCCCCAGTTATTCACGGAAGGTAATAGGATACAAGCGAGTCGTTTTTACGGCCAATCAAGTCTACGAGTTTCTAGTGGGACGAGGTTATCCTCGCGTCATGTTATTAGAAAATTCTCAGATCGTATCTTTCTAGCAAGGCTAGCCAACCCAGGGGTTCGCGTAGACAGGTATGATTGAGCACAGGTCCCTCGTAAGGCCACCTTGCTAAAACATATAATATATAGCAGGAATTAATCGGATACAGTCATCCACTCGTTGCAGATGACACAGTATCCGTGGAGACCAGCAGGCGCGTCAAGACAGTATCTCAAGGCGGCTGGTGTAACACGATCTCGGGATTTTGCCCTCCCCATGCATCTAGTATGTTTAGTTGCCTAGTTTAACCCTAGGTAAAATCTTGGACTCATATGCTGTGGCCTGCATGATTATCCTCCTAAAGTCGTACTTTAGTACGAGTACCCCAAAGAGGATCCATGTTAATCAGTATATCAACATGTTCTACCCTCCTTAGTGTAATACATCATTGCAAATACGCCACGTGGAGTTACGAGTCATTTGTCGAGCATGAACAAGAACTGGGACATTCAGGTACAAGTATCAGGAAGGAACACTTTGTTCTCCGGGGTCACATTAGTGCTCATATCATGCTCGGGATAAAAGGCGTAAGGATATAAAATGGGCATATAATATCTAATAAAATATCAAAAGCGTACGCACAAAAGCACGCACGCTCAAGGGGTAAAAGTCACGCAGGCTCACTCAGGCTCACTTAAGGCAGCGTGCGTGAAAAGTCACGCAGACTCAAGGGAAGAGCTGCGTAAAGTCACGCAGGCTCAAGGAGAGAGCAGCGTGAAAAGTCACGCAAGCTCAAGGAGAGAGCTGCGTGAAAAGTCACACAAGCTCAAGGAGAGAGCTGCGTGAAAAGTCACGCAAGCTCAAGGAGAGAGCTGCGTGAAAAGTCACGCAAGCTCAAGGAGAGAGAGCTGCGTGAAAAGTCACGCAAGCTCAAGGAGAGAGCTGCGTGAAAAGTCACGCAAGCTCAAGGAGAGAGCTGCGTGAAAAGTCACACAAGCTCAAGGAGAGAGCTGCGTGAAAAGTTACACAAGCTCAAGGAGAGACACGCTTCCAACAGAAAGCGTGCTCAAACAGGAGCACACTGTTCACTGTCTTCTCCAAACTGCAAGAACACCATGGCTGAACCCAAACTTCAAAGCATCATAACTTGGCCATCCGAACTCCAAATCCAGATTTCCAAAGTTCCAACTTGGGTAAAACTGAATTCTCTTCCACATGGAAGCATCAGGAACCCATAAAATCCAACTAAAGTAGATCAAACCATGCAAAATCCGAAAATGATTAAAACCTAGATCTACAAAAATCAAGCTTCAAAATAGAAATTTCCAAGTTCTAAACTAGTATAGATTGAGGAGAAGAACATGTTTTGGCAAATAGTTTTATAAGAAATCATTGACAAAATTATTGATCCATCTCTTGAGCAAGTTGGTACTTGCCTTGGTTGGTGGAGGAAGTAAATGAGAGGAAGTAAATGAGAGGAGAGAGAATGAGATGAGTTATATATAAAGATCTTGGACCCATGGGTTCATGATGAACCAAAGGGTTCATGATGAACCATTGGTGAACCAAGAATGGGTTACCCAAATGAGCCAAAACTGTAGGCCCAAATGCAGAAAATAAATTAGAAAATAATATTTTGTCGAATATTTTTGGGAAATGTATGAAGAAATACTGCATAATAAATATAGTATAAATATAAGGTAAATATAATTTATCGGTTTACGTATTAAAATACGTATTCCAGGATCGGGGAGTGACATCTCTACCCTTCTTAGAAAAAATTTTGTCCTCGGAATTCCAGCCAAGACAGGGTAGTGAAGTCAGGACAAGCAAGGCACAATCACATACAAGTTAACTATCATAACAGTTATTATTATACATCACAAAGTGCAAAATAAGCAGGTGCAGATAAGCATGGAATCGTGTCAATAAGGTGTAAAAATATACCTTATTAGTCAAACAAATGCGGATACCGAGATCTGATCTCGTCCTCGCGCTCCCAGGTTGACTCTCCCGAAGAGTGATGGTTCCAAGAAACACGGACAAGTCTTATCGTCCGATTCTTGAGTACCTTCTCTCGCCGGTCCAAAATAGACACGGGTTGTTCCTCGTAAGTTAGGTCGGTACCAACGACTAACTCAGAATGATCGAGGACATGACTCGGATCCGGGACATACCCACGTAACTGGGACACATGAAACACATCATGTATGCCAGCTAACGAAGGCGAAAGGGCAAGTCGATAAGCCACATCGCCTACCCGAGCGAGAATCCTAAAAGGACCAATGTATCTTGGACTAAGCTTTCCTCGGGTTCCAAATCTGATGATACCCCGAGTAGGCGAAATTCGCAGAAACACTTGGTCGCCAACTCTGAACTCTAGAGGCCGACGATGCTGATCTGCCCAATGACGATGTCGGTCCTGCGCAACTCGAAGGCACTCTCTGACCAACTTAACTATCTCTAAAGTCTGCGTGATCATCTCTGGTCCCAACAACTTCCGTTCTCCCACGTCGTCCCATGCCAAAGGGGACCTGCACTTCCTTTCGTACAATGCTTCGAACGGGGCCATCTGAATGCTAGCCTGATAGCTGTTGTTATAGGAGAACTCCACTAGATGAAGGTGATCCTCCCAAGATCCACCAAAATTCAAGGTACACGCCCGTAGCATATCTTCTAATGTCTGAATGGTTCTTTCTGATTGCCCGTCGGTTTGTAGGTGATAAGCAGTACTGAATCTTAACTTGGTTCCTAAACTTTGGTGTAAGCTTCGCCAAAAATGGGAAGTAAACTGCGTATCCCGATCTGATACTATACTAACTGGGACACCGTGCTGCCTTACTATCTGCTTCATGTACATTTCTGCTAACTGCTCAGTAGTCTGTCCAACTCGAAAGGGAAGGAAATGAGCGACCTTCGTGAGTCGATCTACTATTACCCAGACTGCATTCTTGCCAGCCGGGGATCTAGGTAAACCGGTCAGGAAATCCATCGTGATGTGCTCCTATTTCCATTCTGGGATAGAAAGTGGTTGTAGCAACCCTGCTGGTCTCTGCTGCTCGGCTTTCACCTGCTGACATACCAGACACTTAGATACAAATCTCGCTATCTCTCTTTTAATACCATTCCACCAAAAGTACTGTCTGATATCTCGATACATCTTCGTTCCTCCTGGATGAATGGAGTAAATAGAACTATGAGCTTCGGACATAACTTCTTGCCGAAGGTCTCCACTCGGTACACAGAGTCTGTTTCCAAACTTGAGCGTACCATCTTCATGAATCACTAACTCCTTCCTACGGCCTGATTCACACTCCGACCGCAACTTCTGAATCTGTGGATCTCCTGCTTGTGCTGCCCTTATCCTTTCTACTAAGGTTGACTGAATCTTTATACTGGTCATTCTTCCTATATCCCTTGGCAAAACTACTTCGATTCCCATACTCTGAAGGTCTTCTAAAATATGCTTCTGCGAGGTCAAGATAAAGGCACTGTCTCTCCTACTCAGTGCATCTGCAACTATATTCGCCTTGCCTAGATGATACTGAAGATCTAAATCAAAATCCTTCAGCAGTTCTAACCATCTTCTTTGCCTCATGTTCAAATCTCGCTGCGTGAATACGTATTTCAAACTCTTATGATCAGTATAGATCTCTACCCGATCTCCGTGTAAATAATGCCTCCACAACTTAAGTGAAAACACCACAGCTGCTAACTCCAAATCGTGAGTCGAGTAATTCTTCTTATGGTCTCGAAGCTGTCGAGACGCATATGCTATCACCTTTTCGTGCTGCATCAATACACATCCAAGACCCTTCCCAGATGCGTCACAATATACTGTAGAACCTCCCGCTCCTACTGGAAGCATCAAGATCGGGGCTGAGATCAACCTCTTCTTCAATTCTTCAAATGATGCCTGACAGCTAGCTGACCAAACAAACTCTATGTCCTTGTGCGTCAAACGCGTTAAGGGCGCAGAGATCTTGGCAAAGTCCGCCACGAACCTTCTGTAGTAACCAGCTAATCCTAAGAAACTTTGTACTTCTGAAACCATTCTCGGGACCGGCCAATGCTCCACGGCCTCAATCTTCTTCGGATCCACTGACACTCCTGCCCCAGAAATTACATGCCCCAGGAACGAAATATGATCTAACCAGAATTCATACTTGTCGAGCTTCGTATAAAGTTGATGCTCCCTCAATGTCTGTAAGACAGTTCTAAGATGTTTCTCATGCTCCTCTTCACTGCTGGAATAGACAAGAATGTCATCTATGAACACCACCACAAATTTATCCAAATACGGCAGAAAGATACGATTCATTAAATCCATGAATACTGCGGGGGCGTTGGTTAGTCCAAAGGGCATTACTAAAAACTCATAATGCCCATATCTAGATCTGAATGCTGTCTTCGGTATGTCTTGCTCTCGGACTCTTACTTGATAGTATCCCGACCGAAGATCGATCTTGGAAAAGACACTGGCCTTGCTCAACTGGGCAAACAGGTCATCAATCCTTGGTAGCGGATACTTATTCTTCACTGTTACTGCATTCAGCTTGCGATAGTCGATGCACATCCTCGTCGACCCATCCTTCTTGGGAACTAGAATCACTGGCGCGCCCAGGGCGATTTACTGTCTCGGATGAATCCCTTAGACTTTAACTCTTCTTCATGTTGATACAACTTATCCTGTTCTGACGGCGACATTCTGTAAACTCTGTCTGCAATAGGCCTCGTTCCAGGGTTCAACTCAATGCTAAATTCTACCTCTCTGACTGGGGGTATCCCTGGGAGCTCATTAGGGAAGACGTCGAGAAAATCTTCGACCACTCTCGGAATCTGTCCTGGCTCTGACACTGCTGCTGAGATGACGCCTCTGGCCTGATTCTTCAAGGTTCGAGTAAAGATGAACTGCTCCATCCCAGGAACGCTGAATATGACCCTACCTCCTCTACAATCAATTGTCGTATGACTGTCTCTCAACCAGTCCATGCCAAGAACAACATCAAAATTCCCCATAGGGAATTCAATCAATGATGCGGGCAATAAATGCCCACACACCTCTACCGGACATGAAAAGCGCACCCTGCTAACTTCTACGAGCCCATTGCTGGTGAGTATATCCATCCTCTCCGGCAATGCCTCAAACTCTAATCCAATCCGTGTAGCATATTATGCAGAGATGAATGAATGAGTAGCGCCTGAATCAAATAATGCTACAGCAGGAAATAAGGTGATGAGAATTTTACCTGCTACCACGTCACTAGATGCTAGAGCCTCTTCCAAGGTCAATGTGAGAGCCTGGCCCCGCGGAGCCCCTTGTTGCGGCCTTCCTCGACCATGCTGTTGCTGCCTCTGAGGGCCTTCGGCTTCCTGTGCCTGGCGAAACATCTGAGCCTGCGTTGGTAAACGCTGGGCTAGGGGCCTTACTGCTAATATTGGCCCTCCACTCGGGGTTGCCACCGGAGCTGGCAATGCTAGAAACTGCTGAGCTGGCCCTCCTGGCCTCTGCATCACAGGACAAGTAGAGATACGGTGGTCTGAACTACCACACCTCAAGTATAAGCCATTCGCTGACCGGCACACCTCCCTCGTGTGCCCTGCCTTCCTACAGAATGTACAGCCCTGGGGTGCTCCCTGACGCTGTTGCTGGTTTCTCGGCTGCTGATGCCGAACTGGCACTGTATTAGTTGACACGGCCGTCCTCCGCGGCGCTCCTGCATCATAAATACGTACACCGGGTGCTGGTGCCGATGTTCGTTGCATTGCTCCTCCTCCAACCTGGGAATGAGATCTCTTCTGACCTCCTGTCCTCGATGCCAACCTCTGCTGGGTAAGCTCGTGCCTCCGAGCGGCCATCAAAATAGCGTCAAACGTCTGGTAGTCGTCCCTCCATAAGCTGCAGTAGTTCCAAATGAAGTCCCTGCTGGAACCTCATAGCCTTCTCTGGCTCCGTTGCCACCATTGCTGGTACGAAACGGCACAATCTGTAGAACTCTGCTGCATACCCATCTACGGTCTTGCCTGCTTGCTTGAGAATGATAAACTTCTGCTGGAGCTCATATCGAGCTACTACGCCAAAATACTTGGCCTTGAATCTGTCACTGAAGGTGGTCCAACGAAGAGGGCATCTTGCACCAACTTCTTCTAATGCCCACCAGTCGCGGGCAAGATCCTGAAGTACCAGTTTGACCTGATCAACCTTCTCATCATCTGGAACCTTGGCTGCCACGAGAATGGCTTCGATGTCTTGAATCCAGGCATCCGCAGTGATGGCATCCTCCGTGCCATCAAAATACCTCGGGTTCAAGCGACGAAACCTTTCTGATGCTCCCGAGTCAGCCCCGACACTCCTCTCAAGAGCTAACTGAATCCCTTGGTTCAGCAATACGTTCTGCTCCTGCTGCCGAGTCTGTTGCTGTTGGTTAGTGACAAGAAACCCCCGGATGATCTCCAGGAGTGCTACGGCGTCTGGTACTGCCGTCGCTGCTGGTGCTGCAGGGGTTTCAATAACCTGTAGCTGTACTGCCTCTGGTTCCATTTCTGCTCGTGCCTGCACTGGAGAAGGTTCTCTCCCCTGTTGCGGCCCAGTCGAGCCATGCTCTTGCTGCTCTTCCTCATGGGCCTCACCCGCTACTGAGAACGAAGCACCCCTATAGAGAAGAATATAAGATTATCAAGTCCGGACGAGGAAGATTTCGAGGATGCAAGTCAGGTTAGAGATCAAGGCAAGGACAGAGAATTCGAAACAGAATTTCAAGGGGAATAAGTTTTGATTGAGACTCCTAATAATTTGCAATACCCCACAAGTCTGAAAATCAGACCTGCATGGGCCACCACTAAAACTTTGTCACGTCCCAGTACCGAAATACGGGGACGGACTAGGCCAGCTACTCCATATGAGGTACGTAACGTCATACGGCGATCGTGGCTGTCGAGAGACTAGGGGGTACATGCTACAATCAAGTCTCCTATGGTTCCACAGAGTTCTATGTCTCAATCAACCAAATCACATCAGCAAATAAATGAACATTAAAGATAAAGCAGTAAGGCGTCCCCGACGCTTCATCAAAATGATTATGAGAGACTAGCTTTATAATTTAGCTATCTCGGAGAGTCAGGAGTACAAAATTATACATAGCTACAGTCTGTTTAATTACAATTGTGTACTGACACAAAATATCAAGTAATCCGGCTAACAGGTGCCGGTGGCTAAACGTCGCAAAAGTATAAGCAGGAGTGGTGGAGAAGAAACCCACTCGAGTCCCCGAACCGCCATGCTCCTAGTATGCACCATGGATGTCAGGAAGGAAGATCGTGTCCTCAGGCTCTGCTACGGGATCTGGCCAAACAAAAACTAGCGGGGTCAGCCCCAAATAGCAAGTACCGCCAAAGGGGCACAAGAGCTAAGATTAAAAACCCAGTTAATAGAATAATTGATAATAGTAATACTTATGCTACTATTATAGGGTAGCGTAACATCTTCGAACCCATATGGCACCCTTACAACCAAACAAGGACAAAAGGTGCCGCATAGAGTCGGGACGTGTCGTACTCTATAACATTCACATAAGTTAAAAGGTATAAACAATAAAATCTCGTGATCGTGACTTCGGTCGATAGCCTATCGCAGCACAATAACCAACCCAACAATCAAACAAGAACATGGGTTGGATCATGTACCATGATAGTCCATGTTCCTCAGTCATTCACAGAAGTAGCAATTCATAATCAGAATAAGTCTTCCGTTCATAACTTCGGTCCACAGCCTATCATAGTACGATAACCAACCCAACAATCAAACAAGAACATGGGTTGGATCACGTACCATGACAGTCCGCTTCCTTCAGTTATTCACGGAAGGTAATAGGATACAAGCGAGTCGTTTTCACGGCCAATCAAGTCTACGAGTTTCTAGTGGGACGAGGTTATCCTCGCGTCATGTTATTAGAAAATCCTCAGATCGTATCTTTCCAGCAAGGCTAGCCAACCCAGGGGTTCGCGTAGACAGGTATGATTGAGCACAGGTCCCTCGTAAGGCCACCTTGCTAAAACATATAATATATAGCAGAAATTAATCGGATACAGTCATCCACTCGTTGTAGATGACACAGTATCCGTGGAGACCAGCCGGCGCGTCAAGACAGTATCTCACGGCGGCTGGTGTAACACGATCTCGGTATTTTGCCCTCCCCATGCATCGTATGTTTAGTTGCCTAGTTTAACCCTAGGTGAAATCTTGGACTCACATGTTGTGGCCTGCATGATTATCCTCCTAAAGTCGTACTTTAGTACGAGTACCCCAAAAAGGATCCATGTCAATCAGTATGTCAACATGTTCTATCCTCCTTAGTGTAATGCATCATTGCAAATACGCCACGTGGAGTTACGAGTCATTTGTCGAGCATGAACAAGAACTGGGACATTCAGGTACATGTATCAGGAAGGAACACTTTGTTCTCCGGAGTCACATTAGTGCTCATATCATGCTCGGGACAAAAGGCGTAAGGATATAAAATGGGCATATAATATCTAATAAAATATCAAAAGCGTACGCACAAAAGCATGCACGCTCAAGGGGTAAAAGTCACGAAGGCTCACTCAGGCTCACTCAAGGCAGCGTGCGTGAAAAGTCACGCAGACTCAAGGGAAGAGCTGCGTAAAAAGTCACGCAGGCTCAAGGAGAGAGCTGCGTGAAAAGTCACGCAAGCTCAAGGAGAGAGCTGCGTGAAAAGTCACGCAAGCTCAAGGAGAGAGCTGCGTGAAAAGTCATGCAAGCTCAAGGAGAGAGAGCTGCGTGAAAAGTCACGCAAGCTCAAGGAGAGAGCTGCGTGAAAAGTCACGCAAGCTCAAGGAGAGAGCTGCGTGAAAAGTCACACAAGCTCAAGGAGAGACACGCTTCCAACAAGAAGCGTGCTCAAACAGGAGCACACTGTTCACTGTCTTCTCCAAACAGCAAGAACACCATGGCTGAACCCAAACTTCAAAGCATCATAACTTGGCCATCCGAACTCCAAATCCAGATTTCCAAAGTTCCAACTTGGGTGAAACTAAATTCTCTTCCACATGGAAGCATCATAAACCCATAAAATCCAACTAAACTAGATCAAACCATGCAAAATCCGAAAATGATTAAAACCTAGATCTACAAAAATTAAGCTTTAAAATAGAAATTTCTAAGTTCTAAACTAGTATAGATTGAGGAGAAGAACATGTTTTGGCAAATAGTTTTGTAAGAAATCATTGACAAAATTATTGATCCATCTCTTGAGCAAGTTGGTACTTGCCTTGGTTGGGGGAGGAAGTAAATGAGAGAAAGTAAATGAGAGGAAGTAAATGAGAGGAGAGAGAATGAGATGAGTTATATATAAAGATCTTGGACCCATGGGTTCATGATGAACCAAAGGGTTCATGATGAACCATTGGTGAACCAAGAATGGGTTACCCAAATGAGCCAAAACTGTTGGCCCAAATGCAGAAAATAAATTAGGAAATAATATTTTATCGAATATTTTTGGGAAATGCATGAAGAAATACTGCATAATAAATATAGTATAAATACAAGGTAAATACAATTTATCGGTTTACGTATTAAAATACGTATTCCAGGATCGGGGAGTGACAACGAATATTGCTGGAACTTGTCATCGAAAGTCTGTATTTTTATATTTTATTTGATTCTAGGCTATTGTACGTTGAGTCGCACTGAGTACCTCAACCATAAACTAGATAATCAAAAATCTTCACAAACAAAAAAAAGCCAAACTGCTAAAGCCCATTGAGCATTCTGTCTCCTAGGAGGCAGAGTTCGGGCCGAACTTTGCCCACACACAGAGTTCGGGCCGAACTCTATCTCCTAATTTCTAGGAGCTAATTTTTAGGGATTGCTCATTGCAAGTTGTCCAACGGCCATAATTTTTAAATTTTGGACAGAGTTCTGGCCGAACTCTGCCTCCCATGACTAGTATATATAGGCACCCTTTTCTCTCATTTCAATTCATCCAATCTTCTCATCTCTTCTCTCTTATAGCCTATACATCCCAAAGAGCCATACTCTTCTCATCTACTAGCCATAAAACTTTCTAAGCCTACAAGGTGCTCGGTGCGAGTCAATTAGAAGTTTTGTACAATAGTCTTCAAGAAGTCACTTAAAAAATTCTATGTTTTGCCTCAGCGATCTTTTCAAGAAGTTGGCGTGCACTTCTGTGTAAAGGCACGTGGTTGTAAAGCTATTTCACAAATAGTAGATTTCAATCCTGAGCTAGAGTTATCAGGCCTGGACTAGTCCTCCACGAGGAAAACCAGGTTAAAATTTGTTGTGTCCGCGTATGCTTTCTGATCTCTATTTAAATTCAGCAATTATACTCTGATTAATTATTTATTAGTTGGGATTGGATAGAGTTGATTTTTTAATTGTTCATTACTGTCTCAAGTACTCTATTCACCCCCATCTAGAGTTGCCTACACGTATTTCAGATCAAACAATATCCAAAGCAGGGTGATGTTGCACACAAGCCACTAACTTCGTAGAACGTGTCCACTATATTGCTCACGACCATGCGCATCTCACTCAAATGATGCCACATGTCCGTAGCAGTTGGTGTAAACCGCTCGTGCAAGTTGCTTTATTGCACCCCCGCGCAACCTGATGAAGCTCGTGCAAGGTGATCAAACAGTATCCATAACAGGGTAACGTGGCACGCAAGCCACTAACTTCGCAGAACATGCCCACGACCACGCGCATCGTAATCAAATGATGCCACGTGTCCACAGTAGTTGGAGTAACCATTCGCGTAGGTGAACAGGCACGCAACCTAAAGCTCGCACAACCCATAATAACTACTAAACTGTTATTTCCAGAACTCTATAAATGGAGTTTCAAATCAGTTTCAAAGCATCAGGAATGATCATAATCACCTGCTAAAGTGTTATTGCATCCTCCAGAGGCTCGTGTCTTCGATATCACATCGTCCAAGGGATAAAGTGATCTTCTTCTGATCAGATTCCTATACTTGTACTTCTCCAAAATTCAATTATACTTTTTGTACTCTTTCTCAGTTTGTAGGAATCAAATCCTCTTTTTTTCACAAACAATAGCACGATATAATGATAGGAAATCACAAAAGAGAAATACAAACAGAAGGGAAATAAGTCTAAGTGGCTAAACGACACAACATCTCAAACATCCAAATAATACAAACTCAGAAGTCAATACAAATATCAAGAACTAAGATAAAACCTAGATAATCTAGTCTAAGCAGTAGGGATGACGTCCTCAGCTACAGCTGGATCCTCATTTGGCTCCAACTCATAGGTGTCGTCTAGATGGGCTCCATAATAGGTTGGACAGAAGTCGTCAGTATCATCTGTAATATTTTCAACAGGTCCAGTCACGACAGGAGCGAATACATAACACTGAAACAGGATCATATCATGACAGAATATATAAAACAAGCAGTAGAGTAAACTATCATGAAAACTGTAAGGCATGCACAAGAACAGTATAAATAGACAAATCAGAGTACAAGAGACAGTTGTATATGAAATAAGAACTGTAAGTAATATAAGTGTTTAGAGCACAAAATGGTTATGTAAACAGGTTAGGTTTTAATAAGATGGGACTCCATTATACGTGAGGGCATAATAGACATTCATAAGATTTGCACAAGCTGGTGTTTGATCACATAACCATTTTCTACACACCCTCCCCAATTAATATACAAGTATCCAGTCAACTTACGTTACCTGCACAAGAGATTTTTATCAACGAAGCTTATGTGATCATGAGGGTACAAGATTGCACAAGAGTAAACATGAATAGGGTGTTCAAGAAATACAAGATGTTCGTGAAAAGTACATGAAAAGATTTATTGGATGAACCCGCGGAGGATAACATCGCACGACAAGATCCATAGGGTACTAATCCGTGATAACAATCGTGACAGCATCAAGTAATTTATCTAAAGCATGAATATAAGTTCTAGCAAGTATAAAAATGATCAGAGCATGTACTCGCCTGAGATACTGAGTGACTGTGAAAATAGATGTCCGAACTGAGGTGTATGAGTCCTAAATAGAGCACACGGGTTATGATGTATACAAGAAGATAATATTTGAAGTTTACAATACATTCTATATGATTCTAAGTCAATCTAGGTCAAAGTCAACTCTAGTCAACAATATAGTCAAACTAGGTCAACTCTAGTCAACTAGTCTAGGATTTAGCAAAACTCAAGTCTACTAGACCAATTAGGCCTATCTAGTCAATATCTAAGGTCAAAATAGTCTAACCAACTCCTATGTATATATACCATATATATGTCCATAGACAAATATCTGAAGAGCATAGCCTAAGGATACCTAAATACGAAGCCTATATACAGTATATCCCATTATATCACGTACTTACTTTTATACATTCATTCATATCATGAAATATATATACATAATATATATCACAACACACACACACACACACACACACACACACACACACACACACACACACACACATATATATATATATATATTTTATATATATATATATATATATATATATATTAAAATCCCCTATTTTATTCATATAAGACGCAAAATGCCGAAGCCTTTACAAGTAAGCTACCAGCCACCAACAGCCGGGCCAAAAAGTATACAAACCAAAAAGTAAAGAAACGAGGGGCTGATAGAAGATAGCATCCCAGAAGGGCTCCAGATAATGCGAGCATATGGCTCTAATCTTCCGACACTGACGAAGTGTCTCCCGAATGAGTTGGATTCCGGAGTACTGATGACCTTCGTACCTGGCCTTTCTTCCATAAGACCCAGGTAGCCGCCGCTGCGACGATCTGATGGTCGTGGGAAATGGAGGCCCAGCAACCCAGGAGATCGTTGAAGCACCCACTCCTCTGGGTCTGCCTGCACCGATGCGAGAGGGCCATCCAAACCTGAATCACGAACTTCCCCTGACAGAAGATATGATCGATGTATTCACTCTTACGCTCCAAGCAACAAGTACATGCAGACGCAAGGCTAAACTCGATGGTGTTGAGGGTGTCATCGGTAGGCAACTTCTTGCGGAAGGCTCGCCAGATAAGGAAAGACCACTTTTTTGGAATGCAGGTCTACCAAAATACGGCGATAATAGGTACAGGCGTCCCCACACCACGTACCACGATTCTAGTCGACCTCACCCAAAAGTCTCCAGAAGGTTCGGCCGACCACCTCAGCGCATCAGGCTCATCATCTAGAATGAGGTTATTGCTGCGGATGCGCTCTTCAGCCCATTGCCCCGGCCCATTCTCTGATCAGGCGCCAATTCCAGTCGTTACTAGCAAAATCCTATAGGTCCTTGATCTTGCTGTCCCCCGGAGCTGCCCTAATATTGTTGAGCACTGTATCCCCCGTCCAACGTTCCAGGAAAGTCATAGATTTGCCATTACCCAGTTAGAGTTTTATCACCGGTTCGGCGAGGGATCACCCTACGAGAATCCACCGCCATGCAGCTGATGATCTGCAATTGGAGATGGCCTGTGTAGGATGAATATGCTTGAAGTACCTAGCTTTCATGAATTTGTCCCATAAATTCTGACTCGTGTGAAGGTTCCACCACAGCTTCATAGAGAAGGAATCTACAATATGGGAAAGTCTGGATAAGCCCAGACCTCCTTCTTTCGTGGGCCTAGCCATAGAATCCCAACTGGCCTAGTGATGTTTGTCGTGCCCGTCACTGTGTCCCTAAAAGAAATCGCTAAAGATGCTTTCCATTGAAGCGAGCACTTTCTTGGAAGGGGAGCAGGCCGCAAGGGTATAGATAAGGATAGAGGTGAGCACGTGCTTGATGATAATAATTTTGCCGCCAGGGGATAGGGTAGCATTATGCCACACCTCTAGGTTTTTCCTGATCTTGGTAATCAGCTCATCAAAGATTGCAGCGTTCGATCTCCCGTACACGAGGGGGCACCCAAGGTATTCGAAAGGGGGTTGTTCGACTGAGAATGGGTGATGTTGGATAAGTTGATAGCATGCTCTCTATTGATATTGTGTTGGGCGTATATGACGCTCTTAGCGGGGTTGACATTTTGGCCAGAGCATCTGAAGTATTTCATGAGCGAGTTGTAGACCACCTCCACCGACCCAACATCCCCAGAGGAGAAGATAAGAATGTCGTCAGCATAGGCCAGGTGCGTAATGATAGGACACCCGCTGACCGTGTGAAAATGTTAGAAGTTTGGGGTTCTGTTCATGCTGTTCAGCTGTCTGCTCAGAGCGTCGGCTGCGATAATAAAGATGGTGGACGATAAGGGGTCTCCTTGCCTAACACCACGGCTTGATTTGAAGAAGCCTTTTGGCTGGCCATTGATCACCGTGGAGAACCATGAGCTGTTGATCGATCTCTGAACGATATTGGTCCAAGTTTCTGAGAATCCAAAGGCCCTGAAAACCCATATCATGAATTGACAGTCAAGTCTATCATATGCTTTCTCCATGTCCAGTTTGATGGCGATGTTTCCCTCCCCCCTCCCCCGTCGGGAATTTCATGTATGTAATTAACTCGTGAGCCAGCATAATATTATCCTGAATGTTTCTGCCCTTGACGAAGCCACTCTGCTCATCAAAAATAATCTTTGGAAGAATATCTGACATGCACGACGTGATGATTTTGGAAATGATCTTGTTGGTGAATGTGCAGAGGCTGATGGGCCGAAAGTCCCGGAAAGTCTCTGGGTTATCTTTTTTAGGGATAAGGATTAGGTTGGCGCACGAAATGGATCTGGGGTAAGTCGCTCCTTGGAAGAATGCCGTAACCGCCTCATGGATGTCTTTTTTGATGATATCCAAGCAGACCCTGAAGAATATGCCCGTAAATCCGTCTGGGCCCGGCGCGCTATGAGCATCAAGAGCCCAAACTGCTTCTTTCACTTCCTGTTCGGATGGAAGACGTTCCAGCTGGTTGTTGTCGGTGTCGTCGATAAGGTAGGGGATCTCAGCCAGGATGGAGTTGTCTCTGTGGATCGTCTCTTTGGTGAACAGTTTGGAGTAGGAGTTGGTCGCTTCCCTTTGGATGTCCCGTTGGTCAGTGTACATGTTGCCTGAGTCATCTGTAATCTGATGCAGGGTGAGTTTCTGTCTACGACCATTGACGCAAGCGTGGAAGTAGCTCGAGTTTTTGTCCCCCTCGCTGTCCCATTTCAGCCTCGCTTTTTGTTTCCAAAATTTAGTCTCAAACTTCACCCGGAATTTGAGGATGGCTTTGGTAAGGTTCAGAGTCGCTCTAGCCTCCGACGACCTGTCAGTCACGACCTGAGCTTCGGGGCGAGTGATGTCATCCTCGGCAATCCTAACCGCCTGAAAAATGTCCCCGAATGCGTGTTTACTCCAGACCGAGAGAGCCTGTCGCGTGGTCTTGAGCTTGTTGGCGACGCAAATTAGGGGGTCGTTGGACTCCTCATTGCTCCAGGCCTCCTCAACCACGAGCATATATATATATATATATATATATATATATATATATATATATATATATATATATATATGTATATATATATATATATGTATATGTATATTTTTTTCTTTATATATATATATAATATATATATATATATATATATATATATATATATATATATTTTATATACATATACTAACATATATAGGAAAAGGAAAGCAAGGTAATACAAGGGAATGTCTGTGAGTGTGAGAGGCTGTGGAGTGGGCAAGTGTATGTGTGTGAGAGTTGGTAGGGTTAGGGTCAAGCTTGCATATACTCACATATATATATCCTATATACATAAATGTTTACATATATATAAAGCTGTGTGTGTGTGTGTGTGTGTGTGTGTGTGTGTGTGTGTGTGTGTGTGTGTGTGTGTGTGTGTGTGTGTGTGAAAGCAAGGGGCTACAGGTGCGATGTGAGAGGGGCTGCTGGTGCGAAGTGAGAGGGGCTGTGGAGTGAGGTAACAGGGAACAACAAACCAAAAACTGAGATTCAATTCTCATATTCAACCAAAACCAACAAACATAAACTCACATATACATTTAAAGGATAACATACATATATGTATATATGCATACAAGCTCACAAGGTATATTATATATATAACATAGATATAAAGTTACAAAGACATATAGATAGGTAACTCCCAATAGTTCTCAAAATTAACTCAGGAACCTAGGTTCCAAATCATAGCAAGTTAATATCCAGGTTAAACCTGAGATAAACAGTGATAGTTCACATATCAAAACTGAGAACAAAGAGTTCAACATTCCAAAATTGATTTCAAAACAAAACGACTCTAAACCATATACCAAAACCCAACACCCTCAATATTTAAAATCTGGGAATCGAATGACATTCCTCAATAGGTAGCAAAATCTCAGGAATTGGATATTAATCAAAAACCTAAACTCATCAAATATTCTCAAAAACCTGAGAACACTGTTTAATATGAATAACATCAATTTGAAAACCTGATTCAACAAACAAAACTCAAAATAAATTAGGAAGCATGTGCTCAGAGGTAGTGTCAAACCCCACTTGTCCCAATGAGTCCCAAACGTGTCCATGAACTGGACACAAAGTGTCAAAATACTCAAAACAACAAAGTATCAGAAATAGTGCTAGAGCCTCGTGCGACCATGTCAGGCTGGATAGGACACGAAATGCGGCACAAGGAGCTTCGTACTCGTGCACACGGCTGGGTGGGGAAGGGTCTATGGCTAGGTCCTAGGGTGCTTGCACAAAGCCCAATATGTGTCGTGTCCAAATTATCAAACCGTTTTGTGGCAACTGTTCAACAATGCACAAGCAGTATATGGCCACTGCGGGCTAGATTTCGTGTCCGATACGACACAAAATCCTACCAAAATTGGGGAAGGGCCTGACAGAGATTGCCCCTACCTACCTGTCAAATTTCATGGCTCCCCGTGGCCTGTGCAGGAAAATACATGGGTCGGGTAGCAGGACAGTATCCGATGCCCCGTGCTGAGTCCTGTATCCTGTTTTGGACACGTAGATCGTGTCGAAATCAACTCAGAGCTTAATAAATCCAAATCAAATGTAAATATCAATATAAATGTGAAATTTGTTTTAAAAAACATCAACAATCATTCCATTGTGCTATTTCATCAAACACATAGAATAACAGTCCGATACTCATGCGATACACATATTAAATGGACACAAAATCCTACCAAACTTCGTCAACATCAAGGGGGACCCTAAATGAATGCATCAATGGAAAGAAATCAGAATTTAAATAGGTTTAGTCGCCATTACCTATTGAGAGTTGGAATCTTACTGAAAAAGCCTAGAATGAGATCCTTCCACCACCTTGCTATGGTCCAAGAGCCTCCAATCCTTGCTAGCTAGCCTTTATTGATCTCTTCTACAGCAAGGGAGTGCAATAGAAAAGACTAGGCTCAATTTGGAGGTGATTTGGAGAAAAGGGGGGTAATTTGGGGAAGAACACTAATTAGGGTTTAAGGAGGCAATAAAAAGAGGCAAGAGGAGGCCAAAGAGATGTTATATAGGGGGAGGGGGTGCTTGATGGCAGCCAAGGGCTTCTCTAGGGTTAGGGTTTAAGTTCAATAGGAATTAAAGGCCCTTTACATTGTAAATTAAGCCCTCAAGTAAAGGCCCAAAGTAAAATATATAATCTTAACAAATATCCTACTCCTAACTTAATATCTAGATATTTCTAACCTTGTCATGTGATGGAAGCTTCTAATCTAATATCTAGGCTCATTACTAATGTCTAGGTTAGGACAATTCTTGGTTAAGGCTTAACATAATAATTAGCACAAAATTAATTAATTAAAATTTATTTTCACCAAAAGTCAAAAATGACCAAAATACCCCTAACCTAAAAAAATGGTAAATAGTCAATCTAATCACATGGTTAGGTCTCCATAGTCATGGTTAGTCTCTAGGTCAAGTAACTCTAAGGTTACACTAGTGGAAAGGCCAAGGTCATAATACACTAGATTAAATAGTATTAAAAATCACCATAAGTCATTAACATAATTTATAGCCTATTATTAAATAAAAATTTCAAAATTATCCTCATTTTAAAAAAGTGATGGTTACAAGTCTACCCTCCTTAAAATAATTTCATCATCAAAATTTAAAGTGGTCATACTCCTCTAGGTCAAACCCCCAACAATCAAAGTCTCTAAATCATACAATTCGATAATCATATGCGTCTGTCCAAAATCATTTTACTCAGATTCTTTGTCATACTAGTAAGCAAGGCTACGATAAATCATAGAGTCTGCAACTAAGGTACATACATTTAGAATCATGGTATTTAAAAATTTTGTATTGTCGCATGCTTGGCTGCAAAAACCTTAAATTCTCATACCCAAGAAATACATCCAAAATCAGACTATATGTCCTCACCATACTAGCTAATATAACTGTAGAAGACTCTAGATTCCATAACTGAGGTGACCTAGCCCATACGACTTATCTTGGTAGGAAATTAAATCAATATTGAATACCAAGAATCAAATTCATCAACGAACAAGGAAGGTAAACAGGAACAGTTGGAATTAAATTTTTGAGATAGTTTATAATGAGGCAAATACGGGAATGGAGTCGAAAAGAACAGAACCTACAATCACCTCTCCTACTGCCTGTGCATCCTCGGCTCTCATGGCGAAAGCTCGCCCCTGCTGGCCTCCTCCTCTGGCCTGCTGCTGATGCTGGATAAACCTCTGCTGTTGAGTCTGCAATGGTGGTCCCCTTTGCTGCCCTGTCGGAGCCCTAGCTCCTGCTGCTACCTAAGCCAATCGTGCCAGGTTCTTGGGGCCTCCCTCAGCTGATGTTCTGCTGCACCATAAAGTAAATACATGCCCAGTCTCTTCAAACAGTCGTTCTACCAATGACCTGGCTTCTTACAGAAGTTCAACATAGCGTCCTGCTGCCGCCTGGGTGCCTGCTGGAAAAGTGCACATCCCTGGCCCTGAAATTGCTACTGAATAGGCCTCTGCTGCTGCTGAATGTGGGGCCTCTTGGCCGGGCCTACACTGCCACTAGCCCCATGAGTATCTCGACCTCTCTTTCCTTTCAGCTTAAGGTCGTCCTCCGCTACCATGGCTCCCATCAGAATCACCTCAAAAGTGGCATCGCGACTACTCTTGGTCAATGATTTGATCTCCATGATCAAGCCCTTTTGGAACCTCCTCGCCTTCGTGGCCTCAGTAAGATCCTCCACAAATCTGCCCAAACGGCAGAACTCTCCTGCGTACTCCTTAATAGTCTGGCTCCCCTGAACCAAGTTCTCGAACTGTGTCTCCAGTGCGCCAAGTACGGTATCCGAGAAGAACTTTTCCTTAAAGAGCTTCTTGAAAGCTCCCGATGTCTGCCCCTCAGTACCCACTCAGGGATCGGCTTGGTACCATATCCTGGCAAGGTCCTGCATCTGACTGCCAGTTGCCTCTACCTGAATCCCGACTGGTATCAAGGCGAGGCGTAAGATCTCCTCAATGTGCTCAATCCAGTCATCGGTATATATGATGCCCTCGGTACCCTTGAAGTCTTTCGAACTCATCTTCTAGAAGTCCTGGATGTTCGGGGTCCTCGAATGGCACTAGGGTATCTGGCCTCCCTGCGGCTGGGCGGCAACCCTCTCCACTGTCGTCATCGCTAACTGATGGGCATTGTCTATGCTCTGCCTGAAATCTGCAGACTGACGGTGCTAAGCCTCCATCATCTGTTGGAAAAAGGCAAAAAGCTGAGCTGCATCTACTGATCCTGAAGGTGGCTGTCGCTGAAGTATGTCCGGGATGACTGGATAGGCCTCCGGATAGGTACAAGTGCACCTCCGAAAGTGGCAGATGCTCCGACGTAAGAAGGAATAATGGGAGCTGCGGTCCCAGGGTCCTGCTGAATCGGATGATAGGTGGCAGACCTCGTGGTGCTATCCCTTGGACCGGAAC
>JANAVB010031618.1:802852-836603 GCA_029216955.1 Iris pallida
GTGGTCATCTAATGGCCCTCCAAACCCTCTCTCTATAAACCCTTATATTTCTATTTTTCAACCAATTAAACATAGGGCAAATTGCGTTAACTATCCCTATATTTTATACTTAATACAGAAACTTCCCCTACTTTGAAACTAATTACACCGACTACCCTATTTCTATAGAAACTTATAACAATGACCACCCATATCTTTTATAAAATTTACAATGGAGAGGGGTGGTCAGTGTAAATATATTCGAAATAGGGTACTCCAATAATACTCATCAAACATGGGGATTATTGTATTTATTCTTAAATATAATAAGGGTAGCCAAAACAAATTATATTATATATATATATATATATATATGTGTAAAAAAAAAAAAAAAAAAAATATATTATATATATGTGTGTGTGGTGTGTGTGTGTGTGTGTGTGTGGTGTGTGTGTGTGTGTGTCTGGTGTCGTGTGTGTGTGTGTGTGTGGTGTGTGTTTGTTTGTTTTTTTAATATATATAAACTGTGTGTGCGTACATAAATATAGATGATAAAATTATATATTTATAATATAATATGTAATAGATTTGACACTAATTAAGTTGAAAGGAAAATAATTAAAATAAAATAAATAAAAAGAAATGAGAAATGGGAAATTAAGTATAAAAATAAAATAAAATACGAAATCTTCGACGAAATTGATATTAATAAAATTGCATGAGATATTGAATCAATATCTTAGGATATCAAAAATCTAATATCTCTCGACCCCCTTATTCTCCTCCTATAATCGAAACTCATGTGTAGAATCATAGGTTGTAGGATTTGAATCATATTTAAACGAGGAATTAAAACTAGTCTTAATCCTTTAGAATCCTCACAAACCAATCTCATAATCTAACCGATAAAACTAAATCTTAATTGAAATCAGATTTAAAACTTCTATAATTAAATTGATAACCTCTTTATCTATCTTTAAAAATCCCAGCATCCCGTTCCAAAAAACCCAGAGTCTCATTGTCCATCCCTGATCAGTAGGTGACTTTATTCTGACACTTCCAAATGAAACTCCATGCCTTTTCGGCACCTGAACCTCCCCGTCGATCATCACCTTGTCTGGCAAGCCGCCATGCGACCACCATAATTTTACTTCGAAGCATTATTGAATCGTTTGTAGGGTGTCACGCCTTGACCCACTAAATCGTTCATCCTCACATCGATTCAGGCGAATCTCGTCCTTACTAGGACATAATGTCGTACAAGTCTCGATTTGCACTCGTACAAGACAAGATGATTCAATCTTAAAATAGTTATCTCAATTCAAACATTCGCAACAAAATAAAGAAGAGTCATATTGAAGTTACACAGAGTATATGCTACAATTCTCTTTATTAAATAAGCAGTGGAATATAAAGGCTCTTGCTAGCCCCAATGACTATGCCAAATTGGCTTACAAAACTTATTATTTGTAGCTCATGAAGGAATTCACCGTTCCATACATCATGTCTTCTATATCCCGGCCACATCTTCATGTTGCATGTCCGAGTCCGACACCTCAACACATCCAAGCCGCTTCAGTACCTTGGAGTTGGGGTTTCAGTACACATCTTGTAATGCTAAATGAAAAATCTACTAGCCTAAACCGACACTAAATAATATTGTAAAACATACAGCTTAATCTTAGTGAACTTTTTGTCTTTGCCTTAGGATCAGTTTAAAGTAGGAAAGCATGTTATCATGGTAAACATGTTATACTTGATAGCATACGCAGAATATGTAACATATCAAAACCTGTCATATTGCGGCAACTTCTAACCAATATCAACGCACTCACCCTTACACTGATGTAAAGTGAATACTTACCCTCCATCCTTCCTTGTCATGCCCCAGAACCAGAATGCGGAGAATAGGAGACATACACAGTCAGCTACGTACATGGAGTGTAACACACTTCGCAATACAGTCACGGCTGTCTAGATGCATGAAAGTTTATCTACAAGCCATCAGTCTCTTATGCTCAAGAACAAGCCTAGTGTCTCAATCTCAAGCAAGCAAATAATTGTTACAAGATGTTAGATCATCAGACATACAAAGTAAGTCATCCCAGACATTATATATTCAGATGACTATGAAACTAGTCATACAAAATACGAAGACTAGCAAGAGTTAAGTCATACATGATCAAATCCTATAATTTGTTAATCATGTTACAGCCCTTAGGCAGACAGAAATTAAGTTTCAATACGAGCTAACACTTGCTCGGCGGCTAAACGCCTCAAAAGAATAATTTACAATAGAGTGGGAGAGCAAAATAAGAACCCACTTACTGCCACGGTTACTTCTAGTGCTCACCATCTGGCTGGAAGGCAGGTAGATCCTTGGGTGCTACTCCAAAATCTGGTAACACAAAACCAGCTGGGTCAGAACCCAAAGAGCAAGTACCACAAGGGAGGCTCCACTTATGAACTAAAACCAACATAAGATGAATAGAAGAACTTGAAAAAGAACATAATTAAATACCATAAAAGATAGAGTTAAAAGAACACACTAGCTTGCATTAGAAAAACAAGAGGTAGAATTAATTCCTATGTTATCATGAGACAATCATTCAGGCACGGCCAATCAAGTCCTACGGTTTGCTATAATTAGCTAACTATGGTTATCACATGTCACTCCCAGTTTTCAAAATTAAGGGTAAAATGGTCATTTTCCATATTTTAATATTTTGGAAACTTTTATATTTTAATATTGATTTTATAGGATTTGTTTAGTCGGGTTTGAGTTTCGTCTCGTTCCGACTTATGTTAGTGACCCGGATAGCTTAAACTCTAGTCGAGATCCCAAGATTAGTTAGACATGGCTCACAAATCCCACTAATTAAGTTAGTGTAATTAGACTAATCCTACTTGATTAGAATGGTTAAATTAGAGACTTAAACTTGACCTTTTTGACCCCAAACCTTCACATGACTTAAGTTGACCCAAATGAGACCAAAGGAGGGCATTTTAGACTTTTCATAAAACCCATTAGGGCTTCCTTTGGCCGGCCACATCAAGGAAGGATAGGTGTCCATCATTCATTTCACACTTGCCTCTTTTTCCCCAAATTTGTTCTTCCCCAAACTTGAGAGCTTCCCTCTTGATTTTGATCTCCAAATCCTTCCATTCTTCTTCCAATCTTTCATCATTTTTCTCATTCAACCAAGGAGGAGGTGCTAGCAAGGATTGGGAGCAAGAAGCAAGAAGGGTGTCCATTTTGGAGGAGCTTTCGTGTCGAAATCGTATCCTTTGAGTGTATCATTGGGATCCCACTCCCAATAGGTATAACCATCCTCTATTTCAATTTCCCTGGCATTTTAGTTAAATTTGCATTCTTTAGGACCACCCCCATACATTAACCACCATTAGTTTTGGTTTAGAGGCTCTCATGAGTCCTCTCTAGAAAGTTAGGGTAGTTTTGGTGTCCCCACGGAGTGTTTCCAAGAGGAGGCCCCATGTGTTGGTTTAATGCCCAATAGGTCTTTTGTCTCTTAATTTCAGTTTTAGAATGGTTAGAGAGTAGATTGACCTTGGGTAGATTAGTTAGGCTTGTTTCCATTTGGGTACCTATGTTGGTATCCAAGTATCTTGGCCTACAAGTGTCCTATTTGCATGAACATGTCATTTTGACACATATTGATATGTTGGACTATTTTATATGTTAGATATATATGTTTACATATATTAGAAGGGTGTGTGTCTTTGTATTTGAGTGTTAGTGTTTTGTTTTGTGAGAGTGGTAGTAAGTGTTTGTGTTAGTGTAGAGAGAGGGAGGATTGTATGTATATAGTGGGTGTGTGTTGTGTTTGTATGAAAGAGTAAAGAGGGGGATTAGGCAATCGAGGCAGCAGCCTTTAAGGCCAATAGCTGCAGCAGCATGTGATGCAGGAACTAGCTGCAGCAGCAGCAATTTTGCTGCACAAAGGCAGCAGGCAGCAGCAGCGTATGGGGGCAGCCCTAATGCCCCATCGCAAATTCATCTAGCCCCCAAATTCCCATAGTCCATTAGCCCATTGCCTTTCTTTAGCCCTGTGAGACTCGTCTCACGGTATCGGTATTTATATACTGATACGTATATTGTACTGTATTTAGTATTTTTTGATTTTGAGAATGCTTTGAAATTTTTCCAAAATTGTATATATTTTTCATTGATCGGCATGCCACCGATGTATCAGTATATATCGACGGTTGTCATTCTCATTGTATGGATTTCTGACAATTGTCAGGTGACCCGTATTTTGACTTCTCTTTGTTTTGGTTTAAATCTTGACTTGGTTTAAATTGGTTTGGTTCAACTTGGCATGACTTGGTTTGGGTTGGTTTAGATGAGAAGGGTTTTATATAAAAACCAACTTCTCTCTTCTCCTCCATTATTTTCATTCTCTTCATCTTATTGCTCTTAATTTTCTCCTCCAACCTAAGGCAAGTACATCTTGCCAATGTTGGACAAATGTTATTTTGTTTGTTCTAAACTCTTCCTTACACGATTTTAAGCATCTTTAGAACTTGGCTTTTTTTTTGGTGGATAAATTCTTGTAGATCTAAGTTTACTTTATTTTTGTTTTTTTGGGTTTTGATCTATCAAACTTACTTGTTTTCGAAAACTAATTGTTCCATGTGGTAGAGAATTTGATTATACATAATTTTGACCTTTGAAAAGTTAGATTTTGACTTGTTTTGAGAAAGTTATGGCCAAAAGAGATTTGGACATCTTCTATGTTTATCTGACCTGGTTCTGGCAGGGACGATGCATAGTACCTGGCCGCATAGTGCCAGTCCGCATAGCTGCATAGTGCCTGGCCGCATAGTGCCTGGCCGCATAGCTGCATAGTGGCTGGCCGTATAGTGCCAGTCCGCATAGATGCATAGTGCCTGGCCGCATAGTGCCAGTCCGCATAGATGTATAGTACCTGGACACATAGTGCAAGTCCACATAGCTGTATAGTGGGCCGTATAGTGCCAGTCCGCATAGCTGCATAGTGCCTGGCCGCATAGTACCAGTCCACATAGATGTATAGTACCTGGCCGCATAGTGCCAGTCCACATAGATGCATAGTACCTGGCCGTATAGTACCAGTCCACATATATGCATAGTGCCTGGCAGCATAGTACCAGTCCGTATTGTGCCTATTTTGGCTATTTTTGTTATGTCCTATTTGGCTGATTTGTGGCCAGAATTTCTTCCAACTCCCAACATGAAAGTTGTAGATCTTTGTCTTGGCTTCAAAATCTTCTTGTTTCACTTTAATTGGAGTTCATATGCGATTGATAACTTCAATCATAGTTTTGATCTTTTGGCATATTTTCTGTACTTAACGTTTTTGAGGTTTCCTTCGACTGTAATAATTATTATCATGATTAGATAATTTTATACAGTTAGAGAATAATTGTACCCCATTATATTCTTAACACTAGTACAGATTCAATTATTATTTTATATCAAGTAGTACTTTATTTATTTCTTCTTTCATGCCATGATACATCTTTTATCTAATTCTTTCTTACATGCGATCCTTGTCGCATGTTTCCTTTTCTTAGATAGTGTCCTGTTGGGGTCTGCAGGAAGAGGTTGGGGGCTTGCCTGTATTGTGGAGCGTCCGACCATCAGATGAAGAACTGCCCTTTCAATACAGCCAAGGGAGGTCAGGAGAGAGCACCACCGGCGAGAGTTCAGGCGGGGCCTACAGCTCAGCAGAGGGGTCCGCTACTTCAAACGCAGCAGCAGCATTTTGTCCAGCATCAGAGGGGAGCACCCTAGGACAGTGCGTTCACACTAGTAGTCGTGGAGACTAATCCTATGGCAGATATAGTGGCAGGTTCTGTTCTACTCGATTCCTTTCCTGCATTAGCTTTGTTTGATTCCGGTGCTACTTACAATTTATGTAAGTTTCTTTTGCTCTTAGACACAACATTATTATTGAATATCTGGGTAGGACTTGCAAGATTATGACCGGGGGAGGCATTATCTTGGTTAATAATATTTGCAAGGGGCGGAGAGTTATACTGGGAGGCCGGGACTTGAGTGCGTGTTTGCTCATAATGCCACTCCCGAGCTACGATATGGTACTCGGTATGGATTGGTTAAACAGGCACCATACTAGTATAGATTATAGAGAAGGCAGAGTTTTGTTTAGACCGTCGGGAGAGCCGGAGTTTAAGTTTGCCAAAGGAGCAGCTGAACTGGGAGATGGATTCGGTGGAGCCTTGTTGGCGGGGCAAGAATTGCCACATCCATGATAGCAGAGTTCTTGGATGTTTTAACCGAGGAGTTGCCTTGGATGCCATCGGACAGGGACATTGAGTTCTCTATAGACTTGGTGCCGGGCGCTGAGCCTATTTCACAGCACGTCTATAGAGTCAACAACAGCGAGTTGGCAGAGCTGAAGAAGCAGGTCGACGAGTTGCAGGACAAGGGTTTCATCAGATCCGGTTCTTCACCTTGGGGCACGCCAGTTCTGTTTGTACCGAAGAAGGATGGTACGGTACGCATGTGTATCGATTACAGGATGCTCAACAACCTCACTATCGAGAGCAAGTATCTATTGCCAAGGATTGACGGCTTGTTCGATTAGTTGAGCAGCACGAAGGTGTTCTCGAAGATAGACTTAAGGTCCGGGTATCATCAGCTTGAGGTGAAGCGGGACGACATTACGAAGACGGCTTTTTAGACTCGGTACGGCTAGTATGAGTTTACCATCATGCCATTTGGGTTGACCAACACCCCAGTAGTGTTCATAAACTTAATGAACATGGTATTCCATTAGTACCTTAACAAGTTTGTGGTGGTCTTCATAGATGACATCTTAGTATACTCGAAGACGCCTGAGGAGCACGAGGGATATCTGCGAATTGTGCTGGAGACTTTGAAGAAGGAGCAGTTGTATGGGAAACTGTCAAAGTGTGAGTTCTTCCTAGGGCAGGTAGAGTTCTTGGGTCATATTGTGACCAAGCACGGAATCTCTATGGACCCGAAGAAGATTTCAGCAGTGGAGTCTTAGTCTACACCCAGTTCAGTTGCCGAAATTCAGAGCTTTCTGGGTTTGGCAGGCTATTATCGGAAGTTCGTCTAGGACTTTTCTCGGATTGCAGAGCCGATGACTAGACTCACCAGGAAGGACACAAAGTTTGTCTGGACTGAGGAGTGTCAGGCTGCTTTCGATGAGCTGAAGAAGAGGTTAACCACAGCTCCTATCTTGACATTGCCATGTAGGACTGGTGGTTTCACGATCTATAGTAACGCTTCTGGGAAGGGTTTGGGTTGCGTTCTTCAGCAGCACGGGAAGGTGATTGCCTATGCATCTAGGCCGTTATGTCCTCATTTGAAGAACTACCCTACTCACGATCTGGAGTTAGCAACGGTTATCTTTGCTTTGAAGTTCTGGAAGCATTACCTGTATGGAGAGCGAATTGAGATCTTCACGGATCACAAGTGCTTGAAGTACGTGTTCACTCAGAAGGAGTTGATCATGCGGCAAAGGAGGTGGCTTGAGCTGATGAAGGACTTCGATATCTCATTGCAGTACCATCCGAGGAAGGCCAACGTAGTTGCAGATGCCTTTAGTAGGTATCCACTAGCTGTGTACTTGACGCCAGATCGTCATCTTTTGGCTGACCTGGATAGTTTGGGTATCAAGGTGATCGTTCCGGGCATGGAGGTTCAGATGTGGGGCTTACAGATTCAATCCGAGCTGATGGACAGAGTCAGATCAGTGTAGTATGATGATGTTTCCCTGAGGAGCATCAGGGAGCAGGTACGGGCAGGTTAGCTCGACGATTTTTATATAGCCGAAGATGGATCGCTGAGGTACGGTGCTAGACTGTGCATTCCAAGTGGAGAGCTTCGGGAGGAGGTTCTTCAGGAAGCACATCGATCTCAGTAATCTGTGCATCCTGGAGCCAACAAGATGTACAGAGACCTGAGAGAGCACGTATGGTGGTACGACATAAAGCGAGAGGTAGCTCAGTTTGTTTCTCGCTGCTTAGTATTTCAGCAGGTGAAAGCCGAGAGACAGAGGCCAGGTGGGTTGCTACAACCACTACCCATTCTAAAGTGGAAGTGGGAGCACATCACCATAGACTTTGTGTTAGGACTTCTACGATCTCCAGGAGGAAAAGATACGATATGGGTCATTGTTGATAGATTGACCAAATCGACCCACTTCTTGCTTTTTAAATGGGTTTGTCTACGAAGAAGCTGGCAAAGCTGTACGTGCGCCATATAGGGAGATTGCATGAAGTTCTGGTGAGCATAGTCTCAGATCATGATAGTCATTTCACTTCCCACTTCTGGAGGAGTTTGCAGGCTAGCTTGGGCACCCGGCTCAAGTTTAGTACCGCTTATCACCCCCAGATAGACGGACAGTCAGAAAGGACCATCCAGACTCTTGAGGATATGCTTCGCACATGTGTGTTAGACATCAGGGGTTCTTGGGACGATCATCTTCACCAAGTAGAGTTTGCTTACAACAACAGCTACCAGGCCAGTATAGAGATGTCACCATTTGAGGCTCTATACGGACGAAGATGTCGTACTCCTTTATCATGGGACGATGTCGGCGAGAGAGTGTTCCTCAGTCCGGAGATGGTAGTAGATGTAGCGGAGATGGTTAGACTGATCAAGGATAGACTTCGGGCGGCTCAAGATAGACAGTGGCATTGGGCCGATAGCCACTGGAGACCGCTAGAGTTTGAGGTTAGTTTCAGTTTCTGTTGTGCTTGTTTGTGATTGTTGTTAGAGTTTGTGTGTTGAGTTTTGATTTTGGGTCTAGGTTTGTCACGACCCGTACCCACTTTTCGGGAGCGAGCGCGTGAGCAAGCCAGCTAAGTATCAAGCGGACTCCAGCCCAACTCAAATACGTAAACACTGTCTGGACTATGGTAATGTGCCTAATCAAGGTAAGGCAAAACTATATATCAATCCACAATAAGAATAATAAACATGAAAGAATACTATGGGTCGTGGTCTGCAGCCTACTAGCATACATATCCGATTAGACTTGAAGAATATTGTGAGTCTATAAAGTAAGCTAATAAGCAGAGCATATCATGATAAGGAATGAAAGCACGAGCGAATAGTAAATGTAATATCAATACCTAGATCCTGCAAGTGTATCACAACATCTACCATCCTGCTCTGCTATCTACTCCATGCGATCGCTAAAACCAGAAGAGATCATCAGGTCCTCAGGGGACATAGCAAGATATATAAAAATATGCCTATCTAACAGTTCTATCATGCATAAGAATAGAAACTGGCTATAAACAGGAAACGAGACAGAAACTGACAGATGGCTACTGACAGGTGAGTATGAACACGGATACGGGAACAACTACATATAAATGAACTGCAGGAAGAACAAGTAAACAAGAGATCAATGGAATACCAAACCATCGCCCCGAGTGTGGACTCGCAGGTTTGAACTAATCACTAACCCTCGCCCCGAGCGTGGACTCGTAGGTTAGTTCACGATAAACACCCTCGCCCCGAGTGTGGACTCGCAGGTGCAAACCCTCGCCCTGAGTGTGGACTCGCAGGTGCAAACGGTCATCCCTCTCCCCGATTGTGGACTCACGGGTGGAGGAAATGATACAGGAATAGCATTTCAATTCCACATACTTGTAGACACAATTCAGTCAAGATACAGGTGATGACACGGTACAACTCAGTCATGACACAAGTAAGGACAACCCTAGTATGAACTATCATGAGATCAAGCCCGGTATAACTACATACCAAGTCACGGAAAGATGGTGCTATACAAGCAAGACTAATAAGCTGATAAATATGGTATGGAGAAAACATATAAACAGAAATCAACTAGAGAACTAAATGATGACATATAAAACAAAAGACTAAGTATGTAAATAACTGTAGAGTGAGACAAGGTATACTTGCCTAAAATGACATTTCAAGCAAACGTATCATTTTCGAAAATAACAAATGTATAAAAATATAAATATAACTTTAATAGCAATAATATTTTATTTAAATATTATTTATAATTGGTCATTGATCATTAAAATAAAACACCAATATACATGCAGTATATCTATGTGGCTGTCTTGGTCGCACTAAGGGTCTTCATGGCTTGGGCTCGGTTCGAGTCTAGTTCGGACTAGTTGAGTACAACTGTAGGTCCTAAAAATCAAGTTGCACCCATCAAAGAAGCAAAGAAAATCAAATTGTGCATCCTTCAAAGTGAACTGCGCAAGAAACAGATTGCACAACAACTCAACTGCGCAAGCTGAACTGCGCACACATTCAAGCGCGCTAGCTGACGTGGCCGCATCATCATTATCTGACAGAAAATCAGATCTTCTGACAGCTGACAGTTCGAAGAACGAAACTGTTCGTTTCTCGTGCAGCACAGCGCTCGAGGACAGCTGTACATGCAGCGCAAGCTACCAGCCTAATCGAAGCACAGTCTGTCAAATTCCCTGCAGCGCAATTCAATCCCAGCGCAGTCTGAAGCCAGCACAATTCATGTGGCACAATCCATCAAGACAACTGACATTTTGTACGTGGCATTCATGCCATCAATTGCTCACCACGTGACAACCGTCTGTACACGATCAAGCGTATTTCAATCAAACAATGCCAGCGTCTCGTACAGTTGGCCCACGATCAAGTAATTGCCAGCACAGTTCACTGCTTGCGCAGTCCAATGTCTGCGCAATCCATCCTGCGCAATTCAGAATAACTAAAATTAGTTATTTCCAGAACTCTATAAATAGAGTTTCAAGTCCTTCATAGGGGGATCAGATCATTATTGTCACCAGAGATCAGGAGTTCTTGCCCAAGTGCTACTGCATTCTTCAGAGGCTACTGCCTTCAACTTCAGAGGCTATCGTCTTCAAGTTCACATCGTCCAAGGGATAAAGCAATCGTCTTCAGATCGAATTCCTATAGTTGTACTTTCCCAGAATTCTATTGTAATCTTCTTACAAAGTTTGTGAAATTAAGATCAACTTTTGTTTTTGCACAAAATGGCGACTCTGCTGGGGACGAATTTCTCCTCCGACGAGGAAGTGACAACTCAATGTGGCGTTGCGTCTATCGAAAAGACACAGAAGACGCTGGTTGTAAAGGTCAACCAGACGGCCTACGAGACAATGATCAACTCCAGGACCACCCCTCGTACTGCAACAACTTCTGCCACGAGCAAAGTTCACCCATGTGGGTTCCTAAGACTGCTGTGCAGTCTGCTGTCTCTGCTCCCAAGACTGCTGCGCAGTCTGCTGTCTCTGCTCCCAAGACTGTTGCATAGTCTGTTGCCTCTACTGCCCATGCGCAGTATGTTGCCCCTTGCCAGTGCATAATCCACTTCCTATGCTGCTCTGTCAAAGTGCAAGACTCTTCTCCTGGCGCAGTCGGCTGCAACTCTTCCTGCGTAATCCACCATTCTAGCAACCAGAGTGCAACTCAAGCACTCTGGCATCAAGACTCCTGCTGCGCAAGCTGGTGTGACTGTGGACAGAAGGCCATCTGTCAAAGCTCCTCATGCGCAACCAACCAATGCGCCTACTGCCACTTTAACCCCTGCGCAAACTGTGTCAGCGCAGTCTAAGAGGGACAGCCCTTTGGCTAATCTCCCTTCTTCTCACACTAAAGGAAAAAAACTCTGCTCCTCTTTCCAAGCACCCTGTTGCTCCAGCGCAATCCACTGGGGGTAGTCTGTTGACTATTCCTCCTCCTCCTCAAAACAAAGGAAAAGGCCCGTTGGTCTTTTCTCAAACTTCCTCGTTCCACGACTTGGAAGACAACAGAGGAAAATGCTCTTTTGCTAACCCCTCTTCACAAAATAAAAGAAAAGGCCCTTTGGTCTTTTCTCAGTCTTCCTCGATTTTTACCGTAGAAGATCAATCTGAACGTGCTTCGGCACCAATCAGTACAAGAACTCTCTCAAACAAGAGTTCTTCTTCCCTCCTTGCCAAAGGGAAGTGTACTGATCAAAGAGGTATTCTGCCTACTCCGGTAGCAGAATTCTAAGATCTCCCAACTCTCAGGATACCCCGTTCAAAACAGAGAAAATTGCTGGTGTCTCAGACAGAAACCCCTGGAGGTGAATTTGCTGATCTAAGAACTTATCTCAATAGGCCAACTTCGGCAAAACGTAAACAGCCAATGCCGAAGACCAGCCAGCATCAGAGGCAAACTTCTAGGATCAAAAATCCTGACACCTATGCTAATGAAATGAGTACTTCCCTGTACACTCAAGGGACAAAACATCTGAAGAATCGGAACCATGTTCCGAATATAGTCAAAGAACATATCCCTCAAACTTTTTCTCGTCCCGTCATTGTTCCTGATCTCCGAGAACACCTCAACAAAAACGGGACAACATCTCAACACCTCCAGTTCAACCACTTGGACACCATTGTAATCACAAGGTTGTCATCAAGTGTTGTTGTCAGACAACAAAACGATCTGTCTTCGATTGTTTGAACTTTGCAACGTCTGAACCAATGTTAGAAGATGAGGATGAAGTGTTGTACGCTTCCGTCAACATGATCTCTCGAGACACTGGGGGTAGGAAGTGCTCCAAGCACGGCAAGTCTCGCAAGCCCAGCTAGCGGTATTTAGATCTACTCCAAGAATCTTCTGAAGGAGTATTTTGACATACCAGATCCCAAAACCGAGATACAATAGGTCAAAGGAATCTTCTCAAAGATCCTTCCAGTCATCTCCCTCTTTCTCACTCAGGAGATGATTCTTTCTCCGACTATAATGCATACAGCGAAAGTTCTGAACAGACAGTGTCCTCCACTGTACCTAGAGAAGTGACAGCTTATGTTGTCACTGAAGACCCAGATGCCTCTAGTTCAGTTAGTCAAGAACAACGAATAGCTGTACTAGAAGATAAGCTGAAGACCATGGCTGAAATGGTTACAAGTATGCATTCTATCTTCGTGGCCCAACATACAGTACCGCCGAATGTACCTGCTGTAAATCCTGAGATCATAGCATCATCGGTGCCTATCAATGTAGGGCTGGGGGTAGCATCTCCTCAAGTACCTCCTGTACAGGTTCAACCTACACCCAGTCAGTCAGGTGCTGGGGGTAATGCTTACCACGTTGTTCCTCCCCCTAATACTCTGATTCAGCCTGCTCCCTACATCATTGGAGGATGCTAATGAAGCTGTCAAACTCCTGCGCACTCAATTCGAGGCCTTCAAAGAGAAGGATAACTTACAGAGGTTGGGGATCAAGCAACCCTACCCAGTTGAATGGAAGGAAGTCCCATTTCCTCCTAAGTACAAGATTCTAACAATCTCTCTGTTTGACGACAGTACTTCTTCCAGTCAGTTCATTAACCACTTTGAGGTAATGACTGTCCAACTTCAGCCAAATGACGCTCTTCTTATCAGGGTATTCGTCGGCTGTTTAGCCGATGTGGCATACGATTGGTACAGAAGCTTGTCCGATGGCTGTATCACCTCTTTCTCAGGTCTAAAACAAATATTCTTGGAACGATTCTATGAAGGGATCAACGACATGACCATGTCAGCCCTTAATAAAATCAAACAAGGGCATAATGAAACCACTGAGAGTTTTATTGAAAGGTTTCACCGAGAAGCTTTAAAAATACCTCCTGGAACTCCGGCCGCTGTCACCATAGACACCTGCAAGGCAAATCTTTTGCCTATCATCAGCATGTGGACGGAGTCAACTCAGTTCCAAGACAGGCCAACCTTCATTGTCAATGCTAAAGCAGCTGAAGTTAGCGCTGACAAATTCAAGCAGCTAGGGGTACACATGTCTAACCCCGACCGGGACGAACACCAGACATCGAGTAGCGATAATCGCCAGAACAACCGCAAGGGAAAAGAGACTCTGAATATTAATCTGAAGAACAAAGAATCTCTGGCGGTCAATGTGGCTCCACCTACGTCTACTTCTACTCCTTCTGCACCTCCACCAAGGGAACCTCGTCCGAAAGTAGAGTACTCCTTTGATGAGAATGGCACCGTGAGCATCTTTGATTGCTTGATCAAAAGCAATAAGCTCCAACTCCCAGACCCAAAGAAGGCTGATGAGGTTGGTAAGACTGATCATCCCAAATACTGTGTCTATCACAGTTTCATTGGGCATCCCACTCGAGCATGTTACGTGCTCAAAGGCAAAATTCAGGAGCTAGTCAATGCTGGTGTTGTCACTCTGTAGCAAGATGAGAAGACGGTTACCGCAAACATGGTCTCAGTTCAGTTCGGTGACTTTCCTCCGCAGATGTTACAGCATGGTGTCATTCATATCCCCAAGGCCACTCTTAAGATCGAGAATCTCCCTCCTCCACGAAGTGAAAGTCTCGTCCCCTTATCTCTTTAATGGTAAGATTATGTGGATTCACCCTGATCTTGCTTCGGAGATCGAAATTCCCTCTTCCTCCAAGAAGAAAGACCGCTCCAAGGGCAAAACAAAGATCTGCAATATGGTGTCTTTTGACCCCATAGTTGAAGAAGAATCCTGCTGGGCACCAGATCAGGAAAATCCTATCTACGGGAAGTTCCCGAGACTCAAGAAAATCATGCTTCTTTTCTGAGTCCGCTCCAGTGCAACCTGCTTCCACTGAAGACATCCCTTCTGCATCCTCACCGGTTGTAGTACCCATTCCCCCCAAGCCGACGATAGCTGACAAAAGCAAACAACAAGTCCGCTTCGACAAACCTTTGAAGAAGTCATCTCCTTCTGGACTTGAAAAGCCTTACAACTTTGATATCTTGGCTCAACTAGCCAATACACCGGCCAGGCTGTCAATCTTTGAGCTCTTGCGCCTCTCCAAAGAGACTCGAGAAACTCTGAGTGAAGCTCTAATGCAGGCGGAAACCTGTCTAACCCTTCTAAAGAAGCCGAAGGCAGAGCCTGTCTCTTGTCTCCATTGTCACAGTGTGTTGGAGTTGATTCCAAACATTACCTTCACACAGGATGATATGCTGATGGAAGACAATAGGCATGATCGTCCTCTATACTATACAGGATATGTCGACTCGATGAAAGTTGATCGTATTCTGATAGATCTAGGGTCTGCTCTCAGCATCATGCCAAAGACAATATTAGATGCACTGAAGATCCCAGTACATAGTCTTTCTGGCACAACACCACCACCTTGGGGTTCAATCAGGGAATAAGTGAACCTTTAGGCAAGATTCGCCTAAAACTCCAAATAGGCAATCTCCGCACAAAGGTGACCTTCTACATCATTGACAACCATGGTTGTTCTTACAATGCTCTGTTGGGGAGACCATTCCTACATAAACACAACATTGTCCCTTTCTCTCTCCATCAATGTTTCAAATATGTTGATGACAAAGGAGAAGTTCAAAAGGAGGTTGCAGATCTCTACCCTTCAAAGGTGTCGAAGCGTACTGCAATGATGCTCGTATGTATAAAGATGAGTTCATGAAGGTTGTACTATCTCTGGACACTGAAGAAGAACAAGAAGCAGTGCCCAATGACACCCACATCATACCTGTCAAAGGGCGTGTTTCTCGTCCTCAATCCTTCAAACCATTGGCTATTCACTTGCCAATCCAGAAGCAACCAACTGATGGTGGTCAAAATCAAAGGGAGCTCACCTCTTCTGAGCCACTTGTTATTGACCTACGTCGTAACAAGGATAAAAAGCAGCTCACCTCTTCTGAACCACTTGTTATTGATTTATCTCATAACAAGGACAAAAGGGAGCTCACCTCCTCTGAGCCGCTTGTTATTGACCTTCGTCGTAACAAGTCCAATCCTCCTCCACGTTCTTCTTTTCCCCCTCTTGTAATCAATCTGACCAAGTCTGCTAAGGCTATAGGTCCTGTTGTAAATACAGATATACAAATCAATGAAAAAGCATCTCCTTTCCAGTATACTGATGTCCTTTATCATGCTAAGTGCTATTTGGATATGTTAGATAGCTTTCAGTCATTTACATTAGGAGTTGTACAGTCTCTTCAAACAGAAGTTTCACTCGAACATCCGAATGACTCATATCGTGTTGTTCCTGCTCGAAAGAGAGGTGAGAGTCCAATACTTTTTAGTAAAGGACCAGAACAAAAATTCAGCTATATGGATGATAGCAAAAGAAACGACACAGGCCATCTCCAACTTCGTCGTTACAGTCAACAATCAAAAGATATCATCCGAAAGATGGGTTATGATTTCAAGAATGGCCTCAACTACTGTACAACTGTTCCAAAAGGAAAGTCAAAGATGTATTACAGCAGGACCAAAAGAGGTCTCGGATATCCTTCTCCTCCTGTCTTATCCCCAGCAGTCTCTGAATCCGATAGTGAAGAGTGCTCTAACTCTTCTGATTCCAGATCATAGGATTCTGACACCAGCATTGGTCAGGTTCATCGGCTAGTCGTATCTTGCAACATGGTCTCCGCCGAACTTCCAGAAGGCTATGACGAGGATATTGAAGAAAATCTCGAAACAGATCATTGGGCTCAACGAATGGATACCCAATGGGAACTCCGATTCGAACAACGAGAACCTCTTACCGAAGATCAATTAGTTCAAATTGACGTAGGAAAAATCGGGTCACCTCGTCCAATATTCATCAGCAAGAACCTTCCAGAGGCAGATAAGCAAGAATTAATTCTTCTTATTCAAGAATACATTGATGTCTTTGCCTAGAGTTATGAAGACATACCAGGTCTAGATCCCAAAGTTGCTACTCACAAATTGAATATCTTGCCTAATGCAAAACCAGTCAAACAGCAACAACGACGCTTCAAGCCAGAAATGATGCACGCAATCGACGATGAAGTCAAGAAGCTCATCGCTTGTGGCTTTATCCGAGAAGAACAACATCCTGATTGGGTAGCCAATGTTGTCCCAGTTCTGAAGAAAACCAGAAAACTTCGAGTATGCATCGACTTTCGGGATCTTAATGAAGCCTATCCAAAAGATGAATTTCCTCTCCCTATCACGGACGTCATAATTGACAACACCTGTGGGTTCGAGCGAATATCTTTCATGGATGGATTCTCCTGATACAATCAGATTCGGATGAATCCTGAAGATGAAAAACACACTTCTTTCCGCACTCCTCGCGGAGTCTACTGCTATACCGTGATGCCATTTGGTCTCAAGAACGTTGGTGTAACTTACCAACGAGCTATGAGTACCATATTTTGAGATCATCTACGCAAGACTGTCGAATGCTATGTCGACGATATCGCTGTCAAAAGTCGTCTGAAGGAAGATCACATCCAAGACTTGAGAACAATCTTCAATCTCATGTGCCAACATCAACTCAAAATGAATCCCACCAAGTTATTCTTGGGTGTCTCTAGTGGCAAATTTCTCGGCTTCGTCATTACCTCTAAGGGTATACACGTGGATCCCGAGAAGATCAAAGCCATTCAAGAGATGCGTCCTCCACACAACCTAAAAGAGCTACGAGGATTCCAAGGTCGACTTACGTACATCAGGAGGTTCTTTTGAATCTGTCTGGATGCTGCAGACCATTTACTCAGCTAATGAAGAAGGGTGTATCTTTCATCTGGACCGAAGAATGTCAACGAGCATTTGATGATAAAGCGATATCTCATGAACCCGCCAGTCTTGGTGCCACCAATTTTAGGCATACCATTCTTAATGTATGTCTGTGCTATGGATCATTCATTGGGTGCTTTACTTTCCCAAAAGAACAAAGAAGGTCACGAACAGGCCATCTATTATCTCAATCGTACTATGATTGGTGCTGAACACCGTTATAGTCCGGTCGAAAAAGAATACTTAGCTCTTATGTTCGTTGTCCAAAAGACTCGGCATTACATCATTGGCTAAACTTCATGTCATATCCCGAGTGAATCCTCTTCGGGTACTGATGAAGAAGCCTAGCACACTCAATTCTCAATTGGCTACATGGGCCATTCTGCTAGCCCAATATGACATGGTATATGTTCCTCAAAAGTCTGTTAAAGGTCAAGCACTGGCAGATTTCTTAGCAGCTCATCCTGTACCAGAGACATCCAACTTTATGATAAAATTCCAGACGAGACATTAGAATCAAATATGACCTCCGAAGAATTTCCTACTTGGCGTCTATTCTTTGACGGTGCATCCAGGATTGGACCCAATGGTGCCATTGTCGCAGGAGTTGGAGTTGTCCTCGTTTCTCCAGACGGTCAACCATTCAAAGAGCCTACTTCTTAGATGAACCTTGCTCCAACAATGTAGCAGAATATAATGCTCTACTCATTGGCCTTCAGTTAGCTAAACAACTGGACGTCGAATATCTTGAAGTTTAGGGCGACTCCAAGCTAGTCGTTAACCAAGTTAGAGGGACCTATGAAGTTTGCCATCAAGATCTAGTGCCTTACTATGAAGCGACAATCAACATGGCTACATCATTCAAAGCCTTCTTTCATCGAATATGTCCGTCGAGCTTGCAATACTGAAGCAGATGCTCTGGCTAATCTTGCAGCCGTCCTAGCCATCCCTATCAAAAATAGTAGGTGGTGGTTATCTCTAACCAGAAATTTTTCTGCATCGAAAACAATCGTAATATTGAGTTCAGTAATATTACTGAAGCCAATGTTATCGATGAAGATTGGAGAGCTCCTTTCATCGACTTCGTAGTTCATGACATACTCCCTGAAGATCCTAAGGAGGCTACGAGTATTCGTCGGCAGTCTCTGCGGTTCTACTATAAAGACTACCAAAACTCTTTACCGGCGGACTTATGACAGCTTACTCTTGCGCTGTCTTGCTGGTGATGAAGCGAAGCAATTGTTGCGTGAAGCTCACGACGGTGTCTGCGGAGCACATCAACCCGGTCCTAAGCTACAAGACCGTATCCGACGCATGGGTTACTACTGGCCCTCTATGGTATCTGATGCCATCGAATATGCAAGGAAATGCCGAGCTTGTCAAATCCATGCAGATTTTATTCATCAACCGTCGAAATTCCTTCATCCGACTGCCGCTTCCTGGCCTTTTGAAGCTTGGGGCATGGATATTATAGGTCCCATCAATCCTCCTTCTTCTAGAGGACATCGGTTCATACTAGCAATAACCGATTACTTCTCCAAATGGGCCGAAGCTATACCTCTGGCTGAAGTCAAGACCAGCAGTGTCATCAACTTCGTCAAACACCATGTCATCTACAGATTTGGTGTACCTCGAAGGATTATTCATGATAATGGACCTCAGTTCATCAGTCAAAAATTTATAAGGTTCTGTGACGATCACCGGATTGACAATGTCACTTCGACAGCTTATAATCCTGCTGCTAATGGCTTGGCCGAAGCTTTCAACAAGACTATCATCAAGCTCCTCAAGAAGTTTGTGTCTACTAACAAACGAAACTAGAGTGAAAAGCTTGGAGAATGTCTATGGGCTTATCGTACTACGGTCCGCAACCCTACAGGCTGTACACCCTTCTCTTTGGTGTACGGTTGTGAAGCAGTTCTACCCTTGGAACTTCAAATTCTGTCCTTAAGGATTGCCATTGCCAATGAGCTCACTACAGAGAACAACGACCTTCTTCGACTTCAAGATTAGAAGCGCTCGACGAGAAGCGGCTATTGGCTCAACAGCATATTGAGTTATATCAAGCCCGCATCTCAAAGACTTTCAATCGCAAAGTTAAAGTCAGAGCCTTTCAGAAAGGAGAGCTCGTTCTAGCCGTCAGACGTCCTATGACTATGACTCATATGAGCAAGGGCAAGTCCGATGCAAAGTGGAAAGGTCCATATATCGTAAGCAAAGTCTTCTCAAATGGAGCCTATTAACTCACAGAACTAGATGGTCGAGTTGCAATGATGCCCATCAATGGCAAGTTCCTCAAAAAGTATTATGTATAAATGTAAAAGAGATTGTTTGTAATCATCAGACAAGTTTATAAAAAAATTTGATTTTATTTCATCATGAGTGACAGTACATAATATCAAGGAAGGTCACTATCATCCTTCTCAAAATTAGGACGCGGGCCACTGCCGTCCTTATCGAAGACATGGTCGGCAAAAGAGCCGAAAACATTCTTGCTCGAACCCACCAGGAACTTGCAAGCAGCCATCCTCATGGCCTCTTCTTCTTCCGTCTTCCCTGGTTCAAGAAGGAAGTCCAAAATGTTCCTTGGTGGCTTTGGTGCAGACTAACCATCGCCCGCTTTTATCTGCTTTGGCTGGTTGGTATCGGCTGGACGTTTCCGGGAGTTTTTCAACCTTCGGGGTGATCTCAGCCTTCTTGGATGCATCTCCAGATGACATCTTTATGTTGAAAAGTAAAAGTGATCATGTCATCTGATTTTACTGTTCTATTTATAGACAGAGATTTGTAAGACAACGAAGCGACACATTCATCTGACGGTTCACCCATTCACACATTCATTTGACGGTTCACCCGTTCATCACATTCGTCTTATGGTTCGTCCGTTCATCACATTCATCTGACGGTTCACCCGTTCATCACATTCATTCGACGGTCCGCCCGTTCATCACATTCATTTGACGGTTCGCCCGTTCATCACGACGGTTCACCCGTTTATCCATTCATTCAACGATTCACTACATCTATTTGACGGTTCGCCCGTTCATTTTATCTATCTGACGGTTCATTCGTTCATTCCATTCATGTGACGGTCCATCCGTTCATTCTGACGATTCATTTCGTTCACACATTTTGACGAATCATCCATTTCGTTCATATCAGCAACTTATCATCTTTGATTAAGTTGTCTACTGAAATAATGATATTCAATAAGTTATATTCTGTCATGTCCATATTACCTCTGAGCAGATATATAAATATAATTATTTCTAAAAATCAAGAAATATATCATGTCTTGCACCTCTGAATATATTTTCTATCGCTATTATTTATATCTGATAAGATATGCAATAAATAATAGGGCCACAAAGAAAATATCTTTTTATTGATCAAAATTAAAAAACATTACAAAATTACATGTCACAAAAATTGAAGATACAAAAAGTCTTTCTCATTCCGCGGCGGGGTCATCAAGCTAGTCATCTGCTGCTTTAAAGTTTGCAGTCGCTCCTCACAAGAGTCCTTCACTCGCCTCCTAGCTTCCTCCATTCCAGACTTATCGTCGAAAGTCGGCATGGTTACTAGTCTGCGAGAGATTTTAGCTTGATGAGTTATGACATATTCATCTCTTTCATGGGTCAGGGCGTCCAGCTGCTGAACTGTAGCTTGATGTTGTGTGGCCTCATCTTCCAGAGCAAGCTGAACAAGTCTTAAATCTTCTTGAAGACGGGCAGATTCTGCTTTTAGTTCAGCAACTTTCTTCTCCTTCTCCTCAGCAGCAGATGCTATGGTTTCCACTTGGGAGTTATACTCAGCAGACTTGGTAGAGAAAGCATCCAAGATAATCTGGAGATCAACCTTAGCAACTGCAGCTTCTTGAGACATCTTCTCAAATTCAGCTTGTACCAAAGGCTCCACCTCTCCCCGATTCAGATCTTTGTAGCTCTTAACCGATACCTCCAGCTCATCCAGTATGTGCTCAAGAAAAATAGCTTGAGCTTCGTCACTTTACTTCGGATGGCATTGATCAAATAAGTGGTTGGACCTCTAACTGTGGAGAAACCAGCATCTTCTTTCTCTATCACCCTATCTACTAAGGGTCCCAACGAATTAAAGAAAAGGTTGGTGAAGGAGCTAATGATAAATCGGTTAGTAGCCAGGGCACCAGGTGTAGCAGCTACTCCCATTGACGATGAAGCAGCAGGTGCCTGTATAGATGGACGTTCAGCTTTTTGCACTTGAGTGGAGGGCTCTTTAGACAAGGAAGCCATGGTAGAACTGGCTGCCCCTCCCAGTTGTTCCTCTGCAAAATCAAAAAACCTTGTCATTTTGCCTGTCATTTGCAACTATCGAAAAGGATCAAAAGTAAAGGCAATCATCTTACCATGACTAGGTCCAGTGACGATTCTATCCTCTGCTGACACGAGTTCCAATCTAGCAGAAGTAGCCTCAGACATTACTGCCTGGCTACTACCTGCCTCAGAGCCGCCCGAAAAATGTCGGCTACCACTAGCTATCGCCGTTATTGGCACTATATCAGTGCATGTGGCAGGAACTGGGGAAGATTCAACTTCTGTATGGATAAAAATGTAGATGTCAGTTATTTAATCTATGAAAAGAAGGTTGATAATGTCATATAATACCTTTGGGATCAGCAGTAGTAGTTTCCTCATGTGCTACTTCTTCACCTGCATTCTTTTCTGGAGACACATGCACCTCAACATTCTCTTCAGGATTCAACGTGTCATCAACAACCTTCGAGGATACATGGACATTAGCGTCCTCTTCTGGATTTAAAGTATCATCAACAGCTTCTGTTGATGTATCTTCATTACTTACACTGTCTTCTGGGCTTCTTCGCTGTCAGTTACGGCGGCCGGATCAATATCATCATGCAGGCCGAAGTCGCAGTCGTTCAGAGCATCGATCATTAATCGATCCTCTTCATCACGAAGTGTTCTTGGCGTAGCCGGAAGCTGGGTAGTCTCTAGTGCAAGTGTAGGAGATCGCACCACTTCATCCTCTTTCTCCATGGCTTCCTCCATGGTCTCTACAGCCTCATCCCTCCTCTCTGGACTGAAAGTTTCAGGTTCAGGGGCGGGTGTAGGAGACGACATTGTAACTCCGGCGATAGCACTTGCCACGATCGATGACAGGATTTGTCTCGGATGAGTGACTACCTTCTTTCTTCTGAAGACCATTTTCTTTCTATGTAGAGGTCTCACCAGACTCTCTACATCTATGACATTTTCTTGTCTTTGAACAGAAGTTGGGGTGGTCGCTTCTTCTCTCTGAATTGACTCGGCCAGCTGTCGAGATTGCGACCGAGTGGTGACCTTTTCTGAAGGTTCCAAGACAAGTTTCTTCTTCGCAACTGGAGAAGAAGGTTCATCTCTCCTCCTTTCTCTCCTTGGCTGGAGATTTGATAACTTTCAAAGAGATGCGCAATGGTTCGTTGACTTCTTCCGGGAAGTGGCTTTCCTTGAAGCTTCCAACGGTGCATCGGCCGGTTCACGCTCTTCATCATTGCCAGGAGCCAACACAACAGTTGCTCCCTTCTTTAATCTGGCCGCTGTCGCGAAGCTGTCGGCGAGACTAAAGTTCTCGGCAAAGGTATTCGCCGATGTATAGAAGATTGAATATGTGTACAGCATCCGTGGGCCATGGTCGCTCTTCGTCGGTATTGAGAACATTGTTCTTGTGTCTCGAGCATTATAATAAGCCCAAGCCGGGCGCCATCGATCAAATAACCTTTTCCTTGCAGGCACATTATGGCGTTACCCACGTGGAATTGGTCATAGCCGAATTGGCGCGCAAAACGGCTGGGAAGATAGGGTTCCAAGTAACATTCATCTTCAAATCTGTAGACCAGGTGTGACGGTCGGATCGTCTTCAGCCAATCAAACACTGCACGACCCAAAGGTTGCCTCCCAAGATCAACCAGATTTGTAGACATATGTTCATAGCCAGTTGGGGGGGAACACAGTAGAAATTCCACCCCTTTCCGAGATTCAGAGCACGTCTGCAATCTCTTAGACTGGTGTATACCCATTTACTCTTGGACAATCTCCGTAAGAAGCTTCCGCTGACCGCCCCATATCGGGGTTCATCAACGAAGGATAGTGCAGAAGCAACCATCCGAACAAATAAGTGTAGGGAAGCTCCAGCCGAGGGAAGTTCCCTTTCTCGCCTTTCCCCTTGAGCATTGAATCAACAAAAAGGTGAGACCAGCGTTCACTCTGCAGGTCATCGCCGATAGCAGATCCATCCGGTAGCCAAAGACTAGACGGACGGCAGCAAAGAGCACGCCGTGATGGAAGCAATCGACAGCGCTGGCTCCAGGAACGACGAATCGTCGAAGCCAGTAGGTGAGGAAACACGCCAGCTGGGCTTCCTTTGACATGGGCCTATAGCCCATCCTCAGGAAACTTTCAATAATATCTCCTGTCTTGAAAGGAGGATATTGAAGTTCATCATCAACCTTGATGTCCATCTCTTTGTTCTCCTCCATCAGTCCTATCACCTCACTGTGGCTGAGCGGTCTGAAGAAGTTAGGGTTGCACTTATCTTGCTCTTTAGTCTTCTTCTCTATGATGTGGTTGAGGAAGAGATAGGGCAACCACTTTGTCGAGTAGCAAGTGCCAGAGGAACCACTCTTGTAATACAAGGAGCAGATCTTATAGTAGTACAGCAGTTCTTTAAAAACGGCTACCATATCAGCATTCTCCCGACAGTCGGTCCAACTCGTCATTGGTTGGAACAAATTTTTCACAGGGGAATTCCCCCATTGGCAAGCTCGAGATATACTTTATCTCATGAAGAGCCAGTCCAATCTCTCCACAGGGCGTCATGAAAGTCCCTGTCCTAAAATTGTACCTCTCCGCCAAAGCGAGAAATAGATGAGGGTTGGGGTGGAATCCGTATACGGTAGAGTATACCGTCTGGTACAGCTCAATCTCCTTGAGCTTCTCTTCGAACTGAGCCAATATCCAATTGGCTATGCAGTTCCATCTTTTGTTATCTGGATTCACCAGACCTGTCAATCGGATGTCCTGATCCGGATATCTTCCCTCAACCTTCGCAAATTCATTCGCAAAGATCGGTGTTCTAACTGGCAGCTATAGGGAGGAGTTCTCCGGTGGAATGTAGCCAGGCTTCAATCCTCTGAGCAGGGAGTTGTGACGCTCAGAGGAGCTATAGAACATATCCTTGTTGTTCGGCCCCTTCTTCACACAAATGTTCCCCGTTCTGGCTTGCTGAGAGGAATATCCCAGTCCATCCTCCTGGGATAGCTCGCATGAGCATAGCGAGATAGGGAAGGCACCTGGAAATTTCCGGTAACAATATCCTTTTCTCGCCTCTCTGAAAGAGTCTTTGTTCAACTCGAGGTCTCGGCTGAAAACTTTTATCAAGAGCCTCACCAAACAGAAACAGAGGCTTCTTATGAACAACGGCATCAGCAGTTTACAGAGGCTGCCCATTCATCAGGCTCAGCAATGTTTCATTGTCTTGTGCTGTTAGAATGACCTGTCAAGAAGAGGGGGCATACTGAGGAAATATCACATGGGACAGATCTTCCTTAAATTTAGGCTCAGCCAGAGTCCCTGTAAAGATCTCATATTCTAGGTCTTCCCTGAGATTGACTGCATCAAATAAAAAGACAGAATTCAGTACATACAAGTCAAAGAGTCTGTTCAAAAATCAGCAAATTACGCAAGTGTCAGATTGCGCTATGTACATAGCATCAGATTGCGCTAATGTAGTCTACAGGCACAAAATATCCAGTTGCGCCAATACATCTACTTGTGCAAGTCATCAGATTGCGCTGAACAACTTGCGCAAAGTATCAGTTTACGCTGGACTGACTTACGCAAATCGATAGACTGCGCTGAACATTTGTCAGCGCTTTCCACCGATTGCGCAAGAAAATAGTTTTCATAAAATGAAAACTATTGTGTGTGTGCAACCAAAACCCTAAACAGGGCGGCGCAATACAACCAAATCTCTAAAAAGAGAAAGGTTTGAAGGTTCGACAATGTCAAAGAACCCTAAAAAGGGTTTTTGATCGGGTCCATCGTCTACCTTGCAGCGCAGGATGACCGACTTCGTGACGAGAAATTCGGGGCGCAGCCCGACTCGAAGACTCAGCGGGGGCTTTGCCTTTCTCGGCGGCTGAACGTTTGGGGGCCATTGATGTCGACGGAGAAGAAGGAGAAGAGTCGAAGATGGCACAGGAGCTTTTTCTCTCTCGAACAAATGGAAACAAGTAAAGAATGACAGAAAGAAGAATGAGAACTATTTATAGTTTTTCAAAAGTAACAGTCAACTCAGATTTCACCGAGAAATTAGGAACTGATTCCTCCAAACGCGCAGTCAAGGCATCACTTGCGCAACTTGATTTTAAAGCCGAAATTCAAAGTATTTCGAAACTTTGAAATTTTCAAATTTTGAAAACTTTAAAGGGGGTCTTGTAGGTCCTAAAAATCAAGTTGTACCCATCAAAGAAGCAAAGAAAATCAAATTGTGCATCCTTCAAAGTGAACTGCGAAGGAAACAGATTGCGCAACAACTCAACTGCGCAAGCTGAACTGCGCACACATTCAAGTGCGCTAGCTGACGTGGCCACGTCATCATTATCTGACAGAAAATCAGATCTTCTGACAGCTGATAGTTCGAAGAACGAGGAAACTGTTCGTTTCTCGTGCAGCACAGCGCTCGAGGACAGCTGTACATACAGCGCAAGCTACCAGCCTAATCGAAGCGCAGTCTGTCAAATTCCCTGCAGCGCAATTCAATCCCAGCGCAGTCTGAAGCTAGCGCAATTCATGTGGCACAGTCCATCAAGACAACTTACATTATGTACGTGGCATTCATGCCATCAATTGCTCACCACGTGGCAACCGTCTGTACACGATCAAGCGCATTTCAATCAAACAATGCCACGCGTCTCGTACAGTTGGCCCACGATCAAGTAATTGCCAGCACAGTTCACTGCTTACGCAGTCCAATGTCTACGCAATCCATCCTGCGCAATTCAGAATAACTAAAAATTAGTTATTTCCAGAACTCTATAAATAGAGTTTTAAGTCCTTCGTAGAGGGGATCAGATCATTATTGTCACCAGAGATCAGGAGTTCTTGCCCAAGTGCTGCTGCATTCTTCAGAGGCTACTGCCTTCAACTTCAGAGGCTATCGTCTTCAAAGTTCACATCGTCCAAGGGATAAAGCGATCGTCTTCAGATCGGATTCCTATAGTTGTACTTTCCCAGAATTCTATTGTAATCTTCTTACAAAGTTTGTGAAATTAAGATCAACTTTTGTTTTTGCAAACAACAACCGGGTCTTCTGCAAGTCAATAAATCTTAATAATAAATAATTAAACTATTAATAATGGTCATGTCACAACTTAGCCTGGTTTTCCAAGTTAGGTCACACTTATGGCTGGGTCTTCAAGGCAAACGTCCATGCTATCCGTGCCACAATTTCTAGTCGTCTTGTACTCCAAATTTAATCATGACTAAAGCTCTCTATCGTAATAATTAATTATTTATAAAATTCTAAAATCACCGTCTAATTCAAATAAATAATTGAAAAAAATACTTTCAAAATTTCGGGAAGAGGAGTTACAAATCTACCCACCCTAAATAATCTGTCCTCGAAATTCTAAGTCATAACTATTCCTTAAAATTTAAAAACAAAGTCTACTTTTACCTTAATCTCCTTAAATTTTAATTTCTCAAAAATAGTTTATATCTTTCTCCTAGCCATTTTGTAACTATGAAACCTCGAAAACTTCTACCCACCTTTGGTCACACTACTCCCTCAAAGGTATGTCACTAAAACTTTATAACCTTCCATCTAGTTGCTAGAATAATTATCCATAGATATTTAGGACATATGGCATCTACACTTCCACCATATCTATCAAACAACCAAAAATTAAATAATCAAGCAATATTATACTATAACTTAAGAATTTTTGATAAATTCTAGACAGCACGATCGTTCGTCACCCCGAAATAGGAAGAAATGAAAATTAATGGTTCAGAAGGCAAGGAAGCATAATCGAGAAAAATATGAAATTTCAAGGACGTAGAGAATTCTAGGAGAATTTTCAAGGCAATGTGGATTGAGATTTCTTAAGGTTTAATCATAGTCGCAGGCTCGTATCAGTACAGTTATGTAACCGATACGATATGCTCTGACCTGCATGGGCCACCAAAAAAACTTGTCATGACCCGTACCCAGCTTTTCGGGCACGAGCGCGTGAGCAAGCCAGCTACGTATCAAGCGGACTCCTAACTCCAATATGTAAACGCTGTCTGGACTATGGTAATGTGCCTAATCAAGGTAAGGCAAAACTATATCTCAATCCATAATAAGAATAATAAACATGAAAGAACACTAGGGTCGTGGTCTGCAGCCCACTAGCATACATGTCCGATTATACTCAAAGAATATCATGAGTCTATAAAGTAAGCTAACAAGCAGAGCATATCATAATAAGGAATGAAAGCACGAGTGGATAGTAAACGTAATATCAATACCTGGATCCTGCAAGTGCATCACAAACATCTACCATCCTGCTATGCTAACTACTCCATGCGATCGCTAAAACCTGAAGAGATTATCAAGTCCTCAGGGGACATAGCAAGATACATAAAATATGCCTATCTAACAGTTCTATCATGCATAAGAATATAAACAGGCTATAAATAGTAAACAAGACAGAAACTAACAGGTGGCTACTGATAGGTGATTATAAACACGGATACGGGAACAACTACGTATAAATGAACTACATGAGAATAAGTAAACAAGAGATCAATGGAATACCAAACCCTCACCCCGAGTGTGGACTCACAGGTTTGAACTAATCACTAACCCTCGCCCCGAGCGTGGACTCGCAGGTTAGTTCACGACAAACACCCTCGCCCCGATTGTGGACTCGCAGGTGCAAACAGATCAAGACAAACACCCTCGCCCCGAGTGTGGACTCACAAGTGCAAACGGTCAACCCTCGTCCCAATTGTGGACTCGCAGGTTGAGAAAATGATACAGGAATAGCAGTTCAATTACACATACTTGTAGATACGATTAAGTCAAGATACAGGTGATGACATGGTATAACTCAGTCATGACACAGGTAAGGACAACCCTAGTAAACTGTAATGAGATCAAGTCCGGTAAACTACACTATCAAGTCACGAAAAGATGGTGCTAACAAGTAAGACTAATAAGCTGATAAACATGGTTGGAGAAAACATGTAGACAGAAATCAACTAGAGAACTAAATGATGGCATATATAACAAAAGACTATAAGCATCTAAATAAACTGTAGAGGGAGGCAAGGTATACTTGCCTGGTGGTAGCACGAAGAACCAACAATATACCGTCAACTGGTAAGCTATAAAGTCCAAATCTTACAACCAACACAAAAGACCTATTAATGACGCTCGACAAGGAGTTTTAATGACGGCTGATACATAAGCGTTATTAAGTTGAAAAATACCTTTTTTCTATGACGGTTTGAGCTAATTCTGGGCTTTTTATAACGTTTATAAAATAAAGCGTTATTAATAGTTTAGAGCGGTAGCAAACTTGTAATTTTGTTAAGTTCATTTTTTGACAAAATCCCGTGCTTCAACAAAAATTTTTCTCTCCCTCTGGTTCTGGTCTTCTCCTTCTCCGATCCTTTCTTCTCCCTCCTCTCCCCCAACTCCAAAATCCCATAGATCCAAAACCCTAACTCTAGTTTAGCAACACCCTCCTCTCCTCCTCTTCTTCTCCTTCCTTTCCCCCAACTCCAAAACCCTAACCCTAGATACAAAACCCTAAACCTAGTTAGAAAGGGAGAAGGAGATGGGGAGGGAGCTGGCGGTGCGGGTCGGCTTCGGATCGAGTTTAGTGGGATCCGCCAAGCTATCTTCTTGGCTTCCGCTGGTCGTCGATTCCCCTTCTTCTCCCTCCTTCCCCCACTCCGATCCACAAATGAGCTCAAAACTCTAACCCTAACCCCCCCCATCCCTCCCCCGAAAAAAGAAAAAAAAAGGAAGACATCACCGATCGACGCATCCACCTTCCTTCCCTTCGCAAAATAGAGATCAGACTTCTCCCGTCGCTTCCAGCACTTTCTCGACCAGTCGACCCCCCACCGTGGGGAGGTGGCTGGGGACCCTCGCGATCGCGTCCCTCTACGCTCTCAGGGTCTACTTGATCCAGGGGTTCTATGTCGTCTCCTACGGATTGGGGATCAACTTGCTCAACCTCTTGATCGGCTTCCTTTCGCCGGTCGTGGATCCGGAGTTTGAGGGACTGGACGGGGCCTCGCTACCGACGAAGGTGTCCGACGAGTTCAAGCCCTTCATGCGCCGTTCCTGAGTTCAAGTTCTGGTAGTTACTTACTACCCTCTTTTTTTGAGCTATATCGGTTGAAATCTGAAGATTCTAGCAGAAAAGCCCTGGCATTGGGTGTCGTATCTGTGCCTAGTAAATGCGCTAGGACACTATGTGTAGTGTCGGTATCGGATTTGGACACCAGTCATGTCAGTGTCCTGGCGATAAAGAGGAAGGATATTAGTTTTGGTACTGCAGGTATAGGTATTGGTATTGGTTAAGCTGCATGGAGAGAGGTTCTGTGGGTTAGCCATTGAAGTCGGGATTCAAATTGGAGGTGAAGAAGATGTTATGATCCATTGGTGAAGAAGATGTTCTCATACACTTACCACCCCCCCTCTGTTGTTCATCTTCTGATGTTCAAAATTTTGGAGGTAAAGAAGATGTTATGATCCATTGGTTGCATCTTCTGTTGTTCATGGCCGATCCATCGACCATAAGAACATGTAACATACACTTACCACCCCCCCTCTGCAGCAAAATTCTTATTTTCTTCCCTATATATATCAGCAATCCATGAGCTTGTGACTTTGGGAAAATTTCGAGATAGATATGCTGCAAAACTCGTTTAAGCATTGTATGCTGCAAAACTCGGTTAAGCATTGTAGGTATATCGAGCCAACAATCTTGATAGATCCTCCATTAAATTGAATGAGTGTATAGCTCCCCTTAGGCGATGATGACAACTAAACAAAGAAGTGTACTTTCCTCTTTATCCCTTCTTGATTCTTTAAGGTTGGTGGCAAGTAAAACTGTTTTAGTAGAAAGTGATGAGTTCCCATTCATTTGCAACTTGCTGTGGAGCTGGTGCCATTAATCTTGCACTTTTTGCTAACTGTAGAGAAAATTAACATTGTATTATATGATGTCTGAATTCATACTTTAGACTACCATTTTTTCTCGTCTTGTATTCTCATTTATCCTTCAATTTCTTCTCTGTTTCTCTTCCTCGGCCAATGGCGAGGCACACAGTGCAGCCATTACTTGTCAGGGGAATTAGAATTAAGGATAGAGAGGAGAGGGAGGAAAAAAGGAAAAGGAAAAAAGAAAAGAAGAAGAACAAGATTTTTTTTTGGCAATGATGATTTGGCTGCTCCTTCAGATGGCGAGGCAGCTCCATTGCAGCCATTTGTTGGATGAAGGGATGATGAGAGTGGGGGTCCACCTCCAATTGTGAGTGAGTAATCATGGACTGAAGCTGAATCTGAGCCGCTTCTCGCTAATTTATGTACCTCTTGGAGCTATTTATGTTATCATTTTCTGCTTATGTTATCATTTTCAGGCCAATGAACTGAAGAAGAAGATCTTAAAGGTTTAAAGGTAATTTCTTTACTTTTTTTCAGTTATAGCTGTAAGAAAAGTGAGTGGTCCATAACTAGCTTCAAGTTTGGCTTGAAAATTTGATATTGTTTGACAATTTGTTCAGCAAGTTGAGCTTGGATTACTAAGTTTCATTTGGCACATCAAGGTCTTAAAGACTAGTCGTCTATTAGTTTTTCTGGTTCCAGTTGCATATTTTTCTCTTTTCTTTTTTCCTTTGTCATTTTTCCTTCTCTCTTATTAAGCTACTCTAGCAAGTAAAGGACTTATTAAAGATTTTGAAGGATACATCATTATTCTGTTACATAAGTGGGTTAAGTTTATTTGTCATTGCAACGGAGGACTATTGGAAGTTCATTGTTTGCTACTGGTTTTTGCGCACTTTGCAGCTGTATGAGATATCTATTTGCAGTTGGTGGAAAAAGCCCCTGCAGGTTCTTTACTTTATTGCAAGCTACTTTATTATACCTTAATCCTCTGATAATGGTGATTTCTCCATCTGTCTTCCAGCTTGCAGAGTAGTGTACAACTTAATTTCCTACCCTTCATGATGCTATTCCTATTTGAAGTGTGACATTCCAAATGCAATATGGTTGTAGGTCAAAGTCTGTGATATCTGTGGAGATGTTGGCCAAGAGGAGTTAGTTGCCATCTGTAGTAGATGTACTGATGGCGCTGGTGAGGGTTCAGTCGAGGAGTAAGGGAAGAGGATGAGGCTCTCCACGACTGCGCCGGCTGCAGCAGCACCAAGTCGTCGCTCAGCTGCGACACTACTTCTCTTTGGGACTCCCGATTCTTCAAGAGATGGCAGAGAGAAGATCCATGGTCAGAATCTACATAAGTAAATATTTCTAATAATTTGGTTAGCAAAAGAGAGATTTCCTTTTTTGGGTACATTCTGTATTTGGATATTCAATGTAATGAAGATATTGATATGTACTATTTGAGAAATGTAAAAAGATGGTGATATATAATGTTAAGTTTTTGGAATGTAATATATACTGTAGTATAGAGCATTATAAATGTGCTAATTTGAATAGTATAAGTGTTATAAATGTGCTGCATTGAGCCTGTATATTATCTATTCATGACGTTTTAAAATTATTCTGAATTGTGCACTATTATAACTATTCATAACGCTTTTATAGAAACTTCATGACGATTATTTTATGACGCTTTTAAAAAACATTTATAACACCCGTTTTCATAACGTTGCTGTGGAAAAAAAAAAGTGTCATGGTTCGTCATTAATGACGCTTTTTAGCCGTCATTAAAAGAGTTTTTTGTTGTAGTGAACTGTCTTCGAAAGCTGAAACAGACACTGCCAACATTCTCAGAATAGTCAAATTATCTAGGATTGCCTGCCTATAAGTTCAATTTTGACACAGGAGCAGAATGGTCATTTCGGGCCAAACGATGTCCGTCGTTGAACCTGCTTTGTACCGAAAAGCGTGCCAGAGTCGATGTCTCTAAAGTCGTCAAACTACATGTCTACGGATTCATTTGATGACACGTACCCAACCGTATGTCTAAAGTTGGGGCAGGCCGTACACAAAATCGCCCGTTGAGTCGGATCGTAGGGCCCGTAAACGGTGATCCGATCAATTGTCTCAGAATCGAACCAAACTTCGCATACAAGACCAGAAAATGATACGGTCTTGTTGGTGCAGTTTTGTCTCGATCTGATGAACGTGCACAAGTAATTAAGAAATTTGCAAAGAGGCCGATATGGTGAATTTCGACGGATACGTATCAAATTCGTCGCGCACACGCAACCAATTTGAATTCCGTCAAAGCCCACACGTCCATATAGTCGTACCCCTTTTGATGCTTTCGTTTCGTGACCACGTCGCTCGATTTGGTGGGACACACATCGTATCGGACAATTTTAATGTTTTGAAAACAGTTTTGATCAACTTTGAACAGGTTTTATTCAATGAATACCTAGAGTTATTTAAAACTAATGAAGGGTTTTGTTGTCCTCACATGTTGTCAATAAACTCCTTCAAATAGATTTATGAATTCCTAATTGGTTCTAAAACTTCCTTCAAACTTGGGTTTGGGGCAGTTAATATCCTGTTTCCGTACAATTTGTCGGTAACCTTGTATCGATTTTCTGGGCAATCGAGAGCATCTACATTCAACTAATTTATCGAATGAAGGGGGTTTGTGTCAGATTTTTACCAGAAGAAACAGCTCGTCAAAAGAACGAGTTTGCACGACGAAACATCGTCGCGAAGCCGTGCCCAAACTGTATGTTGTTGCTGCTGCCGTAGTTCCTCCTTGTTGTTGTGCGCACACGCGGTAACCTTCCGACGACCCCACGGCGGCGCACGGTAGAGGAAGGCCGCTGGCGTGTGCGCGGTGGTCAGGGATGCCAGGGCAGTAAAAGTGGTGGCGTTAGGGTTAGGTTTTGAGTCTCTCCTCTCGATCTCTCTACATATATACTCTGTTCTTAACAGAGTCAGAGGGGGGGAAGGGAATCTGGATCGGGGTGTGGGCCTTTTTCTGGGCTAAATTTGGCTTGG
>JANAVB010031618.1:836616-856616 GCA_029216955.1 Iris pallida
ACGAGTTTCCTCGCGTCATGTTATTAGAAAATTCTCAGATCGTATCTTTCTAGCAAGGCTAGCCAACCCAGGGGTTCGCGAGACAGGTATGATTGAGCACAGGTCCCTCGTAAGGCCACCTTGCTAAACATATAATATATAGCAGGAATTAATCGGATACAGTCATCCACTCGTTGCAGATGACACAGTATCCGTGGAGACCAGCAGGCGCGTCAAGACAGTATCAGGAGGCGGTGGTGTAACACGATCTCGGGATTTTGCCCTCCCCATGCATCTAGTATGTTTAGTTGCCTAGTTTAACCCTAGGTAAAATCTTGGACTCATATGCTGTGGCCTGGCATTTATCCTCCTAAAGTCGTACTTTAGTACGAGTACCCCAAGAGGATCCATGTTAATCAGTATATCAACATGTTCTACCCCCTTAGTGTAATACATCATTGCAATATACGCCACGTGGAGTTACGAGTCATTTGTCGAGCATGAACAAGAACTGGGACATTCAGTACAAGTATCAGGAAGGAACACTTTGTTCTCCGGGTCACATTAGTGCTCATATCATGCTCGGGATAAAAGGCGTAAGGATATAAAATGGGCATATAATATCTAATAAAATATCAAAAGCGTACGCACAAAAGCACGCACGCTCAAGGGGTAAAAGTCACGCAGGCTCACTCAGGCTCACTTAAGGCAGCGTGCGTGAAAAGTCACGCAGACTCAAGGGAAGAGCTGCGTAAAGTCACGCAGGCTCAAGGAGAGAGCAGCGTGAAAAGTCACGCAAGCTCAGGAGAGAGCTGCGTGAAAAGTCACACAAGAAGAGAGCTGCGTGAAAGTCACGCAAGCTCAAGGAGAGAGCTGCGTGAAAAGTCACGCAAGCTCAAGGAGAAGAGCTGCGTGAAAAGTCACGCAAGCTCAAGGAGAGAGCTGCGTGAAAAGTCACGCAAGCTCAGGAGAGAGCTGCGTGAAAGTACACACTCAAGGAGAGAGCTGCGTGAAAAGTTACACAAGCTCAAGGAGAGACACGCTTCCAACAGAAAGCGTGCTCAAACAGGAGCACACTGTTCACTGTCTTCTCCAAACTGCAAGAACACCATGGCTGAACCCAAACTTCAAAGCATCATAACTTGGCCATCCGAACTCCAAATCCAGATTTCCAAAGTTCCAACTTGGGTAAAACTGAATTCTCTTCCACATGGAAGCATCAGGAACCCATAAAATCCAACTAAAGTAGATCAAACCATGCAAAATCCGAAAATGATTAAAACCTAGATCTACAAAAATCAAGCTTCAAAATAGAAATTTCCAAGTTCTAAACTAGTATAGATTGAGGAGAAGAACATGTTTTGGCAAATAGTTTTATAAGAAATCATTGACAAAATTATTGATCCATCTCTTGAGCAAGTTGGTACTTGCCTTGGTTGGTGAGGAAGTAAATGAGAGGAAGTAAATGAGAGGAGAGAATGAGATGAGTTATATATAAAGATCTTGGACCCATGGGTTCATGATGAACCAAAGGGTTCATGATGAACCATTGGTGAACCAAGAATGGGTTACCCAAATGAGCCAAAACTGTAGGCCCAAATGCAGAAAATAAATTAGAAAATAATATTTTGTCGTATTTTTGGGAAATGTATGAAGAAATACTGCATAATAAATATAGTATAAATATAAGGTAAATATAATTTATCGGTTTACGTATTAAAATACGTATTCCAGGATCGGGGAGTGACATCTCTACCCTTCTTAGAAAAAATTTTCCTCGGAATTCCAGCCAAGACAGGGTAGTGAAGTCAGGACAAGCAAGGCACAATCACATACAAGTTAACTATCATAACAGTTATTATATACATCACAAAGTGCAAATAAGCAGGTGCAGATAAGCATGGAATCGTGTCAATAAGGTGTAAAAATAACCTTATTAGTCAAACAAATGCGGATACCGAGATCTGATCTCGTCCTCGCGCTCCCAGGTTGACTCTCCCGAAGAGTGATGGTTCCAAGAAACACGGACAAGTCTTATCGTCCGATTCTTGAGTACCTTCTCTCGCCGGTCCAAAATAGACACGGGTTGTTCCTCGTAAGTTAGGTCGGTACCAACGACTAACTCAGAATGATCGAGGACATGACTCGGATCCGGGACATACCCACGTAACTGGGACACATGAAACATCATGTATGCCAGCTAACGAAGGCGAAAGGGCAAGTCGATAAGCCACATCGCCTACCCGAGCGAGAATCCTAAAAGGACCAATGTATCTTGGACTAAGCTTTCCTCGGTTCCAAATCTGATGATACCCCGAGTAGGCGAAATTCGCAGAAACACTTGGTCGCCAACTCTGAACTCTAGAGGCCGACGATGCTGATCTGCCCAATGACGATGTCGGTCCTGCGCAACTCGAAGCACTCTACCAACTTAACTATCTCTAAAGTCTGCGTGATCATCTCTGGTCCCAACAACTTCCGTTCTCCCACGTCGTCCCATGCCAAAGGGGACCTGCACTTCCTTCGTACAATGCTTCGAACGGGGCCATCTGAATGCTAGCCTGATAGCTGTTGTTATAGGAGAACTCCACTAGATGAAGGTGATCCTCCCAAGATCCACCAAAATTCAAGGTACACGCCCGTAGCATATCTTCTAATGTCTGAATGGTTCTTTCTGATTGCCCGTCGGTTTGTAGGTGATAAGCAGTACTGAATCTTAACTTGGTTCCTAAACTTTGGTGTAAGCTTCGCCAAAAATGGGAAGTAAACTGCGTATCCCGATCTGATACTATACTAACTGGACACCGTGCTGCCTTACTATCTGCTTCATGTACATTTCTGCTAACTGCTCAGTAGTCTGTCCAACTCGAAAGGGAAGGAAATGAGCGACCTTCGTGAGTCGATCTACTATTACCCAGACTGCATTCTTGCCAGCCGGGGATCTAGGTAAACCGGTCAGGAAATCCATCGTGATGTGCTCCTATTTCCATTCTGGGATAGAAAGTGGTTGTAGCAACCCTGCTGGTCTCTGCTGCTCGGCTTTCACCTGCTGACATACCAGACACTTAGATACAAATCTCGCTATCTCTCTTTTAATACCATTCCACCAAAAGTACTGCTGATATCTCGATACATCTTCGTTCCTCCTGGATGAATGGAGTAAATAGAACTATGAGCTTCGGACATAACTTCTTGCCGAAGGTCTCCACTCGGTACACAGAGTCTGTTTCCAAACTGAGCGTACCATCTTCATGAATCACTAACTCCTTCCTACGGCCTGATTCACACTCCGACCGCAACTTCTGAATTGTGGATCTCCTGCTTGTGCTGCCCTTATCCTTTCTACTAAGGTTGACTGAATCTTTATACTGGTCATTCTTCCTATATCCCTTGGCAAAACTACTTCGATTCCCATACTCTGAAGGTCTTCTAAAATATGCTTCTGCGAGGTCAAGATAAAGGCACTGTCTCTCCTACTCAGTGCATCTGCAACTATATTCGCCTTGCCTAGATGATACTGAAGATCTAAATCAAAATCCTTCAGCAGTTCTAACCATCTTCTTTGCCTCATGTTCAAATCTCGCTGCGTGAATACGTATTTCAAACTCTTATGATCAGTATAGATCTCTACCCGATCTCCGTGTAATAATGCCTCCACAACTTAAGTGAAAACACCACAGCTGCTAACTCCAAATCGTGAGTCGAGTAATTCTTCTTATGGTCTCGAAGCTGTCGAGACGCATATGCTATCACCTTTTCGTGCTGCATCAATACACATCCAAGACCCTTCCCAGATGCGTCACAATATACTGTAGAACCTCCCGCTCCTACTGGAAGCATCAAGATCGGGGCTGAGATCAACCTCTTCTTCAATTCTTCAAATGATGCCTGACAGCTAGCTGACCAAACAAACTCTATGTCCTTGTGCGTCAAACGCGTTAAGGGCGCAGAGATCTTGGCAAAGTCCGCCACGAACCTTCTGTAGTAACCAGCTAATCCTAAGAAACTTTGTACTTCTGAAACCATTCTCGGGACCGGCCAATGCTCCACGGCCTCAATCTTCTTCGGATCCACTGACACTCCTGCCCCAGAAATTACATGCCCCAGGAACGAAATATGATCTAACCAGAATTCATACTTGTCGAGCTTCGTATAAAGTTGATGCTCCCTCAATGTCTGTAAGACAGTTCTAAGATGTTTCTCATGCTCCTCTTCACTGCTGGAATAGACAAAATGTCATCTATGAACACCACCACAAATTTATCCAAATACGGCAGAAAGATACGATTCATTAAATCCATGAATACTGCGGGGGCGTTGGTTAGTCCAAAGGGCATTACTAAAAACACTAATGCCCATATCTAGATCTGAATGCTGTCTTCGGTATGTCTTGCTCTCGGACTCTTACTTGATAGTATCCCGACCGAAGATCGATCTTGGAAAAGACACTGGCCTTGCTCAACTGGGCAAACAGGTCATCAATCCTTGGTAGCGGATACTTATTCTTACTGTTACTGCATTCAGCTTGCGATAGTCGATGCACATCCTCGTCGACCCATCCTTCTTGGGAACTAGAATCACTGGCGCGCCCAGGGCGATTTACTGTCTCGGATGAATCCCTTAGACTTTAACTCTTCTTCATGTTGATACAACTTATCCTGTTCTGACGGCGACATTCTGTAAACTCTGTCTGCAATAGGCCTCGTTCCAGGGTTCAACTCAATGCTAAATTCTACCTCTCTGACTGGGGGTATCCCTGGGAGCTCATTAGGGAAGACGTCGAGAAAATCTTCGACCACTCTCGGAATCTGTCCTGGCTCTGACACTGCTGCTGAGATGACGCCTCTGGCCTGATTCTTCAAGGTTCGAGTAAAGATGAACTGCTCCATCCCAGGAACGCTGAATATGACCCTACCTCCTCTACAATCAATTGTCGTATGACTGTCTCTCAACCAGTCCATGCCAAGAACAACATCAAAATTCCCCATAGGGAATTCAATCAATGATGCGGGCAATAAATGCCCACACACTCTACCGGACATGAAAAGCGCACCCTGCTAACTTCTACGAGCCCATTGCTGGTGAGTATATCCATCCTCTCCGGCAATGCCTCAAACTCTAATCCAATCCGTGTAGCATATTGCAGAGATGAATGAATGAGTAGCGCCTGAATCAAATAATGCTACAGCAGGAAATAAGGTGATGAGAATTTTACCTGCTACCACGTCACTAGACTAGAGCCTCTTCCAAGGTCAATGTGAGAGCCTGGCCCCGCGGAGCCCCTTGTTGCGGCCTTCCTCGACCATGCTGTTGCTGCCTCTGAGGGCCTTCGGCTTCCTGTGCCTGGCGAAACATCTGAGCCTGCGTTGGTAAACGCTGGGCTAGGGCCTTACTGCTAATATGGCCCTCCACTCGGGGTTGCCACCGGCTGGCAATGCTAGAAACTGCTGAGCTGGCCCTCCTGGCCTCTGCATCACAGGACAAGTAGAGATACGGTGGTCTGAACTACCACACCTCAAGTATAAGCCATTCGCTGACCGGCACACCTCCCTCGTGTGCCCTGCCTTCCTACAGAATGTACAGCCCTGGGGTGCTCCCTGACGCTGTTGCTGGTTCTCGGCTGCTGATGCCGAACTGGCACTGTATTAGTTGACACGGCCGTCCTCCGCGGCGCTCCTGCATCATAATACGTACACCGGGTGCTGGTGCCGATGTTCGTTGCATTGCTCCTCCTCCAACCTGGGAATGAGATCTCTTCTGACCTCCTGTCCTCGATGCCAACCTCTGCTGGGTAAGCTCGTGCCTCCGAGCGGCCATCAAAAGCGTCAAACGTCTGGTAGTCGTCCCCCATAAGCTGCAGTAGTTCCAAATGAAGTCCCTGCTGGAACCTCATAGCCTTCTCTGGCTCCGTTGCCACCATTGCTGGTACGAAACGGCACAATCTGTAGAACTCTGCTGCATACCCATCTACGGTCTTGCCTGCTTGCTTGAGAATGATAAACTTCTGCTGGAGCTCATATCGAGCTACTACGCCAAAATACTTGGCCTTGAATCTGTCACTGAAGGTGGTCCAACGAAGAGGGCATCTTGCACCAACTTCTTCTAATGCCCACCAGTCGCGGGCAAGATCCTGAAGTACCAGTTTGACCTGATCAACCTTCTCATCATCTGGAACCTTGGCTGCCACGAGAATGGCTTCGATGTCTTGAATCCAGGCATCCGCAGTGATGGCATCCTCCGTGCCATCAAAATACCTCGGTTCAAGCGACGAAACCTTTGATGCTCCCGAGTCAGCCCCGACACTCCTCTCAAGAGCTAACTGAATCCCTTGGTTCAGCAATACGTTCTGCTCCTGCTGCCGAGTCTGTTGCTGTTGGTTAGTGACAAGAAACCCCCGGATGATCTCCAGGAGTGCTACGGCGTCTGGTACTGCCGTCGCTGCTGGTGCTGCAGGGGTTTCAATAACCTGTAGCTGTACTGCCTCTGGTTCCATTTCTGCTCGTGCCTGCACTGGAGAAGGTTCTCTCCCCTGTTGCGGCCCAGTCGAGCCATGCTCTTGCTGCTCTTCCTCATGGGCCTCACCCGCTACTGAGAACGAAGCACCCCTATAGAGAAGAATATAAGATTATCAAGTCCGGACGAGGAAGATTTCGAGGATGCAAGTCAGGTTAGAGATCAAGGCAAGGACAGAGAATTCGAAACAGAATTTCAAGGGGAATAAGTTTTGATTGAGACTCCTAATAATTGCAATACCCCACAAGTCTGAAAATCAGACCTGCATGGGCCACCACTAAAACTTTCACGTCCCAGTACCGAAATACGGGGACGGACTAGGCCAGCTACTCCATATGAGGTACGTAACGTCATACGGCGATCGTGGCTGTCGAGAGACTAGGGGGTACATGCTACAATCAAGTCTCCTATGGTTCCACAGAGTTCTATGTCTCAATCAACCAAATCACATCAGCAAATAAATGAACATTAAAGATAAAGCAGTAAGGCGTCCCCGACGCTTCATCAAATGATTATGAGAGACTAGCTTTATAATTTAGCTATCTCGGAGTCAGGAGTACAAAATTATACATAGCTACAGTCTGTTTAATTACAATTGTGTACTGACACAAAATCAAGTAATCCGGCTAACAGGTGCCGGTGGCTAAACGTCGCAAAAGTATAAGCAGGAGTGGTGGAGAAGAAACCCACTCGAGTCCCCGAACCGCCATGCTCCTAGTATGCACCATGGATGTCAGGAAGGAAGATCGTGTCCTCAGGCTCTGCTACGGGATCTGGCCAAACAAAAACTAGCGGGGTCAGCCCCAAATAGCAAGTACCGCCAAAGGGCACAAGAGCTAAGATTAAAAACCCAGTTAATAGAATAATTGATAATAGTAATACTTATGCTACTATTATAGGGTAGCGTAACATCTTCGAACCCATATGGCACCCTTACAACCAAACAAGGACAAAAGGTGCCGCATAGTCGGGACGTGTCGTACTCTATAACATTCACATAAGTTAAAAGGTATAAACAATAAAATCTCGTGATCGTGACTTCGGTCGATAGCCTATCGCAGCACAATAACCAACCCAACAATCAAACAGAACATGGGTTGGATCATGTACCATGATAGTCCATGTTCCTCAGTCATTCACAGAAGTAGCAATTCATAATCAGAATAAGTCTTCCGTTCATAACTTCGGTCCACAGCCTATCATAGTACGATAACCAACCCAACAATCAAACAAGAACATGGGTTGGATCACGTACCATGACAGTCCGCTTCCTTCAGTTATTCACGGAAGGTAATAGGATACAAGCGAGTCGTTTTCACGGCCAATCAAGTCTACGAGTTTCTAGTGGGACGAGGTTATCCTCGCGTCATGTTATTAGAAAATCCTCAGATCGTATCTTTCCAGCAAGGCTAGCCAACCCAGGGGTTCGCGTAGACAGGTATGATTGAGCACAGGTCCCTCGTAAGGCCACCTTGCTAAAACATATATATAGCAGAAATTAATCGGATACAGTCATCCACTCGTTGTAGATGACACAGTATCCGTGGAGACCAGCCGGCGCGTCAAGACAGTATCTCACGGCGGCTGGTGTAACACGATCTCGGTATTTTGCCCTCCCCATGCATCGTATGTTTAGTTGCCTAGTTTAACCCTAGGTGAAATCTTGGACTCACATGTTGTGGCCTGCATGATTATCCTCCTAAAGTCGTACTTTAGTACGAGTACCCCAAAAAGGATCCATGTCAATCAGTATGTCAACATGTTCTATCCTCCTTAGTGTAATGCATCATTGCAAACGCCACGTGGAGTTACGAGTCATTTGTCGAGCATGAACAAGAACTGGGACATTCAGGTACATGTATCAGGAAGGAACACTTTGTTCTCCGGAGTCACATTAGTGCTCATATCATGCTCGGGACAAAAGGCGTAAGGATATAAAATGGGCATATAATATCTAATAAAATATCAAAAGCGTACGCACAAAAGCATGCACGCTCAAGGGGTAAAAGTCACGAAGGCTCACTCAGGCTCACTCAAGGCAGCGTGCGTGAAAAGTCACGCAGACTCAAGGAAGAGCTGCGTAAAAAGTCACGCAGGCTCAAGGAGAGCTGCGTGAAAAGTCACGCAAGCTCAAGGAGAGAGCTGCGTGAAAAGTCACGCAAGCTCAAGGAGAGAGCTGCGTGAAAAGTCATGCAAGCTCAAGGAGAGAGAGCTGCGTGAAAAGTCACGCAAGCTCAAGGAGAGAGCTGCGTGAAAAGTCACGCAAGCTCAAGGAGAGAGCTGCGTGAAAAGTCACACAAGCTCAAGGAGACACGCTTCCAACAAGAAGCGTGCTCAAACAGGAGCACACTGTTCACTGTCTTCTCCAAACAGCAAGAACACCATGGCTGAACCCAAACTTCAAAGCATCATAACTTGGCCATCCGAACTCCAAATCCAGATTTCCAAAGTTCCAACTTGGGTGAAACTAAATTCTCTTCCACATGGAAGCATCATAAACCCATAAAATCCAACTAAACTAGATCAAACCATGCAAAATCCGAAAATGATTAAAACCTAGATCTACAAAAATTAAGCTTTAAAATAGAAATTTCTAAGTTCTAAACTAGTATAGATTGAGAGAACATGTTTTGGCAAATAGTTTTGTAAGAAATCATTGACAAAATTATTGATCCATCTCTTGAGCAAGTTGGTACTTGCCTTGGTTGGGGAGGAAGTAAATGAGAGAAAGTAAATGAGAGGAAGTAAATGAGAGGAGAGAGAGATGAGTTATATATAAGATCTTGGACCCATGGGTTCATGATGAACCAAAGGGTTCATGATGAACCATTGGTGAACCAAGAATGGGTTACCCAAATGAGCCAAAACTGTTGGCCCAAATGCAGAAAATAAATTAGGAAATAATTTTATCGAATATTTTTGGGAAATGCATGAAGAAATACTGCATAATAAATATAGTATATACAAGGTAAATACAATTTATCGGTTTACGTATTAAAATACGTATTCCAGGATCGGGGAGTGACAACGAATATTGCTGGAACTTGTCATCGAAAGTCTGTATTTTTATATTTTATTTGATTCTAGGCTATTGTACGTTGAGTCGCACTGAGTACCTCAACCATAAACTAGATAATCAAAAATCTTCACAAACAAAAAAAAGCCAAACTGCTAAAGCCCATTGAGCATTCTGTCTCCTAGGAGGCAGAGTTCGGGCCGAACTTTGCCCACACACAGAGTTCGGGCCGAACTCTATCTCCTAATTTCTAGGAGCTAATTTTTAGGGATTGCTCATTGCAAGTTGTCCAACGGCCATAATTTTTAAATTTTGGACAGAGTTCTGGCCGAACTCTGCCTCCCATGACTAGTATATATAGGCACCCTTTTCTCTCATTTCAATTCCCATCTTCTCATCTCTTCTCTCTTATAGCCTATACATCCCAAAGAGCCATACTCTTCTCATCTACGCCATAAAACTTTCTAAGCCTACAAGGTGCTCGGTGCGAGTCAATTAGAAGTTTTGTACAATAGTCTTCAAGAAGTCACTTAAAAAATTCTATGTTTTGCCTCAGCGATCTTTTCAAGAAGTTGGCGTGCACTTCTGTGTAAAGGCACGTGGTTGTAAAGCTATTTCACAAATAGTAGATTTCAATCCTGAGCTAGAGTTATCAGGCCTGGACTAGTCCTCCACGAGGAAAACCAGGTTAAAATTTGTTGTGTCCGCGTATGCTTTCTGATCTCTATTTAAATTCAGCAATTATACTCTGATTAATTATTTATTAGTTGGGATTGGATAGAGTTGATTTTTTAATTGTTCATTACTGTCTCAAGTACTCTATTCACCCCCATCTAGAGTTGCCTACACGTATTTCAGATCAAACAATCCCAAAGCAGGGTGATGTTGCACACAAGCCACTAACTTCGTAGAACGTGTCCACTATATTGCTCACGACCATGCGCATCTCACTCAAATGATGCCACATGTCCGTAGCAGTTGGTGTAAACCGCTCGTGCAAGTTGCTTTATTGCACCCCCGCGCAACTGATGAAGCTCGTGCAAGGTGATCAAACAGTATCCATAACAGGGTAACGTGGCACGCAAGCCACTAACTTCGCAGAACATGCCCACGACCACGCGCATCGTAATCAAATGATGCCACGTGTCCACAGTAGTTGGAGTAACCATTCGCGTAGGTGAACAGGCACGCAACCTAAAGCTCGCACAACCCATAATAACTACTAAACTGTTATTTCCAGAACTCTATAAATGGAGTTTCAAATCAGTTTCAAAGCATCAGGAATGATCATAATCACCTGCTAAAGTGTTATTGCATCCTCCAGAGGCTCGTGTCTTCGATATCACATCGTCCAAGGGATAAAGTGATCTTCTTCTGATCAGATTCCTATACTTGTACTTCTCCAAAATTCAATTATACTTTTTGTACTCTTTCTCAGTTTGTAGGAATCAAATCCTCTTTTTTTCACAAACAATAGCACGATATAATGATAGGAAATCACAAAAGAGACAAACAGAAGGGAAATAAGTCTAAGTGGCTAAACGACACAACCTCAACATCCAAATAATACAAACTCAGAAGTCAATACAAATCAAGAACTAAGATAAAACCTAGATAATCTAGTCTAAGCAGTAGGGATGACGTCCTCAGCTACACTGGATCCTCATTTGGCTCCAACTCATAGGTGTCGTCTAGATGGGCTCCATAATAGGTTGGACAGAAGTCGTCAGTATCATCTGTAATATTTTCAACAGGTCCAGTCACGACAGGAGCGAATACATAACACTGAAACAGGATCATATCATGACAGAATATATAAAACAAGCATAGAGTAAACTATCATGAAAACTGTAAGGCATGCACAAGAACAGTATAAATAGACAAATCAGAGTACAAGAGACAGTTGTATATGAAATAAGAACTGTAAGTAATAAGTGTTTAGAGCACAAAATGGTTATGTAAACAGGTTAGGTTTTAATAAGATGGGACTCCATTATACGTGAGGGCATAATAGACATTCATAAGATTTGCACAAGCTGGTGTTTGATCACATAACCATTTTCTACACACCCTCCCCAATTAATATACAAGTATCCAGTCAACTTACGTTACCTGCACAAGAGATTTTTCAACGAAGCTTATGTGATCATGAGGGTACAAGATTGCACAAGAGTAAACATGAATAGGGTGTTCAAGAAATACAAGATGTTCGTGAAAAGTACATGAAAGATTTTGGATGAACCCGCGGAGGATAACATCGCACGACAAGATCCATAGGGTACTAATCCGTGATAACAATCGTGACAGCATCAAGTAATTTATCTAAAGCATGAATATAAGTTCTAGCAAGTATAAAAATGATCAGAGCATGTACTCGCCTGAGATACTGAGTGACTGTGAAAATAGATGTCCGAACTGAGGTGTATGAGTCCTAAATAGAGCACACGGGTTATGATGTATACAAGAAGATAATATTTGAAGTTTACAATACATTCTATATGATTCTAAGTCAATCTAGGTCAAAGTCAACTCTAGTCAACAATATAGTCAAACTAGGTCAACTCTAGTCAACTAGTCTAGGATTTAGCAAAACTCAAGTCTACTAGACCAATTAGGCCTATCTAGTCAATATCTAAGGTCAAAATAGTCTAACCAACTCCTATGTATATATACCATATATATGTCCATAGACAAATATCTGAAGAGCATAGCCTAAGGATACCTAAATACGAAGCCTATATAGTATATCCCATTATATCACGTACTTACTTTATACATTCATTCATATCATGAATATATATACATAATATATCACAACACACACACACACACCACACACACACACACACACACACACACACACATATATATTATATATTTTATATTATATATATTATATATATATATATATTAAAATCCCCTATTTATTCATATAAGACGCAAAATGCCGAAGCCTTTACAAGTAAGCTACCAGCCACCAACAGCCGGGCCAAAAAGTATACAAACCAAAAAGTAAAGAAACGAGGGGCTGATAGAAGATAGCATCCCAGAAGGGCTCCAGATAATGCGAGCATATGGCTCTAATCTTCCGACACTGACGAAGTGTCTCCCGAATGAGTTGGATTCCGGAGTACTGATGACCTTCGTACCTGGCCTTTCTTCCATAAGACCCAGGTAGCCGCCGCTGCGACGATCTGATGGTCGTGGGAAATGGAGGCCCAGCAACCCAGGAGATCGTTGAAGCACCCACTCCTCTGGGTCTGCCTGCACCGATGCGAGAGGGCCATCCAAACCTGAATCACGAACTTCCCCTGACAGAAGATATGATCGATGTATTCACTCTTACGCTCCAAGCAACAAGTACATGCAGACGCAAGGCTAAACTCGATGGTGTTGAGGGTGTCATCGGTAGGCAACTTCTTGCGGAAGGCTCGCCAGATAAGGAAAGACCACTTTTTTGGAATGCAGGTCTACCAAAATACGGCGATAATAGGTACAGGCGTCCCCACACCACGTAACGATTCTAGTCGACCTCACCCAAAAGTCTCCAGAAGGTTCGGCCGACCACCCAGCGCATCAGGCTCATCATCTAGAATGAGGTTATTGCTGCGGATGCGCTCTTCAGCCCATTGCCCCGGCCCATTCTCTGATCAGGCGCCAATTCCAGTCGTTACTAGCAAAATCCTATAGGTCCTTGATCTTGCTGTCCCCCGAGCTGCCCTAATATTGTTGAGCACTGTATCCCCCGTCCAACGTTCCAGGAAAGTCATAGATTTGCCATTACCCAGTTAGAGTTTTATCACCGGTTCGGCGAGGGATCACCCTACGAGAATCCACCGCCATGCAGCTGATGATCTGCAATTGGAGATGGCCTGTGTAGGATGAATATGCTTGAAGTACCTAGCTTTCATGAATTTGTCCCATAAATTCTGACTCGTGTGAAGGTTCCACCACAGCTTCATAGAGAAGGAATCTACAATATGGGAAAGTCTGGATAAGCCCAGACCTCCTTCTTTCGTGGGCCTAGCCATAGATCCCAACTGGCCTAGTGATGTTTCGTGCCCGTCACTGTGTCCCTAAAAGAAATCGCTAAAGATGCTTTCCATTGAAGCGAGCACTTTCTTGGAAGGGGAGCAGGCCGCAAGGGTATAGATAAGGATAGAGGTGAGCACGTGCTTGATGATAATAATTTTGCCGCCAGGGATAGGGTAGCATTATGCCACACCTCTAGGTTTTTCCTGATCTTGGTAATCAGCTCATCAAAGATTGCAGCGTTCGATCTCCCGTACACGAGGGGGCACCCAAGGTATTCGAAAGGGGGTTGTTCGACTGAGAATGGGTGATGTTGGATAAGTTGATAGCATGCTCTCTATTGATATTGTGTTGGGCGTATATGACGCTCTTAGCGGGGTTGACATTTTGGCCAGAGCATCTGAAGTATTTCATGAGCGAGTTGTAGACCACCTCCACCGACCCAACATCCCCAGAGGAGAAGATAAGAATGTCGTCAGCATAGGCCAGGTGCGTAATGATAGGACACCCCTGACCGTGTGAAAATGTTAGAAGTTTGGGGTTCTGTTCATGCTGTTCAGCTGTCTGCTCAGAGCGTCGGCTGCGATAATAAAGATGGTGGACGATAAGGGGTCTCCTTGCCTAACACCACGGCTTGATTTGAAGAAGCCTTTTGGCTGGCCATTGATCACCGTGGAGAACCATGAGCTGTTGATCGATCTCTGAACGATATTGGTCCAAGTTTCTGAGAATCCAAAGGCCCTGAAAACCCATATCATGAATTGACAGTCAAGTCTATCATATGCTTTCTCCATGTCCAGTTTGATGGCGATGTTTCCCTCCCCCCTCCCCCGTCGGGAATTTCATGTATGTAATTAACTCGTGAGCCAGCATAATATTATCCTGAATGTTTCTGCCCTTGACGAAGCCACTCTGCTCATCAAAAATAATCTTTGGAAGAATATCTGACATGCACGACGTGATGATTTTGGAAATGATCTTGTTGGTGAATGTGCAGAGGCTGATGGGCCGAAAGTCCCGGAAAGTCTCTGGGTTATCTTTTTAGGGATAAGGATTAGGTTGGCGCACGAAATGGATCTGGGGTAAGTCGCTCCTTGGAAGAATGCCGTAACCGCCTCATGGATGTCTTTTTTGATGATATCCAAGCAGACCCTGAAGAATATGCCCGTAAATCCGTCTGGGCCCGGCGCGCTATGAGCATCAAGAGCCCAAACTGCTTCTTTCACTTCCTGTTCGGATGGAAGACGTTCCAGCTGGTTGTTGTCGGTGTCGTCGATAGGTAGGGGATCTCAGCCAGGATGGAGTTGTCTCTGTGGATCGTCTCTTTGGTGAACAGTTTGGAGTAGGAGTTGGTCGCTTCCCTTTGGATTCCCGTTGGTCAGTGTACATGTTGCCTGAGTCATCTGTAATCTGATGCAGGGTGAGTTTCTGTCTACGACCATTGACGCAAGCGTGGAAGTAGCTCGAGTTTTTGTCCCCCTCGCTGTCCCATTTCAGCCTCGCTTTTGTTTCCAAAATTTAGTCTCAAACTTCACCCGGAATTTGAGGATGGCTTTGGTAAGGTTCAGAGTCGCTCTAGCCTCCGACGACCTGTCAGTCACGACCTGAGCTTCGGGGCGAGTGATGTCATCCTCGGCAATCCTAACCGCCTGAAAAATGTCCCCGAATGCGTGTTTACTCCAGACCGAGAGAGCCTGTCGCGTGGTCTTGAGCTTGTTGGCGACGCAAATTAGGGGGTCGTTGGACTCCTCATTGCTCCAGGCCTCCTCAAACCACGAGCATATATATATATATATATCTATATATATATATATATATATCTATATAATATATATATGTATATATATATATATATGTATATGTATATTTTTTTCTTTATATATATATATATAAATATAATATATATATATATATATATATATATATATATTTTATATACATATACTAACATATATAGGAAAGGAAAGCAAGGTAATACAAGGGAATGTCTGTGAGTGTGAGAGGCTGTGGAGTGGGCAAGTGTATGTGTGTGAGAGTTGGTAGGGTTAGGGTCAAGCTTGCATATACTCACATATATATATCCTATATACATAAATGTTTACATATATATAAAGCTGTGTGTGTGTGTGTGTGTGTGTGTGTGTGTGTGTGTGTGGTGTGTGTGTGTGTGTGTGTGTGAAAGCAAGGGGCTACAGGTGCGATGTGAGAGGGGCTGCTGGTGCGAAGTGAGAGGGGCTGTGGAGTGAGGTAACAGGGAACAACAAACCAAAAACTGAGATTCAATTCTCATATTCAACCAAAACCAACAAACATAAACTCACATATACATTTAAAGGATAACATACATATATGTATATATGCATACAAGCTCACAAGGTATATTATATATAACATAGATATAAAGTTACAAAGACATATAGATAGGTAACTCCCAATAGTTCTCAAAATTAACTCAGGAACCTAGGTTCCAAATCATAGCAAGTTATATCCAGGTTAAACCTGAGATAAACAGTGATAGTTCACATATCAAAACTGAGAACAAAGAGTTCAACATTCCAAAATTGATTTCAAAACAAAACGACTCTAAACCATATACCAAAACCCAACACCCTCATATTTAAAATCTGGGAATCGAATGACATTCCTCAATAGGTAGCAAAATCTCAGGAATTGGATATTAATCAAAAACCTAAACTCATCAAATATTCTCAAAAACCTGAGAACACTGTTTATATGAATAACATCAATTTGAAAACCTGATTCAACAAACAAAACTCAAAATAAATTAGGAAGCATGTGCTCAGAGGTAGTGTCAAACCCCACTTGTCCCAATGAGTCCCAAACGTGTCCATGAACTGGACACAAAGTGTCAAAATACTCAAAACAACAAAGTATCAGAAATAGTGCTAGAGCCTCGTGCGACCATGTCAGGCTGGATAGGACACGAAATGCGGCACAAGGAGCTTCGTACTCGTGCACACGGCTGGGTGGGGAAGGGTCTATGGCTAGGTCCTAGGGTGCTTGCACAAAGCCCAATATGTGTCGTGTCCAAATTATCAAACCGTTTTGTGGCAACTGTTCAACAATGCACAAGCAGTATATGGCCACTGCGGGCTAGATTTCGTGTCCGATACGACACAAAATCCTACCAAAATTGGGGAAGGGCCTGACAGAGATTGCCCCTACCTACCTGTCAAATTTCATGGCTCCCCGTGGCCTGTGCAGGAAAATACATGGGTCGGGTAGCAGGACAGTATCCGATGCCCCGTGCTGAGTCCTGTATCCTGTTTGGACACGTAGATCGTGTCGAAATCAACTCAGAGCTTAATAAATCCAAATCAAATGTAAATATCAATATAAATGTGAAATTTGTTTTAAAAAACATCAACAATCATTCCATTGTGCTATTTCATCAAACACATAGAATAACAGTCCGATACTCATGCGATACACATATTAAATGGACACAAAATCCTACCAAACTTCGTCAACATCAAGGGGGACCCTAAATGAATGCATCAATGGAAAGAAATCAGAATTTAAATAGGTTTAGTCGCCATTACCTATTGAGAGTTGGAATCTTACTGAAAAAGCCTAGAATGAGATCCTTCCACCACTTGCTATGGTCCAGAGCCTCCAATCCTTGCTAGCTAGCCTTTATTGATCTCTTCTACACAGCAAGGGAGTGCAATAGAAAAGACTAGGCTCAATTTGGAGGTGATTTGGAGAAAAGGGGGGTAATTTGGGGAAGAACACTAATTAGGGTTTAAGGAGGCAATAAAAAGAGGCAAGAGGAGGCCAAAGAGATGTTATATGGGGAGGGGGTGCTTGATGGCAGCCAAGGGCTTCTCTAGGGTTAGGGTTTAAGTTCAATAGGAATTAAAGGCCCTTTACATTGTAAATTAAGCCCTCAAGTAAAGGCCCAAAGTAAAATATATAATCTTAACAAATATCCTACTCCTAACTTAATATCTAGATATTTCTAACCTTGTCATGTGATGGAAGCTTCTAATCTAATATCTAGGCTCATTACTAATGTCTAGGTTAGGACAATTCTTGGTTAAGGCTTAACATAATAATTAGCACAAAATTAATTAATTAAAATTTATTTTCACCAAAAGTCAAAAATGACCAAATACCCCTAACCTAAAAAAATGGTAAATAGTCAATCTAATCACATGGTTAGGTCTCCATAGTCATGGTTAGTCTCTAGGTCAAGTAACTCTAAGGTTACACTAGTGGAAAGGCCAAGGTCATAATACACTAGATTAAATAGTATTAAAAATCACCATAAGTCATTAACATAATTTTAGCCTATTATTAAATAAAAATTTCAAAATTATCCTCATTTTAAAAAAGTGATGGTTACAAGTCTACCCTCCTTAAAATAATTTCATCATCAAAATTTAAAGTGGTCATACTCCTCTAGGTCAAACCCCCAACAATCAAAGTCTCTAAATCATACAATTCGATAATCATATGCGTCTGTCCAAAATCATTTTACTCAGATTCTTTGTCATACTAGTAAGCAAGGCTACGATAAATCATAGAGTCTGCAACTAAGGTACATACATTTAGAATCATGGTATTTAAAAATTTTGTATTGTCGCATGCTTGGCTGCAAAAACCTTAAATTCTCATACCCAAGAAATACATCCAAAATCAGACTATATGTCCTCACCATACTAGCTAATATAACTGTAGAAGACTCTAGATTCCATAACTGAGGTGACCTAGCCCATACGACTTATCTTGGTAGGAAATTAAATCAATATTGAATACCAAGAATCAAATTCATCAACGAACAAGGAAGGTAAACAGGAACAGTTGGAATTAAATTTTTGAGATAGTTTATAATGAGGCAAATACGGGAATGGAGTCGAAAAGAACAGAACCTACAATCACCTCTCCTACTGCCTGTGCATCCTCGGCTCTCATGGCGAAAGCTCGCCCCTGCTGGCCTCCTCCTCTGGCCTGCTGCTGATGCTGGATAAACCTCTGCTGTTGAGTCTGCAATGGTGGTCCCCTTTGCTGCCCTGTCGGAGCCCTAGCTCCTGCTGCTACCTAAGCCAATCGTGCCAGGTTCTTGGGGCCTCCCTCAGCTGATGTTCTGCTGCACCATAAAGTAAATACATGCCCAGTCTCTTCAAACAGTCGTTCTACCAATGACCTGGCTTCTTACAGAAGTTCAACATAGCGTCCTGCTGCCGCCTGGGTGCCTGCTGGAAAAGTGCACATCCCTGGCCCTGAAATTGCTACTGAATAGGCCTCTGCTGCTGCTGAATGTGGGGCCTCTTGGCCGGGCCTACACTGCCACTAGCCCCATGAGTATCTCGACCTCTCTTTCCTTTCAGCTTAAGGTCGTCCTCCGCTACCATGGCTCCCATCAGAATCACCTCAAAAGTGGCATCGCGACTACTCTTGGTCAATGATTTGATCTCCATGATCAAGCCCTTTTGGAACCTCCTCGCCTTCGTGGCCTCAGTAAGATCCTCCACAAATCTGCCCAAACGGCAGAACTCTCCTGCGTACTCCTTAATAGTCTGGCTCCCCTGAACCAAGTTCTCGAACTGTGTCTCCAGTGCGCCAAGTACGGTATCCGAGAAGAACTTTTCCTTAAAGAGCTTCTTGAAAGCTCCCGATGTCTGCCCCTCAGTACCCACTCAGGGATCGGCTTGGTACCATATCCTGGCAAGGTCCTGCATCTGACTGCCAGTTGCCTCTACCTGAATCCCGACTGGTATCAAGGCGAGGCGTAAGATCTCCTCAATGTGCTCAATCCAGTCATCGGTATATATGATGCCCTCGGTACCCTTGAAGTCTTTCGAACTCATCTTCTAGAAGTCCTGGATGTTCGGGGTCCTCGAATGGCACTAGGGTATCTGGCCTCCCTGCGGCTGGGCGGCAACCCTCTCCACTGTCGTCATCGCTAACTGATGGGCATTGTCTATGCTCTGCCTGAAATCTGCAGACTGACGGTGCTAAGCCTCCATCATCTGTTGGAAAAAGGCAAAAAGCTGAGCTGCATCTACTGATCCTGAAGGTGGCTGTCGCTGAAGTATGTCCGGGATGACTGGATAGGCCTCCGGATAGGTACAAGTGCACCTCCGAAAGTGGCAGATGCTCCGACGTAAGAAGGAATAATGGGAGCTGCGGTCCCAGGGTCCTGCTGAATCGGATGATAGGTGGCAGACCTCGTGGTGCTATCCCTTGGACCGGAACGATAAGGTCGTGTCTGCACCATCCTGGAGACAGATCAAACAAGGAATCAATACTGAAAAAGAAGCGATATGATCAAAGGAGGACAGTTTATTTCAAAAGGAAGCAAATATCAGCAATAATTTAGATGGCAGAAATTCAAATAAGAGTTTTCCTAAATGTGATTGAGTACCTCAAAACTTATATCATATGTCCTACTGCAGGCTGTAGTGATACTCTAGTTCGAGTACCGCTACAAAAT
>JANAVB010031618.1:861616-894116 GCA_029216955.1 Iris pallida
CAGAAACTTCCCCTACTTTGAAACTAATTACACCGACTACCCTATTTCTATAGAAACTTATAACAATGACCACCCATATCTTTTATAAAATTTACAATGGAGAGGGGTGGTCAGTGTAAATATATTCGAAATAGGGTACTCCAATAATACTCATCAAACATGGGGATTATTGTATTTATTTCTTAAATATAATAAGGGTAGCCAAAACAAATTATATATATATATATATATATATATATGTGTAAAAAAAAAAAAAAAAAAAAATATATATATATATATATGTGTGTGTGTGTGTGTGTGTGTGTGTGTGTGTGTGTGTGTGTGTGTGTGTGTGTCTGTGTGTCTGTGTGTGTGTGTGTGTGTGTGTGTGTGTTTGTTTGTTTTTTTAAGTATATATATAAACTGTGTGTGCGTACATAAATATAGATGATAAAATTATATATTTATAATATAATATGTAATAGATTTGACACTAATTAAGTTGAAAGAGAAAATAATTAAAATAAAAATAAAATAAAAAGAAATGAGAAATGGGAAATTAAGTAATAAAAAATAAAATAAAATACGAAATCTTCGACGAAATTGATATTAATAAAATTGCATGAGATATTGAATCAATATCTTAGGATATCAAAAATCTAATATCTCTCGACCCCCTTATTCTCCTCCCTATAATCGAAACTCATGTGTAGAATCATAGGTTGTAGGATTTGAATCATATTTAAACGAGGAATTAAAACTAGTCTTAATCCTTTAGAATCCTCACAAACCAATCTCATAATCTAACCGATAAAACTAAATCTTAATTGAAATCAGATTTAAAACTTCTATATATTAAATTGATAACCTCTTTATCTATCTTTAAAAATCCCAGCATCCCGTTCCAAAAAACCCAGAGTCTCATTGTCCATCCCTGATCAGTAGGTGACTTTATTCTGACACTTCCAAATGAAACTCCATGCCTTTTCGGCACCTGAACCTCCCCGTCGATCATCACCTTGTCTGGCAAGCCGCCATGCCGACCACCATAATTTTACTTCGAAGCATTATTGAATCGTTTGTAGGGTGTCACGCCTTGACCCACTAAATCGTTCATCCTCACATCGATTCAGGCGAATCTCGTCCTTACTAGGACATAATGTCGTACAAGTCTCGATTTGCACTCGTACAAGACAAGATGATTCAATCTTAAAATAGTTATCTCAATTCAAACATTCGCAACAAAATAAAGAAGAGTCATATTGAAGTTACACAGAGTATATGCTACAATTCTCTTTATTAAATAAGCAGTGGAATATAAAGGCTCTTGCTAGCCCCAATGACTATGCCAAATTGGCTTACAAAACTTATTATCTTTGTAGCTCATGAAGGAATTCACCGTTCCATACATCATGTCTTCTATATCCCGGCCACATCTTCATGTTGCATGTCCGAGTCCGACACCTCAACACATCCAAGCCGCTTCAGTACCTTGGAGTTGGGGTTTCAGTACACATCTTGTAATGCTAAATGAAAAATCTACTAGCCTAAACCGACACTAAATAATATTGTAAAACATACAGCTTAATCTTAGTGAACTTTTTGTCTTTGCCTTAGGATCAGTTTAAAGTAGGAAAGCATGTTATCATGGTAAACATGTTATACTTGATAGCATACGCAGAATATGTAACATATCAAAACCTGTCATATTGCGGCAACTTCTAACCAATATCAACGCACTCACCCTTACACTGATGTAAAGTGAATACTTACCCTCCATCCTTCCTTGTCATGCCCCAGAACCAGAATGCTGGAGAATAGGAGACATACACAGTCAGCTACGTACATGGAGTGTAACACACTTCGCAATACAGTCACGGCTGTCTAGATGCATGAAAGTTTATCTACAAGCCATCAGTCTCTTATGCTCAAGAACAAGCCTAGTGTCTCAATCTCAAGCAAGCAAATAATTGTTACAAGATGTTAGATCATCAGACATACAAAGTAAGTCATCCCAGACATTATATATTCAGATGACTATGAAACTAGTCATACAAAATACGAAGACTAGCAAGAGTTAAGTCATACATGATCAAATCCTATAATTTGTTAATCATGTTACAGCCCTTAGGCAGACAGAAATTAAGTTTCAATACGAGCTAACACTTGCTCGGCGGCTAAACGCCTCAAAAGAATAATTTACAATAGAGTGGGAGAGCAAAATAAGAAACCCACTTACTGCCACGGTTACTTCTAGTGCTCACCATCTGGCTGGAAGGCAGGTAGATCCTTGGGTGCTACTCCAAAATCTGGTAACACAAAACCAGCTGGGTCAGAACCCAAAAGAGCAAGTACCACAAGGGAGGCTCCACTTATGAACTAAAACCAACATAAGATGAATAGAAGAACTTGAAAAAGAACATAATTAAATACCATAAAAGATAGAGTTAAAAGAACACACTAGCTTGCATTAGAAAAACAAGAGGTAGAATATAATTCCTATGTTATCATGAGACAATCATTCAGGCACGGCCAATCAAGTCCTACGGTTTGCTATAATTAGCTAACTATGGTTATCACATGTCACTCCCAGTTTTCAAAATTAAGGGTAAAATGGTCATTTTCCATATTTTAATATTTTGGAAACTTTTATATTTTAATATTGATTTTATAGGATTTGTTTAGTCGGGTTTGAGTTTCGTCTCGTTCCGACTTATGTTAGTGACCCGGATAGCTTAAACTCTAGTCGAGATCCCAAGATTAGTTAGACATGGCTCACAAATCCCACTAATTAAGTTAGTGTAATTAGACTAATCCTACTTGATTAGAATGGTTAAATTAGAGACTTAAACTTGACCTTTTTGACCCCAAACCTTCACATGACTTAAGTTGACCCAAATGAGACCAAAGGAGGGCATTTTAGACTTTTCATAAAACCCATTAGGGCTTCCTTTGGCCGGCCACATCAAGGAAGGATAGGTGTCCATTCATTTCATTTCACACTTGCCTCTTTTTCCCCAAATTTGTTCTTCCCCAAACTTGAGAGCTTCCCTCTTGATTTTGATCTCCAAATCCTTCCATTCTTCTTCCAATCTTTCATCATTTCTTCTCATTCAACCAAGGAGGAGGTGCTAGCAAGGATTGGGAGCAAGAAGCAAGAAGGGTGTCCATTTTGGAGGAGCTTTCGTGTCGAAATCGTATCCTTTGAGTGTATCATTGGGATCCCACTCCCAATAGGTATAACCATCCTCTATTTCAATTTCCCTGGCATTTTAGTTAAATTTGCATTCTTTAGGACCACCCCCATACATTAACCACCATTAGTTTTGGTTTAGAGGCTCTCATGAGTCCTCTCTAGAAAGTTAGGGTAGTTTTGGTGTCCCCACGGAGTGTTTCCAAGAGGAGGCACCCCATGTGTTTGGTTTAATGCCCAATAGGTCTTTTTGTCTCTTAATTTCAGTTTTAGAATGGTTAGAGAGTAGATTGACCTTGGGTAGATTAGTTAGGCTTGTTTCCATTTGGGTACCTATGTTGGTATCCAAGTATCTTGGCCTACAAGTGTCCTATTTGCATGAACATGTCATTTTGACACATATTGATATGTTGGACTATTTTATATGTTAGATATATATGTTTACATATATTAGAAGGGTGTGTGTCTTTGTATTTGAGTGTTAGTGTTTTGTTTTGTGAGAGTGGTAGTAAGTGTTTGTGTTAGTGTAGAGAGAGGGAGGATTGTATGTATATAGTGGGTGTGTGTTGTGTTTGTATGAAAGAGTATAAAGAGGGGGATTAGGCAATCGAGGCAGCAGCCTTTAAGGCCAATAGCTGCAGCAGCATGTGATGCAGGAACTAGCTGCAGCAGCAGCAATTTTGCTGCACAAAGGCAGCAGGCAGCAGCAGCGTATGGGGGCAGCCCTAATGCCCCCATCGCAAATTCATCTAGCCCCCAAATTCCCATAGTCCATTAGCCCATTGCCTTTCTTTAGCCCTGTGAGACTCGTCTCACGGTATCGGTATTTATATACTGATACGTATATTGTACTGTATTTAGTATTTTTTTGATTTTGAGAATGCTTTGAAATTTTTCCAAAATTGTATATATTTTTCATTGATCGGCATGCCACCGATGTATCAGTATATATCGACGGTTGTCATTCTCATTGTATGGATTTCTGACAATTGTCAGGTGACCCGTATTTTGACTTCTCTTTTGTTTTGGTTTAAATCTTGACTTGGTTTAAATTGGTTTGGTTCAACTTGGCATGACTTGGTTTGGGTTGGTTTTAGATGAGAAGGGTTTTATATAAAAACCAACTTCTCTCTCTCTCCTCCATTATTTTCATTCTCTTCATCTTATTGCTCTTAATTTTCTCCTCCAACCTAAGGCAAGTACATCTTGCCAAATGTTGGACAAATGTTATTTTGTTTGTTCTAAACTCTTCCTTACACGATTTTAAGCATCTTTAGAACTTGGCATTTTTTATTTTGGTGGATAAATTCTTGTAGATCTAAGTTTACTTTATTTTTTGTTTTTTTGGGTTTTGATCTATCAAACTTACTTGTTTTCGAAAACTAATTGTTCCATGTGGTAGAGAATTTGATTATACATAATTTTGACCTTTGAAAAGTTAGATTTTGACTTGTTTTGAGAAAGTTATGGCCAAAAGAGATTTGGACATCTTCTATGTTTATCTGACCTGGTTCTGGCAGGGACGATGCATAGTACCTGGCCGCATAGTGCCAGTCCGCATAGCTGCATAGTGCCTGGCCGCATAGTGCCTGGCCGCATAGCTGCATAGTGGCTGGCCGTATAGTGCCAGTCCGCATAGATGCATAGTGCCTGGCCGCATAGTGCCAGTCCGCATAGATGTATAGTACCTGGACACATAGTGCAAGTCCACATAGCTGTATAGTGCCTGGCCGTATAGTGCCAGTCCGCATAGCTGCATAGTGCCTGGCCGCATAGTACCAGTCCACATAGATGTATAGTACCTGGCCGCATAGTGCCAGTCCACATAGATGCATAGTACCTGGCCGTATAGTACCAGTCCACATATATGCATAGTGCCTGGCAGCATAGTACCAGTCCGTATTGTGCCTATTTTGGCTATTTTTGTTATGTCCTATTTGGCTGATTTGTGGCCAGAATTTCTTCCAACTCCCAACATGAAAGTTGTAGATCTTTGTCTTGGCTTCAAAAATCTTCTTGTTTCACTTTAATTGGAGTTCATATGCGATTGATAACTTCAATCATAGTTTTGATCTTTTTGGCATATTTTCTGTACTTAACGTTTTTGAGGTTTCCTTCGACTGTAATAAATTATTATCATGATTAGATAATTTTATACAGTTAGAGAATAATTGTACCCCATTATATTCTTAACACTAGTACAGATTCAATTATTATTTTATATCAAGTAGTACTTTTATTTATTTCTTCTTTCATGCCATGATACATCTTTTATCTAATTCTTTCTTACATGCGATCCTTGTCGCATGTTTCCTTTTCTTAGATAGTGTCCTGTTGGGGTCTGCAGGAAGAGGTTGGGGGCTTGCCTGTATTGTGGAGCGTCCGACCATCAGATGAAGAACTGCCCTTTCAATACAGCCAAGGGAGGTCAGGAGAGAGCACCACCGGCGAGAGTTCAGGCGGGGCCTACAGCTCAGCAGAGGGGTCCGCTACTTCAAACGCAGCAGCAGCATTTTGTCCAGCATCAGAGGGGAGCACCCTAGGACAGTGCGTTCACACTAGTAGTCGTGGAGACTAATCCTATGGCAGATATAGTGGCAGGTTCTGTTCTACTCGATTCCTTTCCTGCATTAGCTTTGTTTGATTCCGGTGCTACTTACAATTTTATGTAAGTTTCTTTTGCTCTTAGACACAACATTATTATTGAATATCTGGGTAGGACTTGCAAGATTATGACCGGGGGAGGCATTATCTTGGTTAATAATATTTGCAAGGGGCGGAGAGTTATACTGGGAGGCCGGGACTTGAGTGCGTGTTTGCTCATAATGCCACTCCCGAGCTACGATATGGTACTCGGTATGGATTGGTTAAACAGGCACCATACTAGTATAGATTATAGAGAAGGCAGAGTTTTGTTTAGACCGTCGGGAGAGCCGGAGTTTAAGTTTGCCAAAGGAGCAGCTGAACTGGGAGATGGATTCGGTGGAGCCTTGTTGGCGGGGCAAGAATTGCCACATCCATTGATAGCAGAGTTCTTGGATGTTTTAACCGAGGAGTTGCCTTGGATGCCATCGGACAGGGACATTGAGTTCTCTATAGACTTGGTGCCGGGCGCTGAGCCTATTTCACAGCACGTCTATAGAGTCAACAACAGCGAGTTGGCAGAGCTGAAGAAGCAGGTCGACGAGTTGCAGGACAAGGGTTTCATCAGATCCGGTTCTTCACCTTGGGGCACGCCAGTTCTGTTTGTACCGAAGAAGGATGGTACGGTACGCATGTGTATCGATTACAGGATGCTCAACAACCTCACTATCGAGAGCAAGTATCTATTGCCAAGGATTGACGGCTTGTTCGATTAGTTGAGCAGCACGAAGGTGTTCTCGAAGATAGACTTAAGGTCCGGGTATCATCAGCTTGAGGTGAAGCGGGACGACATTACGAAGACGGCTTTTTAGACTCGGTACGGCTAGTATGAGTTTACCATCATGCCATTTGGGTTGACCAACACCCCAGTAGTGTTCATAAACTTAATGAACATGGTATTCCATTAGTACCTTAACAAGTTTGTGGTGGTCTTCATAGATGACATCTTAGTATACTCGAAGACGCCTGAGGAGCACGAGGGATATCTGCGAATTGTGCTGGAGACTTTGAAGAAGGAGCAGTTGTATGGGAAACTGTCAAAGTGTGAGTTCTTCCTAGGGCAGGTAGAGTTCTTGGGTCATATTGTGACCAAGCACGGAATCTCTATGGACCCGAAGAAGATTTCAGCAGTGGAGTCTTAGTCTACACCCAGTTCAGTTGCCGAAATTCAGAGCTTTCTGGGTTTGGCAGGCTATTATCGGAAGTTCGTCTAGGACTTTTCTCGGATTGCAGAGCCGATGACTAGACTCACCAGGAAGGACACAAAGTTTGTCTGGACTGAGGAGTGTCAGGCTGCTTTCGATGAGCTGAAGAAGAGGTTAACCACAGCTCCTATCTTGACATTGCCATGTAGGACTGGTGGTTTCACGATCTATAGTAACGCTTCTGGGAAGGGTTTGGGTTGCGTTCTTCAGCAGCACGGGAAGGTGATTGCCTATGCATCTAGGCCGTTATGTCCTCATTTGAAGAACTACCCTACTCACGATCTGGAGTTAGCAACGGTTATCTTTGCTTTGAAGTTCTGGAAGCATTACCTGTATGGAGAGCGAATTGAGATCTTCACGGATCACAAGTGCTTGAAGTACGTGTTCACTCAGAAGGAGTTGATCATGCGGCAAAGGAGGTGGCTTGAGCTGATGAAGGACTTCGATATCTCATTGCAGTACCATCCGAGGAAGGCCAACGTAGTTGCAGATGCCTTTAGTAGGTATCCACTAGCTGTGTACTTGACGCCAGATCGTCATCTTTTGGCTGACCTGGATAGTTTGGGTATCAAGGTGATCGTTCCGGGCATGGAGGTTCAGATGTGGGGCTTACAGATTCAATCCGAGCTGATGGACAGAGTCAGATCAGTGTAGTATGATGATGTTTCCCTGAGGAGCATCAGGGAGCAGGTACGGGCAGGTTAGCTCGACGATTTTTATATAGCCGAAGATGGATCGCTGAGGTACGGTGCTAGACTGTGCATTCCAAGTGGAGAGCTTCGGGAGGAGGTTCTTCAGGAAGCACATCGATCTCAGTAATCTGTGCATCCTGGAGCCAACAAGATGTACAGAGACCTGAGAGAGCACGTATGGTGGTACGACATAAAGCGAGAGGTAGCTCAGTTTGTTTCTCGCTGCTTAGTATTTCAGCAGGTGAAAGCCGAGAGACAGAGGCCAGGTGGGTTGCTACAACCACTACCCATTCTAAAGTGGAAGTGGGAGCACATCACCATAGACTTTGTGTTAGGACTTCTACGATCTCCAGGAGGAAAAGATACGATATGGGTCATTGTTGATAGATTGACCAAATCGACCCACTTCTTGCTTTTTAAATGGGTTTGTCTACGAAGAAGCTGGCAAAGCTGTACGTGCGCCATATAGGGAGATTGCATGAAGTTCTGGTGAGCATAGTCTCAGATCATGATAGTCATTTCACTTCCCACTTCTGGAGGAGTTTGCAGGCTAGCTTGGGCACCCGGCTCAAGTTTAGTACCGCTTATCACCCCCAGATAGACGGACAGTCAGAAAGGACCATCCAGACTCTTGAGGATATGCTTCGCACATGTGTGTTAGACATCAGGGGTTCTTGGGACGATCATCTTCACCAAGTAGAGTTTGCTTACAACAACAGCTACCAGGCCAGTATAGAGATGTCACCATTTGAGGCTCTATACGGACGAAGATGTCGTACTCCTTTATCATGGGACGATGTCGGCGAGAGAGTGTTCCTCAGTCCGGAGATGGTAGTAGATGTAGCGGAGATGGTTAGACTGATCAAGGATAGACTTCGGGCGGCTCAAGATAGACAGTGGCATTGGGCCGATAGCCACTGGAGACCGCTAGAGTTTGAGGTTAGTTTCAGTTTCTGTTGTGCTTGTTTGTGATTGTTGTTAGAGTTTGTGTGTTGAGTTTTGATTTTGGGTCTAGGTTTGTCACGACCCGTACCCACTTTTCGGGAGCGAGCGCGTGAGCAAGCCAGCTAAGTATCAAGCGGACTCCAGCCCAACTCAAATACGTAAACACTGTCTGGACTATGGTAATGTGCCTAATCAAGGTAAGGCAAAACTATATATCAATCCACAATAAGAATAATAAACATGAAAGAATACTATGGGTCGTGGTCTGCAGCCTACTAGCATACATATCCGATTAGACTTGAAGAATATTGTGAGTCTATAAAGTAAGCTAATAAGCAGAGCATATCATGATAAGGAATGAAAGCACGAGCGAATAGTAAATGTAATATCAATACCTAGATCCTGCAAGTGTATCACAAACATCTACCATCCTGCTCTGCTATCTACTCCATGCGATCGCTAAAACCAGAAGAGATCATCAGGTCCTCAGGGGACATAGCAAGATATATAAAAATATGCCTATCTAACAGTTCTATCATGCATAAGAATAGAAACTGGCTATAAACAGGAAACGAGACAGAAACTGACAGATGGCTACTGACAGGTGAGTATGAACACGGATACGGGAACAACTACATATAAATGAACTGCAGGAAGAACAAGTAAACAAGAGATCAATGGAATACCAAACCATCGCCCCGAGTGTGGACTCGCAGGTTTGAACTAATCACTAACCCTCGCCCCGAGCGTGGACTCGTAGGTTAGTTCACGATAAACACCCTCGCCCCGAGTGTGGACTCGCAGGTGCAAACACCCTCGCCCTGAGTGTGGACTCGCAGGTGCAAACGGTCATCCCTCTCCCCGATTGTGGACTCACGGGTGGAGGAAATGATACAGGAATAGCATTTCAATTCCACATACTTGTAGACACAATTCAGTCAAGATACAGGTGATGACACGGTACAACTCAGTCATGACACAAGTAAGGACAACCCTAGTATGAACTATCATGAGATCAAGCCCGGTATAACTACACTACCAAGTCACGGAAAGATGGTGCTATACAAGCAAGACTAATAAGCTGATAAATATGGTATGGAGAAAACATATAAACAGAAATCAACTAGAGAACTAAATGATGACATATAAAACAAAAGACTATAAGTATGTAAATAAACTGTAGAGTGAGACAAGGTATACTTGCCTAAAATGACATTTCAAGCAAACGTATCATTTTCGAAAATAACAAATGTATAAAAATATAAATATAACTTTAATAGCAATAATATATTTTATTTAAATATTATTTATAATTGGTCATTGATCATTAAAATAAAACACCAATATACATGCAGTATATCTATGTGGCTGTCTTGGTCGCACTAAGGGTCTTCATGGCTTGGGCTCGGTTCGAGTCTAGTTCGGACTAGTTGAGTACAACTGTAGGTCCTAAAAATCAAGTTGCACCCATCAAAGAAGCAAAGAAAATCAAATTGTGCATCCTTCAAAGTGAACTGCGCAAGAAACAGATTGCACAACAACTCAACTGCGCAAGCTGAACTGCGCACACATTCAAGCGCGCTAGCTGACGTGGCCGCATCATCATTATCTGACAGAAAATCAGATCTTCTGACAGCTGACAGTTCGAAGAACGAGGAAACTGTTCGTTTCTCGTGCAGCACAGCGCTCGAGGACAGCTGTACATGCAGCGCAAGCTACCAGCCTAATCGAAGCACAGTCTGTCAAATTCCCTGCAGCGCAATTCAATCCCAGCGCAGTCTGAAGCCAGCACAATTCATGTGGCACAATCCATCAAGACAACTGACATTTTGTACGTGGCATTCATGCCATCAATTGCTCACCACGTGACAACCGTCTGTACACGATCAAGCGTATTTCAATCAAACAATGCCACGCGTCTCGTACAGTTGGCCCACGATCAAGTAATTGCCAGCACAGTTCACTGCTTGCGCAGTCCAATGTCTGCGCAATCCATCCTGCGCAATTCAGAATAACTAAAAATTAGTTATTTCCAGAACTCTATAAATAGAGTTTCAAGTCCTTCATAGAGGGGATCAGATCATTATTGTCACCAGAGATCAGGAGTTCTTGCCCAAGTGCTACTGCATTCTTCAGAGGCTACTGCCTTCAACTTCAGAGGCTATCGTCTTCAAAGTTCACATCGTCCAAGGGATAAAGCAATCGTCTTCAGATCGAATTCCTATAGTTGTACTTTCCCAGAATTCTATTGTAATCTTCTTACAAAGTTTGTGAAATTAAGATCAACTTTTGTTTTTGCAAACAAAATGGCGACTCTGCTGGGGACGAATTTCTCCTCCGACGAGGAAGTGACAACTCAATGTGGCGTTGCGTCTATCGAAAAGACACAGAAGACGCTGGTTGTAAAGGTCAACCAGACGGCCTACGAGACAATGATCAACTCCAGGACCACCCCTCGTACTGCAACAACTTCTGCCACGAGCAAAGTTCACCCATGTGGGTTCCTAAGACTGCTGTGCAGTCTGCTGTCTCTGCTCCCAAGACTGCTGCGCAGTCTGCTGTCTCTGCTCCCAAGACTGTTGCATAGTCTGTTGCCTCTACTGCCCATGCGCAGTATGTTGCTCCCCTTGCCAGTGCATAATCCACTTCCTATGCTGCTCTGTCAAAGTGCAAGACTCCTCTTCTCCTGGCGCAGTCGGCTGCAACTCTTCCTGCGTAATCCACCATTCTAGCAACCAGAGTGCAACTCAAGCACTCTGGCATCAAGACTCCTGCTGCGCAAGCTGGTGTGACTGTGGACAGAAGGCCATCTGTCAAAGCTCCTCATGCGCAACCAACCAATGCGCCTACTGCCACTTTAACCCCTGCGCAAACTGTGTCAGCGCAGTCTAAGAGGGACAGCCCTTTGGCTAATCTCCCTTCTTCTCACACTAAAGGAAAAAAACTCTGCTCCTCTTTCCAAGCACCCTGTTGCTCCAGCGCAATCCACTGGGGGTAGTCTGTTGACTATTCCTCCTCCTCCTCAAAACAAAGGAAAAGGCCCGTTGGTCTTTTCTCAAACTTCCTCGTTCCACGACTTGGAAGACAACAGAGGAAAATGCTCTTTTGCTAACCCCTCTTCACAAAATAAAAGAAAAGGCCCTTTGGTCTTTTCTCAGTCTTCCTCGATTTTTACCGTAGAAGATCAATCTGAACGTGCTTCGGCACCAATCAGTACAAGAACTCTCTCAAACAAGAGTTCTTCTTCCCTCCTTGCCAAAGGGAAGTGTACTGATCAAAGAGGTATTCTGCCTACTCCGGTAGCAGAATTCTAAGATCTCCCAACTCTCAGGATACCCCGTTCAAAACAGAGAAAATTGCTGGTGTCTCAGACAGAAACCCCTGGAGGTGAATTTGCTGATCTAAGAACTTATCTCAATAGGCCAACTTCGGCAAAACGTAAACAGCCAATGCCGAAGACCAGCCAGCATCAGAGGCAAACTTCTAGGATCAAAAATCCTGACACCTATGCTAATGAAATGAGTACTTCCCTGTACACTCAAGGGACAAAACATCTGAAGAATCGGAACCATGTTCCGAATATAGTCAAAGAACATATCCCTCAAACTTTTTCTCGTCCCGTCATTGTTCCTGATCTCCGAGAACACCTCAAACAAAAACGGGACAACATCTCAACACCTCCAGTTCAACCACTTGGACACCATTGTAATCACAAGGTTGTCATCAAGTGTTGTTGTCAGACAACAAAACGATCTGTCTTCGATTGTTTGAACTTTGCAACGTCTGAACCAATGTTAGAAGATGAGGATGAAGTGTTGTACGCTTCCGTCAACATGATCTCTCGAGACACTGGGGGTAGGAAGTGCTCCAAGCACGGCAAGTCTCGCAAGCCCAGCTAGCGGTATTTAGATCTACTCCAAGAATCTTCTGAAGGAGTATTTTGACATACCAGATCCCAAAACCGAGATACAATAGGTCAAAGGAATCTTCTCAAAGATCCTTCCAGTCATCTCCCTCTTTCTCACTCAGGAGATGATTCTTTCTCCGACTATAATGCATACAGCGAAAGTTCTGAACAGACAGTGTCCTCCACTGTACCTAGAGAAGTGACAGCTTATGTTGTCACTGAAGACCCAGATGCCTCTAGTTCAGTTAGTCAAGAACAACGAATAGCTGTACTAGAAGATAAGCTGAAGACCATGGCTGAAATGGTTACAAGTATGCATTCTATCTTCGTGGCCCAACATACAGTACCGCCGAATGTACCTGCTGTAAATCCTGAGATCATAGCATCATCGGTGCCTATCAATGTAGGGCTGGGGGTAGCATCTCCTCAAGTACCTCCTGTACAGGTTCAACCTACACCCAGTCAGTCAGGTGCTGGGGGTAATGCTTACCACGTTGTTCCTCCCCCTAATACTCTGATTCAGCCTGCTCCTTCTACATCATTGGAGGATGCTAATGAAGCTGTCAAACTCCTGCGCACTCAATTCGAGGCCTTCAAAGAGAAGGATAACTTACAGAGGTTGGGGATCAAGCAACCCTACCCAGTTGAATGGAAGGAAGTCCCATTTCCTCCTAAGTACAAGATTCTAACAATCTCTCTGTTTGACGACAGTACTTCTTCCAGTCAGTTCATTAACCACTTTGAGGTAATGACTGTCCAACTTCAGCCAAATGACGCTCTTCTTATCAGGGTATTCGTCGGCTGTTTAGCCGATGTGGCATACGATTGGTACAGAAGCTTGTCCGATGGCTGTATCACCTCTTTCTCAGGTCTAAAACAAATATTCTTGGAACGATTCTATGAAGGGATCAACGACATGACCATGTCAGCCCTTAATAAAATCAAACAAGGGCATAATGAAACCACTGAGAGTTTTATTGAAAGGTTTCACCGAGAAGCTTTAAAAATACCTCCTGGAACTCCGGCCGCTGTCACCATAGACACCTGCAAGGCAAATCTTTTGCCTATCATCAGCATGTGGACGGAGTCAACTCAGTTCCAAGACAGGCCAACCTTCATTGTCAATGCTAAAGCAGCTGAAGTTAGCGCTGACAAATTCAAGCAGCTAGGGGTACACATGTCTAACCCCGACCGGGACGAACACCAGACATCGAGTAGCGATAATCGCCAGAACAACCGCAAGGGAAAAGAGACTCTGAATATTAATCTGAAGAACAAAGAATCTCTGGCGGTCAATGTGGCTCCACCTACGTCTACTTCTACTCCTTCTGCACCTCCACCAAGGGAACCTCGTCCGAAAGTAGAGTACTCCTTTGATGAGAATGGCACCGTGAGCATCTTTGATTGCTTGATCAAAAGCAATAAGCTCCAACTCCCAGACCCAAAGAAGGCTGATGAGGTTGGTAAGACTGATCATCCCAAATACTGTGTCTATCACAGTTTCATTGGGCATCCCACTCGAGCATGTTACGTGCTCAAAGGCAAAATTCAGGAGCTAGTCAATGCTGGTGTTGTCACTCTGTAGCAAGATGAGAAGACGGTTACCGCAAACATGGTCTCAGTTCAGTTCGGTGACTTTCCTCCGCAGATGTTACAGCATGGTGTCATTCATATCCCCAAGGCCACTCTTAAGATCGAGAATCTCCCTCCTCCACGAAGTGAAAGTCTCGTCCCCTTATCTCTTGATAATGGTAAGATTATGTGGATTCACCCTGATCTTGCTTCGGAGATCGAAATTCCCTCTTCCTCCAAGAAGAAAGACCGCTCCAAGGGCAAAACAAAGATCTGCAATATGGTGTCTTTTGACCCCATAGTTGAAGAAGAAATCCTGCTGGGCACCAGATCAGGAAAATCCTATCTACGGGAAGTTCCCGAGACTCAAGAAAATCATGCTTCTTCTTCTGAGTCCGCTCCAGTGCAACCTGCTTCCACTGAAGACATCCCTTCTGCATCCTCACCGGTTGTAGTACCCATTCCCCCCAAGCCGACGATAGCTGACAAAAGCAAACAACAAGTCCGCTTCGACAAACCTTTGAAGAAGTCATCTCCTTCTGGACTTGAAAAGCCTTACAACTTTGATATCTTGGCTCAACTAGCCAATACACCGGCCAGGCTGTCAATCTTTGAGCTCTTGCGCCTCTCCAAAGAGACTCGAGAAACTCTGAGTGAAGCTCTAATGCAGGCGGAAACCTGTCTAACCCTTCTAAAGAAGCCGAAGGCAGAGCCTGTCTCTTGTCTCCATTGTCACAGTGTGTTGGAGTTGATTCCAAACATTACCTTCACACAGGATGATATGCTGATGGAAGACAATAGGCATGATCGTCCTCTATACTATACAGGATATGTCGACTCGATGAAAGTTGATCGTATTCTGATAGATCTAGGGTCTGCTCTCAGCATCATGCCAAAGACAATATTAGATGCACTGAAGATCCCAGTACATAGTCTTTCTGGCACAACCACCACCACCTTGGGGTTCAATCAGGGAATAAGTGAACCTTTAGGCAAGATTCGCCTAAAACTCCAAATAGGCAATCTCCGCACAAAGGTGACCTTCTACATCATTGACAACCATGGTTGTTCTTACAATGCTCTGTTGGGGAGACCATTCCTACATAAACACAACATTGTCCCTTTCTCTCTCCATCAATGTTTCAAATATGTTGATGACAAAGGAGAAGTTCAAAAGGAGGTTGCAGATCTCTACCCTTCAAAGGTGTCGAAGCGTACTGCAATGATGCTCGTATGTATAAAGATGAGTTCATGAAGGTTGTACTATCTCTGGACACTGAAGAAGAACAAGAAGCAGTGCCCAATGACACCCACATCATACCTGTCAAAGGGCGTGTTTCTCGTCCTCAATCCTTCAAACCATTGGCTATTCACTTGCCAATCCAGAAGCAACCAACTGATGGTGGTCAAAATCAAAGGGAGCTCACCTCTTCTGAGCCACTTGTTATTGACCTACGTCGTAACAAGGATAAAAAGCAGCTCACCTCTTCTGAACCACTTGTTATTGATTTATCTCATAACAAGGACAAAAGGGAGCTCACCTCCTCTGAGCCGCTTGTTATTGACCTTCGTCGTAACAAGTCCAATCCTCCTCCACGTTCTTCTTTTCCCCCTCTTGTAATCAATCTGACCAAGTCTGCTAAGGCTATAGGTCCTGTTGTAAATACAGATATACAAATCAATGAAAAAGCATCTCCTTTCCAGTATACTGATGTCCTTTATCATGCTAAGTGCTATTTGGATATGTTAGATAGCTTTCAGTCATTTACATTAGGAGTTGTACAGTCTCTTCAAACAGAAGTTTCACTCGAACATCCGAATGACTCATATCGTGTTGTTCCTGCTCGAAAGAGAGGTGAGAGTCCAATACTTTTTAGTAAAGGACCAGAACAAAAATTCAGCTATATGGATGATAGCAAAAGAAACGACACAGGCCATCTCCAACTTCGTCGTTACAGTCAACAATCAAAAGATATCATCCGAAAGATGGGTTATGATTTCAAGAATGGCCTCAACTACTGTACAACTGTTCCAAAAGGAAAGTCAAAGATGTATTACAGCAGGACCAAAAGAGGTCTCGGATATCCTTCTCCTCCTGTCTTATCCCCAGCAGTCTCTGAATCCGATAGTGAAGAGTGCTCTAACTCTTCTGATTCCAGATCATAGGATTCTGACACCAGCATTGGTCAGGTTCATCGGCTAGTCGTATCTTGCAACATGGTCTCCGCCGAACTTCCAGAAGGCTATGACGAGGATATTGAAGAAAATCTCGAAACAGATCATTGGGCTCAACGAATGGATACCCAATGGGAACTCCGATTCGAACAACGAGAACCTCTTACCGAAGATCAATTAGTTCAAATTGACGTAGGAAAAATCGGGTCACCTCGTCCAATATTCATCAGCAAGAACCTTCCAGAGGCAGATAAGCAAGAATTAATTCTTCTTATTCAAGAATACATTGATGTCTTTGCCTAGAGTTATGAAGACATACCAGGTCTAGATCCCAAAGTTGCTACTCACAAATTGAATATCTTGCCTAATGCAAAACCAGTCAAACAGCAACAACGACGCTTCAAGCCAGAAATGATGCACGCAATCGACGATGAAGTCAAGAAGCTCATCGCTTGTGGCTTTATCCGAGAAGAACAACATCCTGATTGGGTAGCCAATGTTGTCCCAGTTCTGAAGAAAACCAGAAAACTTCGAGTATGCATCGACTTTCGGGATCTTAATGAAGCCTATCCAAAAGATGAATTTCCTCTCCCTATCACGGACGTCATAATTGACAACACCTGTGGGTTCGAGCGAATATCTTTCATGGATGGATTCTCCTGATACAATCAGATTCGGATGAATCCTGAAGATGAAAAACACACTTCTTTCCGCACTCCTCGCGGAGTCTACTGCTATACCGTGATGCCATTTGGTCTCAAGAACGTTGGTGTAACTTACCAACGAGCTATGAGTACCATATTTTGAGATCATCTACGCAAGACTGTCGAATGCTATGTCGACGATATCGCTGTCAAAAGTCGTCTGAAGGAAGATCACATCCAAGACTTGAGAACAATCTTCAATCTCATGTGCCAACATCAACTCAAAATGAATCCCACCAAGTTATTCTTGGGTGTCTCTAGTGGCAAATTTCTCGGCTTCGTCATTACCTCTAAGGGTATACACGTGGATCCCGAGAAGATCAAAGCCATTCAAGAGATGCGTCCTCCACACAACCTAAAAGAGCTACGAGGATTCCAAGGTCGACTTACGTACATCAGGAGGTTCATTTTGAATCTGTCTGGATGCTGCAGACCATTTACTCAGCTAATGAAGAAGGGTGTATCTTTCATCTGGACCGAAGAATGTCAACGAGCATTTGATGATATAAAGCGATATCTCATGAACCCGCCAGTCTTGGTGCCACCAATTTTAGGCATACCATTCTTAATGTATGTCTGTGCTATGGATCATTCATTGGGTGCTTTACTTTCCCAAAAGAACAAAGAAGGTCACGAACAGGCCATCTATTATCTCAATCGTACTATGATTGGTGCTGAACACCGTTATAGTCCGGTCGAAAAAGAATACTTAGCTCTTATGTTCGTTGTCCAAAAGACTCGGCATTACATCATTGGCTAAACTATTCATGTCATATCCCGAGTGAATCCTCTTCGGGTACTGATGAAGAAGCCTAGCACACTCAATTCTCAATTGGCTACATGGGCCATTCTGCTAGCCCAATATGACATGGTATATGTTCCTCAAAAGTCTGTTAAAGGTCAAGCACTGGCAGATTTCTTAGCAGCTCATCCTGTACCAGAGACATCCAACTTTATGATAAAATTCCAGACGAGACATTAGAATCAAATATGACCTCCGAAGAATTTCCTACTTGGCGTCTATTCTTTGACGGTGCATCCAGGATTGGACCCAATGGTGCCATTGTCGCAGGAGTTGGAGTTGTCCTCGTTTCTCCAGACGGGTCAACCATTCAAAGAGCCTACTTCTTAGATGAACCTTGCTCCAACAATGTAGCAGAATATAATGCTCTACTCATTGGCCTTCAGTTAGCTAAACAACTGGACGTCGAATATCTTGAAGTTTAGGGCGACTCCAAGCTAGTCGTTAACCAAGTTAGAGGGACCTATGAAGTTTGCCATCAAGATCTAGTGCCTTACTATGAAGCGACAATCAACATGGCTACATCATTCAAAGCCTTCTTCATCGAATATGTCCGTCGAGCTTGCAATACTGAAGCAGATGCTCTGGCTAATCTTGCAGCCGTCCTAGCCATCCCTATCAAAAATAGTAGGTGGTGGTTATCTCTAACCAGAAATTTTTCTGCATCGAAAACAATCGTAATATTGAGTTCAGTAATATTACTGAAGCCAATGTTATCGATGAAGATTGGAGAGCTCCTTTCATCGACTTCGTAGTTCATGACATACTCCCTGAAGATCCTAAGGAGGCTACGAGTATTCGTCGGCAGTCTCTGCGGTTCTACTATAATCAGACTACCAAAACTCTTTACCGGCGGACTTATGACAGCTTACTCTTGCGCTGTCTTGCTGGTGATGAAGCGAAGCAATTGTTGCGTGAAGCTCACGACGGTGTCTGCGGAGCACATCAACCCGGTCCTAAGCTACAAGACCGTATCCGACGCATGGGTTACTACTGGCCCTCTATGGTATCTGATGCCATCGAATATGCAAGGAAATGCCGAGCTTGTCAAATCCATGCAGATTTTATTCATCAACCGTCGAAATTCCTTCATCCGACTGCCGCTTCCTGGCCTTTTGAAGCTTGGGGCATGGATATTATAGGTCCCATCAATCCTCCTTCTTCTAGAGGACATCGGTTCATACTAGCAATAACCGATTACTTCTCCAAATGGGCCGAAGCTATACCTCTGGCTGAAGTCAAGACCAGCAGTGTCATCAACTTCGTCAAACACCATGTCATCTACAGATTTGGTGTACCTCGAAGGATTATTCATGATAATGGACCTCAGTTCATCAGTCAAAAATTTATAAGGTTCTGTGACGATCACCGGATTGACAATGTCACTTCGACAGCTTATAATCCTGCTGCTAATGGCTTGGCCGAAGCTTTCAACAAGACTATCATCAAGCTCCTCAAGAAGTTTGTGTCTACTAACAAACGAAACTAGAGTGAAAAGCTTGGAGAATGTCTATGGGCTTATCGTACTACGGTCCGCAACCCTACAGGCTGTACACCCTTCTCTTTGGTGTACGGTTGTGAAGCAGTTCTACCCTTGGAACTTCAAATTCTGTCCTTAAGGATTGCCATTGCCAATGAGCTCACTACAGAGAACAACGACCTTCTTCGACTTCAAGAATTAGAAGCGCTCGACGAGAAGCGGCTATTGGCTCAACAGCATATTGAGTTATATCAAGCCCGCATCTCAAAGACTTTCAATCGCAAAGTTAAAGTCAGAGCCTTTCAGAAAGGAGAGCTCGTTCTAGCCGTCAGACGTCCTATGACTATGACTCATATGAGCAAGGGCAAGTCCGATGCAAAGTGGAAAGGTCCATATATCGTAAGCAAAGTCTTCTCAAATGGAGCCTATTAACTCACAGAACTAGATGGTCGAGTTGCAATGATGCCCATCAATGGCAAGTTCCTCAAAAAGTATTATGTATAAATGTAAAAGAGATTGTTTGTAATCATCAGACAAGTTTATAAATAAAATTTGATTTTTATTTCATCATGAGTGACAGTACATAATATCAAGGAAGGTCACTATCATCCTTCTCAAAATTAGGACGCGGGCCACTGCCGTCCTTATCGAAGACATGGTCGGCAAAAGAGCCGAAAACATTCTTGCTCGAACCCACCAGGAACTTGCAAGCAGCCATCCTCATGGCCTCTTCTTCTTCCGTCTTCCCTGGTTCAAGAAGGAAGTCCAAAATGTTCCTTGGTGGCTTTGGTGCAGACTAACCATCGCCCGCTTTTATCTGCTTTGGCTGGTTGGTATCGGCTGGACGTTCCTCCGGGAGTTTTTCAACCTTCGGGGTGATCTCAGCCTTCTTGGATGCATCTCCAGATGACATCTTTATGTTGAAAAGTAAAAGTGATCATGTCATCTGATTTTACTGTTCTATTTATAGACAGAGATTTGTAAGACAACGAAGCGACACATTCATCTGACGGTTCACCCATTCAACACATTCATTTGACGGTTCACCCGTTCATCACATTCGTCTTATGGTTCGTCCGTTCATCACATTCATCTGACGGTTCACCCGTTCATCACATTCATTCGACGGTCCGCCCGTTCATCACATTCATTTGACGGTTCGCCCGTTCATCACGACGGTTCACCCGTTTATCCATTCATTCAACGATTCACTACATCTATTTGACGGTTCGCCCGTTCATTTTATCTATCTGACGGTTCATTCGTTCATTCCATTCATGTGACGGTCCATCCGTTCATTCTGACGATTCATTTCGTTCACACATTTTGACGAATCATCCATTTCGTTCATATCAGCAACTTATCATCTTTGATTAAGTTGTCTACTGAAATAATGATATTCAATAAGTTATATTCTGTCATGTCCATATTACCTCTGAGCAGATATAATAAATATAATTATTTTCTAAAAATCAAGAAATATATCATGTCTTGCACCTCTGAATATATTTTCTATCGCTATTATTTATATCTGAATAAGATATGCAATAAATAATAGGGCCACAAAGAAAATATCTTTTTATTGATCAAAATTAAAAAACATTACAAAATTACATGTCACAAAAATTGAAGATACAAAAAGTCTTTCTCATTCCGCCGGCGGGGTCATCAAGCTAGTCATCTGCTGCTTTAAAGTTTGCAGTCGCTCCTCACAAGAGTCCTTCACTCGCCTCCTAGCTTCCTCCATTCCAGACTTATCGTCGAAAGTCGGCATGGTTACTAGTCTGCGAGAGATTTTAGCTTGATGAGTTATGACATATTCATCTCTTTCATGGGTCAGGGCGTCCAGCTGCTGAACTGTAGCTTGATGTTGTGTGGCCTCATCTTCCAGAGCAAGCTGAACAAGTCTTAAATCTTCTTGAAGACGGGCAGATTCTGCTTTTAGTTCAGCAACTTTCTTCTCCTTCTCCTCAGCAGCAGATGCTATGGTTTCCACTTGGGAGTTATACTCAGCAGACTTGGTAGAGAAAGCATCCAAGATAATCTGGAGATCAACCTTAGCAACTGCAGCTTCTTGAGACATCTTCTCAAATTCAGCTTGTACCAAAGGCTCCACCTCTCCCCGATTCAGATCTTTGTAGCTCTTAACCGATACCTCCAGCTCATCCAGTATGTGCTCAAGAAAAATAGCTTGAGCTTCGTCACTTTACTTCGGATGGCATTGATCAAATAAGTGGTTGGACCTCTAACTGTGGAGAAACCAGCATCTTCTTTCTCTATCACCCTATCTACTAAGGGTCCCAACGAATTAAAGAAAAGGTTGGTGAAGGAGCTAATGATAAATCGGTTAGTAGCCAGGGCACCAGGTGTAGCAGCTACTCCCATTGACGATGAAGCAGCAGGTGCCTGTATAGATGGACGTTCAGCTTTTTGCACTTGAGTGGAGGGCTCTTTAGACAAGGAAGCCATGGTAGAACTGGCTGCCCCTCCCAGTTGTTCCTCTGCAAAATCAAATAAACCTTGTCATTTTGCCTGTCATTTGCAACTATCGAAAAGGATCAAAAGTAAAGGCAATCATCTTACCATGACTAGGTCCAGTGACGATTCTATCCTCTGCTGACACGAGTTCCAATCTAGCAGAAGTAGCCTCAGACATTACTGCCTGGCTACTACCTGCCTCAGAGCCGCCCGAAAAATGTCGGCTACCACTAGCTATCGCCGTTATTGGCACTATATCAGTGCATGTGGCAGGAACTGGGGAAGATTCAACTTCTGTATGGATAAAAATGTAGATGTCAGTTATTTAATCTATGAAAAGAAGGTTGATAATGTCATATAATACCTTTGGGATCAGCAGTAGTAGTTTCCTCATGTGCTACTTCTTCACCTGCATTCTTTTCTGGAGACACATGCACCTCAACATTCTCTTCAGGATTCAACGTGTCATCAACAACCTTCGAGGATACATGGACATTAGCGTCCTCTTCTGGATTTAAAGTATCATCAACAGCTTCTGTTGATGTATCTTCATTACTTACACTGTCTTCTGGTGCTTCTTCGCTGTCAGTTACGGCGGCCGGATCAATATCATCATGCAGGCCGAAGTCGCAGTCGTTCAGAGCATCGATCATTAATCGATCCTCTTCATCACGAAGTGTTCTTGGCGTAGCCGGAAGCTGGGTAGTCTCTAGTGCAAGTGTAGGAGATCGCACCACTTCATCCTCTTTCTCCATGGCTTCCTCCATGGTCTCTACAGCCTCATCCCTCCTCTCTGGACTGAAAGTTTCAGGTTCAGGGGCGGGTGTAGGAGACGACATTGTAACTCCGGCGATAGCACTTGCCACGATCGATGACAGGATTTGTCTCGGATGAGTGACTACCTTCTTTCTTCTGAAGACCATTTTCTTTCTATGTAGAGGTCTCACCAGACTCTCTACATCTATGACATTTTCTTGTCTTTGAACAGAAGTTGGGGTGGTCGCTTCTTCTCTCTGAATTGACTCGGCCAGCTGTCGAGATTGCGACCGAGTGGTGACCTTTTCTGAAGGTTCCAAGACAAGTTTCTTCTTCGCAACTGGAGAAGAAGGTTCATCTATCCTCCTCTTTCTCTCCTTGGCTGGAGATTTGATAACTTTCAAAGAGATGCGCAATGGTTCGTTGACTTCTTCCGGGAAGTTGGCTTTCCTTGAAGCTTCCAACGGTGCATCGGCCGGTTCACGCTCTTCATCATTGCCAGGAGCCAACACAACAGTTGCTCCCTTCTTTAATCTGGCCGCTGTCGCGAAGCTGTCGGCGAGACTAAAGTTCTCGGCAAAGGTATTCGCCGATGTATAGAAGATTGAATATGTGTACAGCATCCGTGGGCCATGGTCGCTCTTCGTCGGTATTGAGAACATTGTTCTTGTGTCTCGAGCATTATAATAAGCCCAAGCCCGGGCGCCATCGATCAAATAACCTTTTCCTTGCAGGCACATTATGGCGTTACCCACGTGGAATTGGTCATAGCCGAATTGGCGCGCAAAACGGCTGGGAAGATAGGGTTCCAAGTAACATTCATCTTCAAATCTGTAGACCAGGTGTGACGGTCGGATCGTCTTCAGCCAATCAAACACTGCACGACCCAAAGGTTGCCTCCCAAGATCAACCAGATTTGTAGACATATGTTCATAGCCAGTTGGAGGGGGAACACAGTAGAAATTCCACCCCTTTCCGAGATTCAGAGCACGTCTGCAATCTCTTAGACTGGTGTATACCCATTTACTCTTGGACAATCTCCGTAAGAAGCTTCCGCTGACCGCCCCCATATCGGGGTTCATCAACGAAGGATAGTGCAGAAGCAACCATCCGAACAAATAAGTGTAGGGAAGCTCCAGCCGAGGGAAGTTCCCTTTCTCGCCTTTCCCCTTGAGCATTGAATCAACAAAAAGGTGGAGACCAGCGTTCACTCTGCAGGTCATCGCCGATAGCAGATCCATCCGGTAGCCAAAGACTAGACGGACGGCAGCAAAGAGCACGCCGTGATGGAAGCAATCGACAGCGCTGGCTCCAGGAACGACGAATCGTCGAAGCCAGTAGGTGAGGAAACACGCCAGCTGGGCTTCCTTTGACATGGGCCTATAGCCCATCCTCAGGAAACTTTCAATAATATCTCCTGTCTTGAAAGGAGGATATTGAAGTTCATCATCAACCTTGATGTCCATCTCTTTGTTCTCCTCCATCAGTCCTATCACCTCACTGTGGCTGAGCGGTCTGAAGAAGTTAGGGTTGCACTTATCTTGCTCTTTAGTCTTCTTCTCTATGATGTGGTTGAGGAAGAGATAGGGCAACCACTTTGTCGAGTAGCAAGTGCCAGAGGAACCACTCTTGTAATACAAGGAGCAGATCTTATAGTAGTACAGCAGTTCTTTAAAAACGGCTACCATATCAGCATTCTCCCGACGAAGTCGGTCCAACTCGTCATTGGTTGGAACAAATTTTTCACAGGGGAATTCCCCCATTGGCAAGCTCGAGATATACTTTATCTCATGAAGAGCCAGTCCAATCTCTCCACAGGGCGTCATGAAAGTCCCTGTCCTAAAATTGTACCTCTCCGCCAAAGCGAGAAATAGATGAGGGTTGGGGTGGAATCCGTATACGGTAGAGTATACCGTCTGGTACAGCTCAATCTCCTTGAGCTTCTCTTCGAACTGAGCCAATATCCAATTGGCTATGCAGTTCCATCTTTTGTTATCTGGATTCACCAGACCTGTCAATCGGATGTCCTGATCCGGATATCTTCCCTCAACCTTCGCAAATTCATTCGCAAAGATCGGTGTTCTAACTGGCAGCTATAGGGAGGAGTTCTCCGGTGGAATGTAGCCAGGCTTCAATCCTCTGAGCAGGGAGTTGTGACGCTCAGAGGAGCTATAGAACATATCCTTGTTGTTCGGCCCCTTCTTCACACAAATGTTCCCCGTTCTGGCTTGCTGGAGAGGAGTAATATCCCAGTCCATCCTCCTGGGATAGCTCGCATGAGCATAGCGAGATAGGGGAAGGCACCTGGAAATTTCCGGTAACAATATCCTTTTCTCGCCTCTCTGAAAGAGTCTTTGTTCAACTCGAGGTCTCGGCTGAAAACTTTTATCAAGAGCCTCACCAAACAGAAACAGAGGCTTCTTATGAACAACGGCATCAGCAGTTTACAGAGGCTGCCCATTCATCAGGCTCAGCAATGTTTCATTGTCTTGTGCTGTTAGAATGACCTGTCAAGAAGATGGCAGGGCATACTGAGGAAATATCACATGGGACAGATCTTCCTTAAATTTAGGCTCAGCCAGAGTCCCTGTAAAGATCTCATATTCTAGGTCTTCCCTGAGATTGACTGCATCAAATAAAAAGACAGAATTCAGTACATACAAAGTCAAAGAGTCTGTTCAAAAATCAGCAAATTACGCAAGTGTCAGATTGCGCTATGTACATAGCATCAGATTGCGCTAATGTAGTCTACAGGCACAAAATATCCAGTTGCGCCAATACATCTACTTGTGCAAGTCATCAGATTGCGCTGAACAACTTGCGCAAAGTATCAGTTTACGCTGGACTGACTTACGCAAATCGATAGACTGCGCTGAACATTTGTCAGCGCTTTCCACCGATTGCGCAAGAAAATAGTTTTCATAAAAATGAAAACTATTGTGTGTGTGCAACCAAAACCCTAAACAGGGCGGCGCAATACAACCAAATCTCTAAAAAGAGAAAGGTTTGAAGGTTCGACAATGTCAAAGAACCCTAAAAAGGGTTTTTGATCGGGTCCATCGTCTACCTTGCAGCGCAGGATGACCGACTTCGTGACGAGAAATTCGGGGCGCAGCCCGACTCGAAGACTCAGCGGGGGCTTTGCCTTTCTCGGCGGCTGAACGTTTGGGGGCCATTGATGTCGACGGAGAAGAAGGAGAAGAGTCGAAGATGGCACAGGAGCTTTTTCTCTCTCGAACAAATGGAAACAAGTAAAGAATGACAGAAAGAAGAATGAGAACTATTTATAGTTTTTCAAAAGTAACAGTCAACTCAGATTTCACCGAGAAATTAGGAACTGATTCCTCCAAACGCGCAGTCAAGGCATCACTTGCGCAACTTGATTTTAAAGCCGAAATTCAAAGTATTTCGAAACTTTGAATATTTTCAAATTTTGAAAACTTTAAAGGGGGTCTTGTAGGTCCTAAAAATCAAGTTGTACCCATCAAAGAAGCAAAGAAAATCAAATTGTGCATCCTTCAAAGTGAACTGCGAAGGAAACAGATTGCGCAACAACTCAACTGCGCAAGCTGAACTGCGCACACATTCAAGTGCGCTAGCTGACGTGGCCACGTCATCATTATCTGACAGAAAATCAGATCTTCTGACAGCTGATAGTTCGAAGAACGAGGAAACTGTTCGTTTCTCGTGCAGCACAGCGCTCGAGGACAGCTGTACATACAGCGCAAGCTACCAGCCTAATCGAAGCGCAGTCTGTCAAATTCCCTGCAGCGCAATTCAATCCCAGCGCAGTCTGAAGCTAGCGCAATTCATGTGGCACAGTCCATCAAGACAACTTACATTATGTACGTGGCATTCATGCCATCAATTGCTCACCACGTGGCAACCGTCTGTACACGATCAAGCGCATTTCAATCAAACAATGCCACGCGTCTCGTACAGTTGGCCCACGATCAAGTAATTGCCAGCACAGTTCACTGCTTACGCAGTCCAATGTCTACGCAATCCATCCTGCGCAATTCAGAATAACTAAAAATTAGTTATTTCCAGAACTCTATAAATAGAGTTTTAAGTCCTTCGTAGAGGGGATCAGATCATTATTGTCACCAGAGATCAGGAGTTCTTGCCCAAGTGCTGCTGCATTCTTCAGAGGCTACTGCCTTCAACTTCAGAGGCTATCGTCTTCAAAGTTCACATCGTCCAAGGGATAAAGCGATCGTCTTCAGATCGGATTCCTATAGTTGTACTTTCCCAGAATTCTATTGTAATCTTCTTACAAAGTTTGTGAAATTAAGATCAACTTTTGTTTTTGCAAACAACAACCGGGTCTTCTGCAAGTCAATAAATCTTAATAATAAATAATTAAACTATTAATAATGGTCATGTCACAACTTAGCCTGGTTTTCCAAGTTAGGTCACACTTATGGCTGGGTCTTCAAGGCAAACGTCCATGCTATCCGTGCCACAATTTCTAGTCGTCTTGTACTCCAAATTTAATCATGACTAAAGCTCTCTATCGTAATAATTAATTATTTATAAAATTCTAAAATCACCGTCTAATTCAAATAAATAATTGAAAAAAATACTTTCAAAATTTCGGGAAGAGGAGTTACAAATCTACCCACCCTAAAATAATCTGTCCTCGAAATTCTAAGTCATAACTATTCCTTAAAATTTAAAAACAAAGTCTACTTTTACCTTAATCTCCTTAAATTTTAATTTCTCAAAAATAGTTTATATCTTTCTCCTAGCCATTTTGTAACTATGAAACCTCGAAAACTTCTACCCACCTTTGGTCACACTACTCCCTCAAAGGTATGTCACTAAAACTTTATAACCTTCCATCTAGTTGCTAGAATAATTATCCATAGATATTTAGGACATATGGCATCTACACTTCCACCATATCTATCAAACAACCAAAAATTAAATAATCAAGCAATATTATACTATAACTTAAGAATTTTTGATAAATTCTAGACAGCACGATCGTTCGTCACCCCGAAATAGGAAGAAATGAAAATTAATGGTTCAGAAGGCAAGGAAGCATAATCGAGAACAAATATGAAATTTCAAGGACGTAGAGAAATTCTAGGAGAATTTTCAAGGCAATGTGGATTGAGATTTCTTAAGGTTTAATCATAGTCGCAGGCTCGTATCAGTACAGTTATGTAACCGATACGATATGCTCTGACCTGCATGGGCCACCAAAAAAACTTGTCATGACCCGTACCAGCTTTTCGGGCACGAGCGCGTGAGCAAGCCAGCTACGTATCAAGCGGACTCCTGCCCAACTCCAATATGTAAACGCTGTCTGGACTATGGTAATGTGCCTAATCAAGGTAAGGCAAAACTATATCTCAATCCATAATAAGAATAATAAACATGAAAGAACACTATGGGTCGTGGTCTGCAGCCCACTAGCATACATGTCCGATTATACTCAAAGAATATCATGAGTCTATAAAGTAAGCTAACAAGCAGAGCATATCATAATAAGGAATGAAAGCACGAGTGGATAGTAAACGTAATATCAATACCTGGATCCTGCAAGTGCATCACAAACATCTACCATCCTGCTATGCTAACTACTCCATGCGATCGCTAAAACCTGAAGAGATTATCAAGTCCTCAGGGGACATAGCAAGATACATAAAAATATGCCTATCTAACAGTTCTATCATGCATAAGAATATAAACAGGCTATAAATAGTAAACAAGACAGAAACTAACAGGTGGCTACTGATAGGTGATTATAAACACGGATACGGGAACAACTACGTATAAATGAACTACATGAGAATAAGTAAACAAGAGATCAATGGAATACCAAACCCTCACCCCGAGTGTGGACTCACAGGTTTGAACTAATCACTAACCCTCGCCCCGAGCGTGGACTCGCAGGTTAGTTCACGACAAACACCCTCGCCCCGATTGTGGACTCGCAGGTGCAAACAGATCAAGACAAACACCCTCGCCCCGAGTGTGGACTCACAAGTGCAAACGGTCAACCCTCGTCCCAATTGTGGACTCGCAGGTTGAGAAAATGATACAGGAATAGCAGTTCAATTACACATACTTGTAGATACGATTAAGTCAAGATACAGGTGATGACATGGTATAACTCAGTCATGACACAGGTAAGGACAACCCTAGTATAAACTGTAATGAGATCAAGTCCGGTATAACTACACTATCAAGTCACGAAAAGATGGTGCTAACAAGTAAGACTAATAAGCTGATAAACATGGTATGGAGAAAACATGTAGACAGAAATCAACTAGAGAACTAAATGATGGCATATATAACAAAAGACTATAAGCATCTAAATAAACTGTAGAGGGAGGCAAGGTATACTTGCCTGGTGGTAGCACGAAGAACCAACAATATACCGTCAACTGGTAAGCTATAAAGTCCAAATCTTACAACCACTACAACAAAAAGACCTATTAATGACGCTCGACAAGGAGTTTTAATGACGGCTGATACATAAGCGTTATTAAGTTGAAAAATACCTTTTTTCTATGACGGTTTGAGCTAATTCTGGGCTTTTTATAACGTTTATAAAATAAAGCGTTATTAATAGTTTAGAGCGGTAGCAAACTTGTAATATTTGTTAAGTTCATTTTTTGACAAAATCCCGTGCTTCAACAAAAATTTTTCTCTCCCTCTGGTTCTGGTCTTCTCCTTCTCCGATCCTTTCTTCTCCCTCCTCTCCCCCAACTCCAAAATCCCATAGATCCAAAACCCTAACTCTAGTTTAGCAACACCCTCCTCTCCTCCTCTTCTTCTCCTTCCTTTCCCCCAACTCCAAAACCCTAACCCTAGATACAAAACCCTAAACCTAGTTAGAAAGGGAGAAGGAGATGGGGAGGGAGCTGGCGGTGCGGGTCGGCTTCGGATCGAGTTTAGTGGGATCCGCCAAGCAGTTATCTTCTTGGCTTCCGCTGGTCGTCGATTCCCCTTCTTCTCCCTCCTTCCCCCACTCCGATCCACAAATGAGCTCAAAACTCTAACCCTAACCCCACCCCATCCCTCCCCCGAAAAAAGAAAAAAAAGGAAGACATCACCGATCGACGCATCCACCTTCCTTCCCTTCGCAAAATAGAGATCAGACTTCTCCCGTCGCTTCCAGCACTTTCTCGACCAGTCGACCCCCCACCCCGTGGGGAGGTGGCTGGGGACCCTCGCGATCGCGTCCCTCTACGCTCTCAGGGTCTACTTGATCCAGGGGTTCTATGTCGTCTCCTACGGATTGGGGATCAACTTGCTCAACCTCTTGATCGGCTTCCTTTCGCCGGTCGTGGATCCGGAGTTTGAGGGACTGGACGGGGCCTCGCTACCGACGAAGGTGTCCGACGAGTTCAAGCCCTTCATGCGCCGCCTTCCTGAGTTCAAGTTCTGGTAGTTACTTACTACCCTCTTTTTTTGAGCTATATCGGTTGAAATCTGAAGATTTCTAGCAGAAAAGCCCTGGCATTGGGTGTCGTATCTGTGCCTAGTAAATGCGCTAGGACACTATGTGTAGTGTCGGTATCGGATTTGGACACCAGTCATGTCAGTGTCCTGGCGATAAAGAGGAAGGATATTAGTTTTGGTACTGCAGGTATAGGTATTGGTATTGGTTAAGCTGCATGGAGAGAGGTTCTGTGGGTTAGCCATTGAAGTCGGGATTCAAATTGGAGGTGAAGAAGATGTTATGATCCATTGGTGAAGAAGATGTTCTCATACACTTACCACCCCCCCTCTGTTGTTCATCTTCTGATGTTCAAAATTTTGGAGGTAAAGAAGATGTTATGATCCATTGGTTGCATCTTCTGTTGTTCATGGCCGATCCATCGACCATAAGAACATGTAACATACACTTACCACCCCCCCTCTGCAGCAAAATTCTTATTTTCTTCCCTATATATATCAGCAATCCATGAGCTTGTGACTTTGGGAAAATTTCGAGATAGATATGCTGCAAAACTCGTTTAAGCATTGTATGCTGCAAAACTCGGTTAAGCATTGTAGGTATATCGAGCCAACAATCTTGATAGATCCTCCATTAAATTGAATGAGTGTATAGCTCCCCTTAGGCGATGATGACAACTAAACAAAGAAAGTGTACTTTCCTCTTTATCCCTTCTTGATTCTTTTAAGGTTGGTGGCAAGTAAAACTGTTTTAGTAGAAAGTGATGAGTTCCCATTCATTTGCAACTTGCTGTGGAGCTGGTGCCATTAATCTTGCACTTTTTGCTAACTGTAGAGAAAATTAACATTGTATTATATGATGTCTGAATTCATACTTTAGACTACCATTTTTTCTCGTCTTGTATTCTCATTTATCCTTCAATTTCTTCTCTGTTTCTCTTCCTCGGCCAATGGCGAGGCACACAGTGCAGCCATTACTTGTCAGGGGAATTAGAATTAAGGATAGAAGAGGAGAGGAGAGGAAAAAAAAGGAAAAGGAAAAAAGAAAAGAAGAAGAACAAGATTTTTTTTTGGCAATGATGATTTGGCTGCTCCTTCAGATGGCGAGGCAGCTCCATTGCAGCCATTTGTTGGATGAAGGGATGATGAGAGTGGGGGTCCACCTCCAATTGTGAGTGAGTAATCATGGACTGAAGCTGAATCTGAGCCGCTTCTCGCTAATTTATGTACCTCTTGGAGCTATTTATGTTATCATTTTCTCTGCTTATGTTATCATTTTCAGGCCAATGAACTGAAGAGAGAAGATCTTAAAGGTTTAAAGGTAATTTCTTTACTATTTTTTCAGTTATAGCTGTAAGAAAAGTGAGTGGTCCATAACTAGCTTCAAGTTTGGCTTGAAAATTTGATATTGTTTGACAATTTGTTCAGCAAGTTGAGCTTGGATTACTTAAGTTTATCATTTGGCACATCAAGGTCTTAAAGACTAGTCGTCTATTAGTTTTTCTGGTTCCAGTTGCATATTTTTTTCTCTTTTCTTTTTTCCTTTGTCATTTTTCCTTCTCTCTTATTAAGCTACTCTAGCAAGTAAAGGACTTATTAAAGATTTTTGAAGGATACATCATTATTCTGTTACATAAGTGGGTTAAGTTTATTTGTCATTGCAACGGAGGACTATTGGAAGTTCATTGTTTGCTACTGGTTTTTGCTGCACTTTGCAGCTGTATGAGATATCTATTTGCAGTTGGTGGAAAAAGCCCCTGCAGGTTCTTTACTTTATTGCAAGCTACTTTATTATACCTTAATCCTCTGATAATGGTGATTTCTCCATCTGTCTTCCAGCTTGCAGAGTAGTGTATACAACTTAATTTCCTACCCTTTCATGATGCTATTCCTATTTGAAGTGTGACATTCCAAATGCAATATGGTTGTAGGTCAAAGTCTGTGATATCTGTGGAGATGTTGGCCAAGAGGAGTTAGTTGCCATCTGTAGTAGATGTACTGATGGCGCTGGTGAGGGTTCAGTCGAGAGTAAGGGATCAGAGGATGAGGCTCTCCCACGACTGCGCCGGCTGCAGCAGCACCAAGTCGTCGCTCAGCTGCGACACTACTTCTCTTTGGGACTCCCGATATCTTCAAGAGATGGCAGAGAGAAGATCCATGGTCAGAATCTACATAAGTAAATATTTCTAATAATTTGGTTAGCAAAAGAGAGATTTATTCCTATTTTTTGGGTACATTCTGTATTTGGATATTCAATGTAATGAAGATATTGATATGTACTCTATTTTGAGAAATGTAATAAAGATGGTGATATATAATGTTAAGTTTTTGGAATGTAATATATACTATGTAGTATAGAGCATTATAAATGTGCTAATTTGAATAGTATAAAGTGTTATAAATGTGCTGCATTGAGCCTGTACATATTATCTATTCATGACGTTTTAAAATTATTCTGAATTGTGCACTATATATTAACTATTCATAACGCTTTTATAGAAACTATTCATGACGATTATTTTATGACGCTTTTAAAAAACATTTATAACACCC
>JANAVB010031618.1:899116-986752 GCA_029216955.1 Iris pallida
ATTTTTGTCTCTTAATTTTAGTTTTAGAATGGTTAGAGAGTTGATTGACCATGGGTAGATTGGTTAGGCTTGTTTTCATTTGGATACCTATGTTGGTATCCAAGTATCTTGGCCTACAAGTGTCCTATTTACATGAACATGTCATTTTGACACATATTGATATGTTGGACTATTTTATATGTTAGATATATATGTTACATATATTAGAAGTGTGTGTGTCTTTGTATTTGAGTGTTAGTGTTTTGTTTTGTGAGAGCGGTAGTTAGTGTTTGTGTTAGTGTAGAGAGAGGGAGGATTGTATATATATAGTGGGTGTGTGTTGTGTTTGTATGGAAGAGTATAAAGGGGGGAGGGGATTAGGTAGCTAGACAGTAGCCTTTAAGGCCAACAGCTGCAGCAGCATGTGCTGCAGGAACTAGCTACAGCAGCAGCTATTTTGCTGCGCAAAGGCAGCAGGCAACAGTAGCATATAGGGGCAGCCCTAATGCCCCATTGCAAATTCATCTAGCGCCCAAATTTCCAGTCCATTAGCCCATTGCCTCTCTTTAGCCCTCCCTTGTGCGTGCCTATGTATATGTGTGTATGGGTGGTCATGAGGTTTAGATATGTTAGTGATAACTTAGTGTTGAAATGTTATTTAGTATAGATGTTATTTAGTATAGATGTTAGTACATTGTTCTATCTTGTTTCTTGTACTTGTATAGATGAAGATTCCTAAGGGGATTTGCAACCCATTTAGAGAATCTCGTGTCATGACGTGTTATGTTCGGATCCATTATACTATTCGGAGATGGGGAGTTATTAGGGGTTATGTGATCAAATCCACCTTGTTCCTTTTCTTGTGCTTGCGCCACCATCACCACACGTAGGGTGTAATGAGATCATTTCTTGTGCTCGCTTTCCATGTTGGTCGGCTAGACCCTATCTTGTTTCATCTTGTGATAGCCGAGCCAAATGGAAAGGTCCGAGTCTTGCACCCAAGCCGATCACATAATTGCTCTAAACTCGAGGTACATTTTATATTTATATTTTACATAAGTTATTCCTGTTCAGTTCTACTTTCCTGTACGTTGCACCCTGACATGATTTCCTCTTTTGTATATCTTGTTTATATTCCAGTCTTGATATATCATCTTGTATTCTATTATGATTGCCTCTTAGAGCATTTGTCAATACTATGGAACTGTTGTTGGTGTTTGTGCTCGTTCATTATCCTGATAGGATTATCGTTGATGTTTACAGAGGATTTAGAGGCCGACTGCTCTACCTATTACGGGTATGGCTGTAGTGCCCCGTCCCGCTCAGTCAATCGGAGGAATAGGAATGCCGACGGCGTTCGGACTTAGCCTTACAACGGCTGCTCGAAGACATTGTTCGGTCGAGGCGACCGCTCGCTCAGGTGGGGTAGTTTCGGTAAACTTGCCTCATCTTTGCCTTCACATAATAATACGCTTGTTTTCAACTTGCACAAGTAGGCTTAATAATAAAAGAGATGAATCCACATAGCTAAAGGGAATAATCTCGACGGGTCGAAATGAGTTAGAACATGGAAAAAGGTCCAACGGTCGGCTTAGAGTTGGTGTACGGCGTGCTTTGAAAATGACACTCGGTCCTTCGCCCCGTGGCTTGGGAGAAGGAATGTTGGTCTTCGGTGCAAAAGCTAAGAGTTAGCCTATGTCATAGGCGTCGCCCACATGAACGCTTGATAAAGCGTGCACGGTTCCATTGCGCAAGGCTTGGCATAGCCTTTGCTCGTCCCTCGGGTTAAGTCGTAGGCTTGAGTAAGTTAGGCAAAAGTTGTGCCGGTCGACCTAAGTCTTTCCAAGTGCTGTCCCGCTCATTCTGCGGTTGTCAAGTTAAGTAGTTCCTCGTTCTCAAGGCCCGTCGACTTGGGCAGGAGTATCACATAGAGCACGATTGGCTTAAGGCACGATGCACGGGCTTAGTGTCTAAGGCAAGGACTATGATTCAAGGTGAGTTTTAAGAAGGGGATATCAAATAGGCATTTATGAGTTGAACTAAATGATAGGGTAACAAGGAAGGAAATGCTCGCGACCGTGGGTCGTCGAGGGGTCTCAAGGAAAGGAATGCTCGCGACCGTGGGTCGTCGAGGGGTCTCAAGGATAGAAGTCTTGGTTTTGGTAAAGGAATGACTGTATGAGACATCAGTTTGTGTCGAGTCTTGCATGGTCATTTGACAACTTGTCGACAAGGGCGATGAACCCTCGAGCGGTAACCCCTGGGCCATGGGTGCCGACTCGGCCTAGGAGGGAACAGGGTATAGTCGTGCGTAAGGTTTTGGCACAGGTTAAGCGAGGACTTGCGACGGGGCTAGCTACTTGCGTCGAAAGGATCCCGATTAACAAAACTATACGTCAAGGTATGGCTTGTGATGCCAGTGGCCAAGTTCATATAGATGTCGGCAAATAGCGGCTAACCGCGTGTATGCCTTTGGATTGAGTTGAGTTGAAGGTGTGTACAGTTAGAACACAAAGTTCGGGCCTAAGATTGGATTTCAACATAGGCATCGTGCTTCGGCACGAGAGGTGGCGTCAAGTCTTGAGTTGTCGGCATATAAGTTCCTTAAGTTGGTTGAGTTGTTTGAGTTAAGTCGGGAAACCGTCGCAAGGCAAAAGTGGGTCGACATAAGTTCAGAAGTCTTGATTGGGTTAGTTGGTGGTCAAAGTAGCAAGGGCCGCTAGGCGGCAAGGGCCGCGAGGCGGCGTTATGGTTAAGTCTTACTGAATTGCGAGGCACGGCCTCAGCAAGGGTTTGTAGCACGGTCACACAGAAAAGGGAGCTTCATCGCGTAGTTGCGTCTCTGATTTAAGCCGTAAGGCAAACACGACTCGATAGGTTAATGTTGTTGGTACGAGAAGGATCTTGAGGCAAGGTATGAGTCGACATTGTTGTGCAAGCACGGGATGGTCTAATGACACAAGGTAGGCAAGGCGTCGGTCATAAAACTGAGCGTAAGGCAAGACTAGAAAGACAATTGATAAGAAGGGACTAAGTTGCACAAAGTAAAATAATGTGCGGGTTTTGTATGGGTGGGCAAGAAGCTCATTCCACCAGTACAGTTGAGTACTGACACCCACATAGTTTACACGTGCAGGCACAGGTAGAAGCTCGTGGCGCGGAGCTCGCTTGGATGCGTCGAGGCACGGAGTTCCTTGGCGATTCGAAGCGTGCGGCCGCATGGATTAAAGACTTATATGGGACATAATGTATGGACATCGCCTTCCGAAGCTTCCGCTGGATCAAGATTTGTAATTGAGAGATGAGAGAGAGCTGAGTGAACTTGTAAAATGTGAGAAGAGTGAGCTTGAGTGATTGTAATCTTGGCCTTGCGCCCCCAATGTAATCGTTGTTTCAATATCAATAAAGAGCTTCTTTTGAATGACTTGTGTTTGTTCTAAATTTCCACTGCTATGTTTAATGTCTCTGCACGGGACTTCAGTGCGACGACCCCGTCGCAGCCGCTGAAATTGGCCGTTATGGAACTCGCCTTGCACGAGCGCAATCTAGGCTCGTGCGGCATCACGCCTTAGCGAGGACGATCGCTCCTACGGGAGCGGGGCGTGACATAATGGTATCAGAGCACGGCTTTACGTCCTTGGACTATCGATTGAATTCTTTAACTCGTTGTTTCCGCGAACTCTGAATTGTGCTTCCGCAAGTTGATATCGTTGGTGCGCTCCCTCTCAATTGTCCCACGGGATGTCCATACAATAAGTCTATCTATTTAGCAAAATGTAGGAGAACAGTTTTTGACAAAGAAATGAAAAGATGGTTTGCGTAAGCACGGTTGGCTAAGTCGGGCTGGGCATATACACCAAAGTTGCGTCGACCTTAGAAAGTCGAGTGCGGGAATTGAAATATTCGATCAAGAATGAGTTGAACTCGATTGAGTAAAGTGAGATGACTATCGATAGGGGTGCTATCGAGCGACGATATCGTCGGTGCGATATAGATGAGCGTGCTTGGAAATTGAGGAATGGTTCGAACGAGATTCGAAAAGTTGATTTTGATTCGAATGATGGTTTTGAGGATTTGTCAAAAATAACTTCATTCCAGAGTGGTGTATGCGATAGGCTCAGGAATGTTGATCGATCAATTGAGGATTCGGGGTGTCGGTGAGTCTATCAGTAAGCGTCGCACATATGCAAAGCCATAGATTGAGTATCGATGAATAAGTTTTAGTCTTGAAGTTGACGAGTCGATTCAAACAACTTAGGAATTGACGCGCACGGAACGTGCACGGGATTGAGGATTGTGCGAAGTATGAAACATGAGAATGATTGAATAGGTGAAATCAATCGAGGAAAAGTTAAGGTGTGCGAATGGATGACTTGATCGAGAAAATTGATACGGATCGTATACAAAAAGTTAGCATGACAGGTAGACAGCGTGCATGAAGGGTTTGATTTTGAAGTTACGAGAATGACTCTAAGGATTGGATTGAATGTTGGTCGATGACTTAAGATAGACGGATGAACAATACGCAAATTTGGGTTTGAGGAAATTGATGTTGTAAATGATTCGAGAGATAATGATCGAACTTGAATTTGAATGACAAGAAGACTATCCAGTCGGACGATAGCATCGTTCGTACGACTCGAAACTTGTTGCAAAGGAAGATCGTCAGGTTACGTATATCGTCGATGGTATTGAGGCGTATCAAAGATCGCTATGCGATAACTCGGGGGTACTCTAACTCGGCGAAAGACAACCGTGCTAGTGTTATTGTTCGATTGGATGCTATGCTTTGGATTTTGATTGAGATGATTGTTGGATGAAAATGGTCGTGTATTGATGGTTACGCGGATAACCACAAACGTCGACGATCTTGTCTTGTGCGAGCGCAACTCTAGCCTCGCACATGCGTTGCGTCGGGTTTGGGGCGATCGTTCCGCGTGAGCGTTGACATGGTGATTCATGTCGCGGGAATGATCGAACTCGAAAAATCAGGACGCAGCAACTTTGATTGTCCCGACTTGTTGGTTTGATGCGAAGGCAAACTCGAGGATTTGTAAGACTTGCGATTGATGATTGAAGAAACTTGAGGATTGAATAGGTCCAAACGTGCATCGAGAATAAACTAGTCTAGACACAAAACATGAGTTACGTCCCGATGGGAATGATTATCTCGCAAGAGCATGCATGGTGATTCGTGGCCACCGTGGATAATCTGACTCGCGTGAGATCGGGGTGCAACATATTGTTAAGTCAGACGACCTTGTGATCTATTACGTGAATTGGAATAGAATGACTTAGGAAATATGAAATGTGAATTATGATTTAGAGATGAATCGTGTCTTAGCGTGCTTAACTTGGAAGGACTGATAGGCGGATTATGTCGAACGTGTTCGAAGAGATAGTCTATGCAAGATGGTTTGTTGAACGAACGATATTGATACGTCGTGGAATTTGGTTGAACGTAAGTTGAAGTAGGATGGCTTTGCTGAATGACTCGGACCCCGTGCGACAAAATGTTGGGATGTGTGTAGGCGATCTATGCTCGAAGTTTAGAAATCGGAGTGATGCGAGCTTGGGTAGAAAAACCCCGTACTATCAACTTGGTTTGACCTTAGGATGGGGTCAGTGTTGATATCGTTGTTTGGAAACTATGATTCCAATACTGACAGAAAGACATAGCCTAGCAGTTAGGCAGACGTTCCGGTGCGGAGCGATAGGAATGGTGAAGGCACCACTCATGAGGCTCGGTTGACATGCATGTATATCAAGGACGCTTGAATGCACGATCCGACTCGAGTGGTGATGGCGGGAATGCTATCACGAGGCTTGGTTGAAATACATGTATTTTGGGGACGCCTAAGATATGTGCACGATCCATACTAAGTGATACGTTGAATTCAAATGAGATTTGAGGAACGAGGAAGTGTCGAGGATTTTAGGACCGTATGTTTTGAACAAAGGATTGAGGGTAGTGCGAGCGTGACTCGGATTGACAAAACGCATAGGCGTAGTTTGTGCGAGAGTCTTGAATTTTGCGTAAAGTGACAAGTCAATAAGTGTACTCAGTTAGTTTCGAGGACGAAACTTTTTCTGAGTGGTGTATGATGTAGTGCCCCGTCCCGCTCAGTCAATCGGAAGAATAGGAACGCCGACGGCATTCGGACTTAGCCTTACAACGGCTGCTCGAAGACATTGCTCGGTCGAGGCGACCGCTTCGCTCAGGTGGGGTAGTTTCGGTGAACTTGCCTCATCTTTGCCTTCATATAATAATACGCTTGTTTTCAACTTCCACAAGTAGGCTTAATAATAAAAGAGATGAATCCACATAGCTAAAGGAAATAATCCCGACGGGTCGAAATGAGTTAGAACATGGAAAAAAGGTCCAACGGTCGGCTTAGAGTTGGTGCACGGCGTGCTTTGAAAATGACACTCAGTCCTTCGTCCCGTGGCTTGGGAGAAGGAATGTTGGTCTTCGGTGCAAAAGCTAAGAGTTAGCCTATGTCATAGGCGTCGCCCACATGAACGCTTGATAAAGCGTGCACGGTTCCATTGCGCAAGGCTTGGCATAGCCTTTGCTCGTCCCTCGGGTTAAGTCGTAGGCTTGAGTAAGTTAGGCAAAAGTTGTGCCGGTCGACCTAAGTCTTTCCAAGTGCTGTCCCGCTCATTCTGCGGTTGTCAAGTTAAGTAGTTCCTCGATCTCAAGGCCCGTCGACTTGGGCAGGAGTATCACGTAGAGCACGATTGGCTTAAGGCACGATGCACGGGCTTAGTGTCTAAGGCAAGGACTATGATTCAAGGTGAGTTTTAAGAAGGGGATATCAAATAGGCATTTATGAGTTGAACTAAATGATAGGGTAACAAGGAAGGAAATGCTCGCGACCGTGGGTCGTCGAGGGGTCTCAAGGAAAGGAATGCTCGCGACCGTGGGTCGTCGAGGGGTCTCAAGGATAGAAGTCTTAGTTTTGGTAAAGGAATGACTGTGTGAGATGTCAGTTTGTGTCAAGTCTTGCATGGTCATTTGACAACTTGTCGACAAGGGCGATGAACCCTCGAGCGGTAACCCCTGGGCCATGGGGGCCGACTCGGCCTAGGAGGGAACAGGGTATAGTCGTGCGTAAGGTTTTGGCACAGGTTAAGCGGGGACTTGCGACGGGGCTAGCTACTTGCGTCGAAAGGATCCCGATTAACAAACTATACATCAAGGTATGGCTTGTGATGCCAGTGGCCAAGTTCATATAGATGTCGGCAAATAGCGGCTAACCGCGTGTATGCCTTTGGATTGAGTTGAGTTGAAGGTGTGTACAGTTAGAACACAAAGTTCGGGCCTAAGATTGGATTTCAACATAGGCGTCGTGCTTCGGCATGAGAGGTGGCGTCAAGTCTTGAGTTGTCGGCATATAAGTTCCTTAAGTTGGTTGAGTTGTTTGAGTTAAGTCGGGAAACCGTCGCAAGGCAAAAGTGGGTCGACAGAAGTTCAGAAGTCTTGATTGGGTTAGTTGGTGGTCAAAGTAGCAAGGGCCGCTAGGCGGCAAGGGCCGCGAGGCGACGTTATGGTTAAGTCTTACTGAATTGCGAGGCACGGCCTCAGCAAGGGTTTGTAGCACGGTCAGACAGAAAAGGGAGCTTCATCGCGTAGTTGCGTCTCTGATTTAAGCCGTAAGGCAAACACGACTCGATAGGTTAACGTTGTTGGCACGAGAAGGGTCTTGAGGCAAGGTATCAGTCGACATTGTTGTGCAAGCACGGGATGGTCTAATGACACAAGGTAGGCAAGGCGTCGGTCATAAAACTGAGCGTAAGGCAAGACTAGAAAGACAATTGATAAGAAGGGACTAAGTTGTACAAAGTAAAATAACGTGCGGATTTTGTATGGGTGGGCGAGAAGCTCATTCCACCAGTACAGTTGAGTACTGACACCCACATAGTTTACACGTGCAGGCACAGGTAGAAGCTCGTGGCGCGGAGCTCGCTTGGATGCGTCGAGGCACGGAGTTCCTTCGCGATTCGAAGCGTGCGGCCGCATGGATTAAAGACTTATATGGGTCATAATGTATGGACATCGCCTTCCGAAGCTTCTGCTGGATCAAGATTTGTAATTGAGAGATGAGAGAGAGCTGAGTGAACTTGTAAAATATGAGAAGAGTGAGCTTGAGTGATTGTAATCTTGGCCTTGCGCCCCCAACGTAATCGTTGTTTTAATATCAATAAAGAGCTTCTTTTGAATGACTTGTGTTTGTTCTAAATTTCCGCTGCTATGTTCAATGTCTCTGCATGGGACTTCAGTACGACGACCCCGTCGCAGCCGCTGAAATCGGCCGTTATGGAACTCGCCTTGCACGAGCGCAATCTTGGCTCGTGCGCCATCACGCCTTAGCGAGGACGATCGCTCCTACGGGAGCGGGGCGTGACATAATGGTATCAGAGCACGACTTTACGTCCTTGGACTATCGATTGAATTCTTTAACTCGTTGTTTCCGCGAACTCTGAATTGTGCTTCCGCAAGTTGATATCGTTGGTGTGCTCCCTCTCAATTGACCTACGGGATGTCCATACAATAAGTCTATCTATTTTGCAAAACGTAGGAGAACAGTTTTTGACAAAGAAATGAAAAGATGGTTTGCGTAAGCACGGTTGGCTAAGTCGGGCTGTGCATATACACCAAAGTTGCGTCGACCTTAGAAAGTCGAGTGCGGGAATTGAAATGTTCGATCAAGAATGAGTTGAACTCGATTGTGTAAAGTGAGATGACTATCGATAGGGGTGCTATCGAGCGACGATATCGTCGGTGCGATATAGATGAGCGTGCTTGGAAATTGAGGAATGGTTCGAACGAGATTCGAAAAGTTGATTTTGATTCGAATGATGGTTTTGAGGATTTGTCAAAAATGACTTCATTCCTGAGTGGTGTATACGATAGGCTCAGGATTGTTGATCGATCAATTGAGGATTCGGGGTGTCGGTGAGTCTATCAGCAAGCGTCGCACATATGCAAAGCCATAGATTGAGTATCGATGAATAAGTTTTAGTCTTGAAGTTTAACGAGTCGATTCAAACAACTTAGGAATTGACGCGCACGGAACGTGCACGGGATTAAGGATTGTGCGAAGTATGAAACGTGAGAATGATTGAGTAAGTGAAATCAATCGAGAAAAAGTTAAGGTGTGCGAATGGATGACTTGATCGAGAAAATTGATACGGATCGTATACAAAAAGTTAGCATGACAGGTAGACAGCGTGCATGAAGGGTTTGATTTTAAAGTTACGAGAATGACTCTAAGGATTGGATTGAATGTTGGTCGATAACTTAAGATAGACGGATGAACAATACGCAAATTTGGGTTTGAGGAAATTGATGTTGTAAATGATTCGAGGGATAATGATCGAACTTGAATTTGAATGACAAGGAGACTATCCAGTCGGACGATAGCATCGTTCGCACGACTCGGAACTTGTTGCAAAGGAAGATCGTCAGGTTACGCATATCGTCGATGGTATTGAGGCGTATCAAAGATCGCTATGTGATAACTCGAGGGTACTCTAACTCGGCGAAAGACGACCGTGCAAGTGTTATTGTTCGATTGGATGCTATGCTTTGGATTTTGATTGAGATGATTGTTGGATGAAAATGGTCGTGTATTGATGGTTACGCGGATAACCACAAACGTCGATGATCTTGTCTTGCGCGAGCGCAACTCTAGCCTCGCACATGCGTTGCGTCGGGTTTGGGGCGATCGTTCCGCGTGAGCGTTGACATGGTGATTCATGTCGCGGGAATGATCGAACTCGAAAAATTAGGACGCAGCAACTTTGATTGTCCCGAGTTGTTGGTTTGATGCGAAGGCAAACTCGAGGATTTGTAAGACTTACGATTGATGATTGAAGAAACTTGAGGATTGAATAGGTCCAAACGTGCATCGAGAATGAACTAGTCTAGACACAAAACATGAGTTACGTCCCGATGGGAATGATTATCTCGCGGGAGCATGCATGGTGATTCGTGGCCACCGTGGATAATCTGACTCGCGTGAGATCGGGGCGCAACATATTGTTAAGTCAGATGACCTTGTGATCTATTACGTGAATTGGAATAGAATGACTTAGGAAATATGAAATATGAATTATGATTTAGAGATAAATCGTGTCTTAGCGTGCTTAACTTGGAAGGACTGATAGGCGGATTATGTCGAACGTGTTCGAAGAGATAGTCTATGCAAGATGGTTTGTTGAACGAACGATATTGATACGTCGTGGAATTTGGTTGAACGTAAGTTGAAGTAGGATGGCTTTGCTGAATGACTCGGACCCCGTACGACAAAATGTTGGGATGTGTGTAGGCGATCTATGCTCGAAGTTTAGAAATCGGAGTGATGCGAGCTTGGGTAGAAAAACCCCGTACTATCAACTTGGTTTGACCTTAGGATGGGGTCAGTGTTGATATCGTTGTTTGGGAACTATGATTCCAATACTGACGGAAAGACATAGCCTAGCAGTTAGACAGACGTTCCGGTACGGAGCGATAGGAATGGTGAAGGCACCACTCATGAGGCTCGGTTGACATGCATGTATATCAAGGACGCTTGAATGCGTGCACGATCCGACTCGAGTGGTGATGGCAGGAATCGCTATCACGAGGCTTGGTTGAAATGCATGTATTTTGGGGACGCCTAAGATATGTGCACGATCCATACTAAGTGATACGTTGAATTCAAATGAGATTTGAGGAACGAGGAAGTGTCGAGGATTTTAGGACCGTATGTTTTGAAGAAAGGATTGAGGGTAGTGCGAGCGTGACTCGGATTGACAAAACGCATAGGCATAGTTTGTGCGAGAGTCTTGAATGTTGCGTAAAGTGACAAGTCAATAAGTGTACTCAGTTAGTTTCGAGGACGAAACTTTTTCTGAGTGGTGTATGATGTAGTGCCCCGTCCCGCTCAGTCAATCGGAGGAATAGGAACGCCGACGGCGTTCGGACTTAGCCTTACAACGGCTGCTCGAAGACATTGCTCGGTCGAGGCGACCGCTCGCTCAGGTGGGGTAGTTTCGGTGAACTTGCCTCATCTTTGCCTTCACATAATAATACGCTTGTTTTCAACTTGCACAAGTAGGCTTAATAATAAAAGAGATGAATCCACATAGCTAAAGGGAATAATCTCGACGGGTCGAAATGAGTTAGAAGATGAAAAAAGGTCCAACGGTCGGCTTAGAGTTGGTGCACGGCGTGCTTTAAAAATGACACTCGGTCCTTCGTCCCGTGGCTTGGGAGAAGGAATGTTGGTCTTCGGTGCAAAAGCTAAGAGTTAGCCTATGTCATAGGCGTCGCCCACATGAACGCTTGATAAAGCGTGCACGGTTCCATTGCGCAAGGCTTGGCATAGCCTTTGCTCGTCCCTCGGGTTAAGTCGTAGGCTTGAGTAAGTTAGGCAAAAGTTGTGCCGGTCGACCTAAGTCTTTCCAAGTGCTGTCCCGCTCATTCTGCGGTTGTCAAGTTAAGTAGTTCCTCGATCTCAAGGCCCGTCGACTTGGGCAGGAGTATCACGTAGAGCACGATTGGCTTAAGGCACGATGCACGGGCTTAGTGTCTATGGCAAGGACTATGATTCAAGGTGAGTTTTAAGAAGGGGATATCAAATAGGCATTTATGAGTTGAACTAAATGATAGGGTAACAAGGAAGGAAATGCTCGCGACCGTGGGTCATCGAGGGGTCTCAAGGAAAGGAATGCTCGCGACCGTGGGTCGTCGAGGGGTCTCAAGGATAGAAGTCTTGGTTTTGGTAAAGGAATGACTGTGTGAGATGTCAGTTTATGTCGAGTCTTGCATGGTCATTTGACAACTTGTCGACAAGGGCGATGAACCCTCGAGCGGTAACCCCTAGGCCATGGGGGCCGACTCGGCCTAGGAGGGAACAGGGTATAGTCGTGCGTAAGGTTTTGGCACAGGTTAAGCGGGGACTTGCGACGAGGCTAGCTACTTGCGTCGAAAGGATCCCGATTAACAAAACTATACGTCAAGGTATGGCTTGTGATGCCAGTGGCCAAGTTCATATAGATGTCGGCAAATAGCGGCTAACCGCGTGTATGCCTTTGGATTGAGTTGAGTTGAAGGTGTGTACAGTTAGAACACAAAGTTCGAGCCTAAGATTGGATTTCAACATAGGAATCGTGCTTCGGCACGAGAGGTGGCGTCAAGTCTTGAGTTGTCGGCATATAAGTTCCTTAAGTTGGTTGAGTTGTTTGAGTTAAGTCGAGAAACTGCCGCAAGGCAAAAGTGGGTCGACATAAGTTCAGAAGTCTTGATTGGGTTAGTTGGTGGTCAAAGTAGCAAGGGCCGCTAGGCGGCAAGGGCCGCGAGGCGGCGTTATGGTTAAGTCTTACTGAATTGCGAGGCACGGCCTCAGCAAGGGTTTGTAGCACGGTCACACAGAAAAGGGAGCTTCATCGCGTAGTTGTGTCTCTGATTTAAGCCGTAAGGCAAACACGACTCGATAGGTTAACGTTGTTGGCACGAGAAGGGTCTTGAGGCAAGGTATGAGTCGACATTGTTGTGCAAGCACGGGATGGTCTAATGACACAAGGTAGGCAAGGCATCGGTCATAAAACTGAGCGTAAGGCAAGACTAGAAAAAAAATTGATAAGAAGGGACTAAGTTGCACAAAGTAAAATAACGTGCAGGTTTTGTATGGGTGGGCGAGAAGCTCATTCCACCAGTACAGTTGAGTACTGACACCCACATAGTTTACACGTGCAGGCACAGGTAGAAGCTCATGGCGCAGAGCTCGCTTGGATGCGTCGAGGCACGGAGTTCCTTGGCGATTCGAAGCGTGCGGCTGTATGGATTAAAGACTTATATGGGACATAATGTATGGACATCGCCTTCCGAAGCTTCCGCTGGATCAAGATTTGTAATTAAGAGATGAGAGAGAGCTGAGTAAACTTGTAAAATGTGAGAAGAGTGAGCTTGAGTGATTGTAATCTTGGCCTTGCGCCCCCAATGTAATCGTTGTTTCAATATCAATAAAGAGCTTCTTTTGAATGACTTGTGTTTGTTCTAAATTTCTTCTGCTATGTTCAATGTCTCTGTATGGGACTTCAGTGCGACGACCCCGTCGCAGCCGCTGAAATCGGCCGTTATGGAACTCGCCTTGCACGAGCGCAATCTAGGCTCGTGCGGCATCACGCCTTAGCGAGGACGATCGCTCCTACGGGAGCGGGGCGTGACAATGGCCAGGACGGAAACTTTGACCAGGAGTTACCCCTGGAGCCAGTAGAGGATATACCATATGTCTAGATTTGTTAGATAGGTTTGACTGGACTGCATTCCTGCTAGTACTGAGACTTATGTTATACATTATATTTTGGGATCTTGTGTTATATCTTTAACTCTAAATTATGTTCTGACTTTGCATCTATTTCAGTTCATCTATTTCCATCATATCTTTATGATATTCGTGCCTATCTTTCTTAGATGTCTTGTGATTTAGTTAAGATTATATACCTCCGTGCAGAGATAACAGGTACATATATATTGTGTCTAGATGTTATACATTTTAGTAGACCTATACAGCGTTCTACCGCCGATTCTGCGGCATAGACTGGACGTACCCACGTGCTCATTCCCCTAATCAGGGTGCGGGTAGTGACATCACAGACCTAGTTACAAACAAGATGCAGTTGAGATGTCCCACAGTCACAAGCCCTGTAGATTATCCAGGTTATCCAAGCAGGGGTTACAAGAGTTTATCAAGATTTAAGAGAAACTTTTAGTTTTACAGGGAGTGCAACACATGACACTTTGCTGGAAATGCGCCCTACCCGACAGCAGGCTACAAGTCCACAAGTATGGCCGAGATAACGGGATCGCCTGTAACTGGGAAATCTCTCTATATGAACTACTTGATCAATCTAGTCGTTAACCTAGTCAGATTCATTATGAATCCCTAACCGTAGTAATCAGAAATCCACGTCCTAGACATGATGCACGATGAGACAGTTATCTTGTATAGTCACAATCAAGAAAAATCAACCACGGAGTCAAGACAAGGGTTATACTTAGCAAGACAGGAATAGCTATCGCAACAGTAATCAAGATTTCACATGTCATGTCAGGTTTACTTGTCATGTCAAGAGTACTTGTCAATAGTATGCCTCGATGGGCCACTATCAAGATTATTAAGATAGGATCATGTTGTCATGTTCAAGTTCAAGTTACTAGCTCAAGATTATCAAATCGGGTCGTCGTAATTTAGGCAAGTACAGAAAACCTACAAAGAGGATCAAGAACTATGATTGAAACTATCATTCACATATGAACTCCAGTTAAAGTGGAACAAGCATATTCCTGAAGCCAAGACGAAGATCTACAACTTTCATATTTTGAGTTTTACAAGATTTCAGCTAGAAAACACCTTAAATAGGCAAAAACAGTCATCTAAATGCATTGAGGGGTGCGGCACGTGCAGGCAAATTCGACCACGGTGCATGAAACGCGAGAGCACGACACGAAGGTGCACGACGAACGAATCTTGCGGGAGCACGACGAAAAACATGCAGCGCATGTAGACCAAATTGGCCACGGCATACGGAGTGCGAGAGTACGGCACGCGACGAATGAATCGCACACGACGTGCAAAACGCATAGCACGCGGACCAAATTAGCCACGGAACACGGAGGACGAGAGCACGACAAACAAATTACGAGGGCGTGCAGCAGGAAACGCACAGCACGCAAACCAAATTGGCCACGACGCGTGGAGCGCGAGAGCATGGTGCGCAGGCGCACGACAAACGAATCGCGCAGGCGTGCTGCGCACGAAACGCACGGCGTACGTAAACAAAACTGCCTACGGCGCACGACGCACGAATGCATAACGCGTGGGCGCACAATACTGTTCATCGTCCCAGCATCACTGAAAATGTGCGGGAACCCATGAACACAAAAATGCCATAACTTCTTCAAAATTAGTCAAAATCAAGTGGTTCAAAAGCCAAAATTGGGTAGAATTGAATTCTCCACAAATGGAACCACTAGTTTTTAGAAATAACAAGTTTTTAGAGATCAAAATAAAAAAAAGAAGAAAAAGTTAAAACTTAGATCTACAAAAATCTATCCATCAAAATCAAAAATTTGAAGTTCGAAAGATGCTTAGAATCATGTAAGGAAGGAGATGGAACAATAAAAATAGAGATCATTCATGGAGCAAGTTGCACTTGCCTAGGGTTTGGTGGAGGAGTAAATGAAGAAGAAGAATTAAATGAGAAGTAATAAAGAGAGAGAGAGAAGTTGGTTTATATACTAACTCTTCTCATCTTAAACCAACCAAACCAAATCAAGCCAAGCCAAGGTGAACAAAACCAAAACTAAACCAAGTCAAGATTAAACCAAGTCAAGGCTAAGCAAGACAAGTCAAAGTACGGGCCACGTGACAGATGTCAAAAATTTGTACATGTATAATGAAGATACGTATAACAAAAAACGGGAGTGACAACTCTACCCAACTTAAAAGAATTTTATCCTCAAAATTTAATCAAGAGGCTAGAGGTGTCGAAACAAGCTATACTAACTACAGGCAGTCTATGTCTACCAGTCAATCAAGCAATCATTCATGCAATCAAGGAATTCAGGACATAAGGCATAAGAAAGATATTATACCTTACGAGTCAAACAGATGTGGATATCGTGATCGGATATCATCCTCACGTTTCCAAGTTGACTCACCCAAGGAGTGATGACCCCAAGCAACACGAACTAAACTAATAATCTTGTTCTTGAGTATCTTCTCTCTTTGGTCCAATATAGACACGAGCCTGTAGAAGCATGGATATTGATTTTAGTCCCACATCGGAAAGGAGAAGAAGAAAGGGCTCATTCCATTCTATATATAGAGCCCCCTTGCCCCCTTTAAAAAAGGCACCAAAATAAAAAAAAAAAGAATCACTCAACAGAATCACTCGCTATCATGGCGAGGATGAGTTGGGTTCTGAGTATTATGCGCCTTCGCGGTCTAGTACAAAGAAATCCAAGGCAGCACGGGCCATGCACCTCAAACGTGCTATGCCAACAGTAAACCAGAGATGCGTGCTCAAAATCATGCGTGCTACCAATGGTAAACTGTACAGAGTCAACTCGGGTGCGTTTACCAACTTGGACTCTTCCTACTACGCACCTTCGGGTGCTAAGTCGAAGAAGTCTTGGGCAATGTGGGCTTAACAAGCCCAGTCAACTGTCCAATCTGCTGACCGTCAGCGGGTACCGTTAATTGTTACACGGGCCCCTGATGGAAAGTTGTACATAACCTTCCGTGTCCAGCCCTCTGCAGCAAATGGATAGGGCAGGTCCCAAAAGTCTTCCTACAACGATCGAGAGCGAGTGCTTTACTAGCCTTAGATCAGGGAGCAAATATGCCCAAAAGTCTTCCTACAACGATCGAGAGCAAGTGCTTTATTAGCCTCAGATCAGGGTACAAATATGTCCAAAAGTCTCTCTACAACGATTGAAAGCAAGTGCTTTTACTAGCCTCAGATCAGGGAGCAAATATGATACCTACGCACCAGGACGCTCGGGATACCCGGGCCCACAAAACGGATGCAAAGGTAGATCAATCTGCTCTTGACTTGCGAGAGGTGGTCATTCACAAACACAAAGAGAGAGACGCAACCTTGGCGTACGATGAGCCCTTTTCAGGACATCACTGTACCCAAGTCGCCATCAACCGCTGCTGCCACAAGACAGTGGCTCCACCACCAAGACAGTCTGTGTTCCAGCGACCGCAACCTGCTGCACGTTTTTGACATCATTTCAGAAGCATGATGCCAAATGAAGACTTCGTAACGGCCTACTCTCAACTAGACGCATTACTCAGATGTCTCAGTTAGGCGTATTGTCTCAGCCCGGTGCATCACAATCTTTTGAGGGAGTTCATCGTCAAATATTCTTCGAACAAAGAGATCCATAATCCGTAGTGCCAGTACTCGCCAAGGAGGAGGATCGGTCAAATTCGTCTTCATTAAGAAGTCAAAAGAGAGACAAACGAAATTCTCTCAAAATCGTTGTTGACCGCATAGGTGTTATACGGCCAAGTTGATCCAGGTCGCAGAAGGAAGAGCCGCATGAGCCATATACGGCTAAGTTGATCTAGGTCGCAGAAGCAAGGCTCCTGGAGACCCCCATGCGGCCAAGTGGACTCGAGCCACAGAAGCGAGGCTCCTGAAGACCCCATGCGGCCAAGTGGCCTCGAGCCGCAGAAACAAGGCTTTTGGAGACCCCATGCAGCCAAGTGGACGCGAGCCGCAGAAGCAAGGCTCCTGGAGACCTCATGCGGCTAAGTGGACTCGAGCCGCAGAAGCAAGGATCTCGAAGATCCAATGCAGCCAAGTGAAACCAAGCCGCAGAAGGAATGCTTCCGAAGATCCCACGCGGCCAAGTGAAACCAAGCCGCAGAAGCAAGGCTCTCGAAGATCCCATATGGCCAAGCGGAGCCGAGCCTCAGAAGAAAGGCTTCTAAGGCCACTATGCGGCCAAAATGATTCATGCTCTACTTTGTGGGGGGAACACGTGGCAATTTGACTAAGTCTCAACCACCTAGATTTGCTACAACAAAGAAATCTCAACAACCCCCACCAGCTGGCTGCCCAAGATCGAGTCTTCGTGTGCTGTTACAAACACATGGCCACGTGGCCCTCTATGCGGCCTAAAATCTGCTTTATGCAGGAATCATTATAAATAGTAGGGTACCACACCCATGCTGAAGGTTGGCAATCAAAAGCTGGCAAATTTCTTCAAGAGCAAAGACTGTATCTGATAGTCCAAGGAGTAAGGCAGAGTTGCTACACTTTCCCGAGCCTCCATCGTTACCCCAGAATAAAAAATTAAACAATTGTACTCAGTTGTTTCCTAAGATTTCTTTCTAGGCTTTCTTTTGTACAAGCGAGTTTGCAATCAAGTACAATTCATCTATAATTTTTGTTCTTGATATTTTAATGGCAAACGTGATGGCGACTCTGCTGGGGACTTCCTTCTCCTCTGATGAGAAGTTGGTGACGCAATCCGACGCATCCAAGCTCGGCTCTACGCAGCAAATGCTTGTGGTTCATTTTGACTAACAAGCATTCGAAGAAATGCTCTCTGAAGGGAGTGTCAGCCCGTCACAGAAGCGAGCCAACCCGAAGAGAACCTGCAGGATGTCGAAGCATAAAACTGCTGCCCCTCGCCAGGTTTTCGAAGAAACTCCTTCTGCGACCCAAGACGGTGATCAAAGCTCTCATGCGGCCTTGCTTCAGACCACAGAGAACCCCACTATCCCCAAATCCAGCAAAGAAAAATACTACGATGCTAAGCTTTTGGGGGCACAAGGGAAACCTATGCAGACGAAGAAGAGGCCGAATAAGAAAAATAGGCAGTCTGCCTATGCGGCAGCCAACTCTGGCCGCAAGCAGATGGCCCATGCGGCAGCCAATCCTGGCCGTGGACAGGCTGCCCTGTGCGGCCCTGTCAGAAGCCCTATTTTCGACCGTCTCTCATGCGGACCCGACTCCATGCGGCCCATTGAGAATGTAGAATGTTTCAATCTGGACTCTTCTTACTATGCGCCTTCGGGTGCTAAGTCAAAAAAGTCTAGGATAGTACGGGCCCAACAAGCCCAGTCAACTGTCCAAGCTACTGACCGTCAGCGGGTACCATTAACTGTTATGCGGGCTCCTGGTGAAAAGTTGTACAGAACCACCCGCGTTCAGCCCTCCGGGGCAAACGGACGGGGTGGGTCTCAAAAGTCTTCCAATTATGAGCAAGAGCAAGTGCTTTTACTAGCCTAGGATCAGGGAGCAAACATGATACCTATGCACCCATGTGCTCGGGATACCCGAGTCCACAAATTGGATGTAAAGGTAGATCAATTTGCTATTGACTTGCGAGAGGTGATTACTCATAAACGCAAGGAGAAAGAAGCAACCTTGGCATGTGATGAGCCCCTTTTTAGGACATTATTGCACCCAAGTCATTATCAACTGTTGCGGCAATAAGACGACAGCACCTGAAGATCGGCAGTCCGTCTTCCAACGATTGCACCAGCTAGCACCTATCCGACGACAACTCGAGAAACAGGTGCAAATTTCAGAAGACGAGGAATTTTCTTTCGCCTTCTGTAATTCAACTCGGAAGGTTCTTGCCGGCAAGGGAGGAAAGAAGACAGGCTCCTCCAGCCCGATAATCTCAGCCAACGCTGCAAGGAAACTCTTATCTGGAGGATTGCCACCGACATCCACAGGGGGTGTCTACCTAGGCACCCATTCCAGAAAAAAGCTTCCAACACCCAGGGGTGCATCCTCGACCTCCCTCGGGGTAGATGAAGCTGGGGGTAGCAGTCTCCTCTTATTGCACCCAAGTCATTATCAACTATTACGGCAACAAGACGACAGCACCTGAAGATCGGCAGTCCGTCTTCCAACGATTGCACCAACTAGCACCTATCCGACGACAACTCGAGAAATAGGTGCAAATTTTAGAAGACGAAGAATTTTCTTTCGCCTCCTGTAATTCAACTCGGAAGGTTCTTGCCGGCAAGGGAGGAAAGAAGACAGGCTCCTCCAGCCCGATAATCTCAGCCAACGCTGCAAGGAAACTCTCATCTGGAGGATTGCCACCGACATCCACAGGGGGTGTCTACCTAGGCACCCATTCCAGAAAAAAGCTTCTAACACCCAGGGGTGCATCCTCGACCTCCCTGGGGGTAGATGAAGCTGGGGGTAGCAGTCTCCTCAATGTATGCGATAACCCGGTATTTCAAAAGGATGGGCAGGGGCAGCAATCCCCTGGGATTATACAACAGACTTTGACGTCCCCGAGGGTGGAAACCTTCGTCATGATGACGCTGCTTCCTGTGCAGGGGGTAGCACCCCTTCTGAGTCTGAGGAGGAGAACATTCCAACATTTCCTGATGATTTTACTGTACGGGAGTATGACACGGAGAGTACCTCTTCTATGGTCCCTTCCACGTCTACCCATGTACGGACAGTCTTTATGGCCGGCGATGATCATGAAGGACCTACTGATCGACAACGTCTAGAAGTACTTGAAGCCATGCTCCTATCCTTGGTCAAGTTAGTAGACGAAATCAAAGCTGCCTTGCCGACACAACCAGCAAGGACGCCTGGACAAACAAGTTTGGCTCCTGCAGTCAATACGGACTCAAACACGACTGCTCCTCCTCTGGGTGACAATCCTCCTAGAATATCTACTCCTTCAGCTATATATGAGGCCAGGGAGGCAAGAAGAGAAGTTCAGGAGCTTCAAGCAATGGTCAATGCCCGAGACTCCTCCTGGGACATCAGAATACGGCAGCCATATCCCGTTGCATGGAGAGACGTTCCTTTTCCTCTGCGGTATAAACCATTTCACATCGATTCATATGACAGAAAGACCTCTGCTAGCCGGTACATGACCTATTTTGAGGTCACAATCGACCACTTGCCATATAGTGATGCCATCCTCACACGATTATCTATCAGAGTATTGGAGGGAATCGCGTTCGACTGGTACCGCAACCTCCCGGACAACTGCATCCATTCCTTTGACGGCTTCAAACACATGTTCTTGGAAAGGTTCTACGAAGTGGGGCATGATGTGATAATGTCGTCTCTCATGGACATCGTTCAGAGAGAAAGGGAGCTAACGAGAAACTACATCGAACTATTTCGCCAAACCGCAATGAGACTACCCAAGGCAATCCTGAAAGCTCCTTGATTAAAATCTGCCAAAAAAAAGTTGCTTCCTGCAATCAGCCTCTGGATGGGCGAACATCAATTCAGGGATTGGACGACTTTCATCATAAGCACTACAAATGCAGAGGCAAAGTTAAAGAAGGCTCGCTAGCTGGGATTATACATTCCAGATGGAGAGGACAGGGGCAAACGTCCTGGTACCACCTCCAATAACAACTAAATCTCCTAGACTATCGAGTTATGTACACCAAGTACCTCTGAACTTACACTCTACTAGCTCCGAATGGATTCACATCGCATCTCCCAGGGTGACAAGTCATTTATACTAATACCTCTGAACTTCCACTCTAATGCTTCATCCCGTCGGAGTTTGCCAGGTTTGTTTTGTCGCCTCTCAGCAAACTTCCTGGTTTTGATTGTCGTATATCACGTCCATACTACCTCTGATATAGATAATCTCATAACTTAATACGTATACCCAATCCGGGATAAAATTACGGTGTTAAGGTCATAGAACCTATCACGTCCATATTACCTCTGTTAGGTTTTGTTTCAAATCTATTACCCGCACCACCAGTGCGCAAAGGGTAGTAGGTCCACCAAAATTCAATCAAATCTATTACCCGTACCACCAGTGCACAAAAGGGTAATAGGTCCACCAAAAATCAATCAAATCTATTACCCGTACCACTAGTACGCAAAAGGGTAATAGGTCCACCAAAAATTATTTGAATCTATTACTCGTACCACCAGTACACAAAAGGGTAATAGGTCCACAAAAATCGTTCAAATCTATTGCTCGCATCTCCAAATGCACAAAAGGGCAATAGGTCCACAAAAAAGTCCTCCAAGTGGGATGTCTTCTGCCAATCACAAATGATGTATTAAACCCTCTAGTACAAGCACCCCTTCCCTCACAATCATATGCTTCTGGAGCCCAGTTGTTTCGTTGCATTCACTCTCCAGTAGTAGATCAACCATGTCCATATCACCTCTGAATTGTTCTATGTATCCTCACCGAGTTCACTCCTACCACGTCCATATCACCTCTGAGTAGGAAAGCTCTACCATCAACCTCATATTTACCACGTCCATATCACCTCTGAGTAAATATGTTGGTTCCCTCTCTCAACTTATTCTCTATACCTAAAACTGAGGTACGCCAAGGATAATAAGTCCACATAAAATCCCCAGCGGAAGTATCCAAACCTATCACGTCCATGCTACCTCTGATAGGATTGTCACACCTAAACAGTTCTACTATCCATGTTTCTTATTCAAAGTATTCCAAATTTATAATTTGAAAACTTTGAAGGGGGTCTTGTAGAAGTATGGATATTGCTTTTAGTCCCACATCGAAAAGGATAAGAAAGGGCTCATTCCATTCTATATATAGAGCCCTCTTGCCTCCTTTGAAAAAGGCACCAAAAAAGAATCACTCAACAGAATCACTCGCTGCCATGGCAAAAATGAGTTGGGTTCTGAGTACTATGCACCTTCGTGGGCTAGTATGAAGAAATCCAAGGCAACACGGGCCATGCGCCTCAAATGTGCTATGCCAACAGTAAACCAGAGATGCGTGCTCAAAATCATGCACGCTACCGATAGTAAACTGTACAGAGTCGACTCGGGTGCGTTTGCCAACTTGGACTCTTCCTACTACGCACCTTCGGGTGCTAAGTCGAAGAAGTCTAGGACAGTGCAGGCTCAACAAGCCCATTCAACTGTCCAATCTGCTGACCGTCAGCGGGTACCGTTAACTGTTACATGGACCCCTAATGGAAAGTTGTACAAAACCTCCCTTGTCCAGCCCTCTGCGACAAACGGACATTGCAGGTCCCAAAAGTCTCCCGACAACGATCGAGAGCGAGTGCTTTACTAGCCTCAGATCAGGGAGCAAATATGCCCAAAAGTCTTCCTACAACGATCGAGAGCAAGTGCTTTACTAGCCTCAGATCAGGAAGCAAATATGCCCAAAATTCTTCCTACAACTAGCGAGAGCAAGTGCTTTTACTAGCCTCAGATCAGGAAGCAAATATGATACCTACGCACCCGGGTGCTCGGGATACACGGGCCCACAATACGGATGCAAAGGTAGATCAATCTGCTCTTGACTTGTGAGAGGTGGTCATTCACAAACACAAAGAGAGAGAAGCAACCTTCGCGTACGATGAGCCCTTTCCAGGACATCACTGCACCCAAGTCGCCATCAACTACTGCTGCCACAAGATAGTGGCTCCACCACCAAGGCAGTCTTTGTTCCAGCGACCGCAACCTGCTGCGCCTTTCCGATATCATCTCGGAAGCATGATGCCAATTGAAGACTTCATAACGGCCTACTCTTAACTAGACGCATTCCTCAGATGTCTCAGTTAGGCACATTGTCTCAGCCCGGTGCATCACAATCTTTTAAGGGAGTTCATTGTCAAATCTTCTTCGAACAAGGAGATCCATAATCTGCAGTGCCAACGCTCGCCAAGGAGGAGGATCGGTCAAATTCATCTTCATTGAGAAGTCAAAAGAGAGACAAACAAAATTCTCTCAAAATTATTGCTGAAAGCATAGGCGTTATGCGGCAATGTTGACCCAGGCCGCAGAAGGAAGAGCCGTATGAGCCTTATGCGGCTAAGTTGATTTAGGCCGCAGAAGCAAGGCTTCTGGAGACCCCCATGCGGCCAAATGGACTCGAGCCGCAGAAGCGAGGCACCCGAAGACCCCATGCAGCCAAGTGGCCTCGAGCCGCAGAAACAAGGCTCTTGGAGACCCCATGCGGCCAAGTGGACTCGAGCCACAGAAGCAAGGCTCCTGGAGACCTCATGCGACTAAGTGGACTCGAGCCGCAGAAGCAAGGCTCTAGAAGATCCCATGCGGCCAAGTGAAACCAAGCCGCAGAAAGAATGCTCCCGAAGATCCCATGCGGCCAAGTGAAACCAAGCTGCGGAAGCAAGGCTCTCGAAGATCCCATGCGGCCAAACGGAGCCGAGCCACAGAAGAAAGGCTCCTAAGGCCACTATGCGACCAAAATGATTCAGGCCCTACTTTGTGGGGGAACACATGGCAATTTGACCAAGTCTTAACCACCCAGATTTGCTACAACAAAGAAATCTCAACAACCCCCACCAACTGGCAGCCCAAGATCGAGTCTTCGTGTGCTGTTGCAGACACGTGGCCACGTGGCCCTCTATACGGCCCAAAATCTGCTTTATGCAAGAATCACTGTAAATAGCAGGGTGCCACACCCATGCTAATGGTTGGCAATCAAAGGCTGGCAAATTTCTTCAAGAGCGAAGACTGTGTCTGATAGTCCAAGGAGTAAGGCTGAGTTGCTACACTTTTTCGAGCCTCCATCGTCACCCCCCAGAATCAAAAATTAAACAATTGTACTTAGATTGTTTCCTAGGATTTCTTTCTAGGCTTTCTTTTGTACAAGCGAGTTTGCAATCAAGTTCAATTCATCTATAATTCTTGTTCTTGATATTTTAATAGCAAACTGAGCCTTTCCTTATACGAAAGCTTGGCACCAACCACTAATTCTGAATGATCTAGGATGTGGCTCAGATCCGGGATACACCGTCGCAATTGGGATATATGGAACACATTATGTACTTCATGTAACGATGACGGAAGAGTGAAACGATAGGACACATCACCTACTTGTTCGAGAATATCAAACGGCCCTATATACCTAGGACTAAACTTTTCCCGTGCGCCGAGTCGAATGACGCCACGGGTAGGCAAGATCCTTAGAAATACATGGTCGCCGATAAAAAACTCAAGAGGACGCCGATAAGAATAGGCCCAATAGCATTGACGATCTTGTGCTACTCGAAGATGATCTCTAACTTATCTGACCACCTCGATAGTCTGAGTAACCATTTATGGACCAAGTATCTGCCTCTCGCCGATATCGTCTCAAGCTAAAGGTGATCTGCACTTTCTGCCTTATAGTACCTCAAATGGTGCCATCTGGATACTAGTCTAAAAACTATTATTGTAGGAGAACTCTACTAGATATAGGTGATCTTTCCATGAACCACCGAAGTCAAGTGTACAGTATTGTAACATATCCTCAAGAGTTTAAATCGTGCACACCGACTGACTATCTGTTTATGGATGATAGGCTGAACTAAACTTGAGACGAGTTCCCAAACTCATTTGGAGACTCCGCCAAAAGTGTAATATAAATCTCGAATCTCTATCAAATATAATACTGACTGGTACTCCATACAATCTGACTATCTATCTGAGGTACATCTTTGCAAGCTGATCCATCGACTGACCAATTCTGAAAGGAATAAAATGAGCCACCTTTGTGAGTCGGTCAACTATAACCCATATTGCATCTCTTCCAGCGAGGGATTTAGTAACCAAGTCATAAAATTCATGGTAATGTGTTCACATTTTCATTCTAGGATCGGTAAAGGTTGAAGAAGTCTAGCCCATCTCTGATGTTCAACTTTAACTTGCTGACAAACTAAATAACGAGAGACAAACCGAGCTATCTTCCTCTTCATGCCATTCTACTAGAAATACTGACGAATATCATGATATATCTTCGTGCTACCGGGATGGATTGAATACTGTGAATTGTGAGCCTCTATCATAATCTCTTGCCTGATATCACCACTGGGTACACAAAGACGCCTTCCATGTCGGAGCGTGCCATCTTCATGAATGCATAACTCTGCTCTTCGTCCTGCTTCACATTCTGCCCTAAGTTGTCACGACCCGCTACCCAATTTGTTGGGACGGATTGAGGCATATCCAGCCTACGCTTGAGTTAAAGCGTAGTAAGCTGTTCTATTTAAGAAGTACATAGTAAGGATCAAGTGTGCTAACAGTTCCATTTATCATATTGAAGAAATTATCACAAACACAACATCTAACATATGAATACATTTAAAATACATAGCCAAAACGTAAAACTGGATACAGGTCCAGTAACAAAATACATAGTCTAAATAGTCCTGCTCTCAAAGTCCAAAGCAACTAAAATAACAAACTAGACGAGTTTCCCCATAGGTACATCGTCGTAGGCTAAAGCCTGATCCTCAATGGTGACCCCATAATAGGAATCACATGGCAACTTCTTCTCGGTAAGTATACATGCAACATTTTCTGTCAAGAAGGGAGCAAGTACTGGTTCTACAAACTAAATATACAGAGCATGGAATGATAAGAGATGTAATAAACAAGAAACATGGCATACCATAATCTATCATGTAGAAGATACATTTGTCTTAATGACAGACGTACATGTAATGTTTAAAACTGGAGCAGGCACGTGATCGTCAATAGGTATAAAATGTACCGGTGTACAAGTCTGCATGTAATAAAATGTACGTACGTACAAGTCTACAAGCATAGGTGTACATACGTACAGGAATGCGGGATAATAGCCTACGACAAGGTATGCATGTAATACGACCTTGCTCGGTACATACGTACGGAAGAAGGAGGCATGATCACGTACTCAGCTATCAGTTTCCCCATAACCCAAGTTATAACATGTGAGAAATACAAGAACAGTTTAAAGCATGTGAAGCATACGGTAGGTATATAGAAACATGTAAGATATGATTTTTCATTTAAGTAACTGTATTAACATAGTTCATACGTAATTCATTATATGCAGTAAGTAAAGTTTGTAGGGGTACTTGCCTCGTGCAATACAAGGATATGAATACGAAGCTATAGATGTCTGTTGCCTTGTTATTGTCAAAAGGATATACAATCTTATTTTTCCATAATAATCCCAAGACTAGGACACTAGTGGTGTGACACAACTTTCTAACTGGACACCTAGCCAAGTGATGACTTTAGCATAGGAGACCAATGTGGGGTGACACAATACCTAAACCAACTTTTTAGGGTCTCTATAATAAGGTAGGATAAGGTCCCAATACTAAAATATCCCAAAAACACACATAACTTCACAAGACATAATTATTTAATTAATAAATCTGACTGTACACTGTGTTCTAACAATTATTAAGATAGCCAAAATGCTCCAATATATAAAATAAAGTACCAAAATGATCCTTGTTAAATATATAATTTTACATTAATTTTTCTGGAATTTATAAACTAATATAGATATTTATTAAAAATCAGTAAACATAAGTACTTTGAAAATGAGTCCTGTTTTCCTATTTTTACAAAATGGTAAAATTACAAATTAAATCCTGGAAAAACTATATTAAATTAGCTAAATTAACATAGTATTTAAATACAATTTTCTTTAGATTTTTGCAGCATTTATATACTGTCTAACAATTCAAATACAGTAAGGTACAGTTTCTGAAAATAAATAAATAATTATTTATTATATTTATCCTCATATACGAAATTGAACCGAAGTCCATATACGGGACCCAAGGCCATGAATCAAGTCCGATATGACTCGTACAGACCTTGAATGTACTTAGACTCATTTAAGTCCATAAAACCCATGCTAGGTCTGAACTCAAATGGCCATAATTCACAGAATACGTAAAAATACAAAATTAAATATATAGATACATATGTATATTAAAATATTATAATAATATTTTAATGCAGTAAAATATACTTAACCATAATATTCACTGATAATAAAATAACATGTAAATTTATATATCTTAAAATATAGCACAAATTATACATATACATAAAAGTACAAATATACTAAATAGTATATAAATATGTATATATAGATAAATATATATATATATATTCGGGAGCCCCGCCCGCGGAGCCCCGCCGAAGCCCCCGCGATCCTTAGCCGTTGGATCGCGCGGGTGGGGACGGGCCCCACGCGGGCCCCGCGCGATCCGATGGTGCAGGGGGGGCGGGGCTTCGGCGGGGCTCCGCGGGCGGGTATCCCGATCCGTTTCCATATATATATATATATATATATATATATATATATATATATATATATATATATATATATATATATATATATATATAAAATATATATATATTTATATTTATATATATATATATATATATATATATATATATATATATATATATATATATATATATATATATATATATATAAGGAATACTTATAATATAATATAAATATGTATAAATATAGTATATAACAGTATACATATATATAAATAGTATAATATAAAATACTTATATATATACATACATAAAAAAAATATAAAAAAATATGTATTCATATATGTATGTATATATATATGTATGTATATGTATGTATATATATATATATATATATATATATATATATATATATATATATATATATATATATATATATATATATATATATATATATATATATATATATATATATTTATTTATGTATGTATATATAAGCATTTTATATTTATGTATGTATATATAAGTATTTTATATATAAATATATATATATATATATATATATATATATATATATATATATATATATATATATATATATATATATATATATATATATATATATATATATATATATATATATATATATATATATATATATATATATATTATGTATGTATATATAAGTATTTTATATTATACTGTATATATAAACAGTATAATATAAAATACTTATATATATATACATACATAAGTATATATATATATATATATATATATATATATATATATATATATATATATATATATATATTTATTTATTTATGTATGTATATATAAGCATTTTATATTTATGTATGTATATATAAGTATTTTATATATAAATATATATATATATATATATATATATATATATATATATATATATATATATATATATATATATATATATATATATATATATATATATATATATATATATATATATATATATATATATATATATATATATATGTATGTATGTATATATAAGTATTTTATATTATACTGTATATATAAACAGTATAATATAAAATACTTATATATATACATACATAAATATATATATATATATATATATATATATATATATATATATATATATATATATATATATATATATATAATATATATATATATATAAATATAAAACTCAGCCCAAAATCTATTGGGCCGAGCCCAAACCCGCATGAACAGTAAACCCAACCCAAAAGCACAGTAAACCCAAACCCATTAACTTATACCCGTGTCCAGACAATTAGGGACACGGGTTTCTGGACTCGATACGAGTCTTGTGTCTGAGGCAAGAACTCGCATTCTAACATGAATTAGCCGTGTCCAAGGCCATCACGAGACTCCTCAACACACTGCGACCCTTCCACGTGTATACGCGACACAGACAAGTAGCAGGGAGGGAATGACACATACGTGTCCGACCAACAGGGGCTGTCAGGGATGTTGCACGGCAGAGGCATCGGGGTACGTCGAGAAAAATATGGTCGAGTTCGTCTCGTCGAGGCGAACCGATTGGCGGTGGTCGCAGGCCTTCACGTTGGCTAGGTTGGCGCCTAGGATAGATCTAGGATTCCGGCGAGTGGTCAGAGAAGAAAAAGTCATGGCGGTGCCTAGGGTGGTTGGGGTGATAAATAGGGTTAGGGTTTTGGCTGGGGGTATTTATAGGGTCGAAGTTGGGTTTAGATTAGAGTTTCGATTGCCGGATTAGGGTTTAGGGTTAGGGTTACGGCGAGGTCGGTCGGGAAGACGACAAAATCAAGGCGGTGGTCGTCGGGTAGTTTTGCACAAAAACCCTTGACAATCAAAATTTTACATAACACCCCACCGCCTTACAATATATAATTTCTAGTTTGCATAAACACCCCTCCGCAATGTTCTGTGCAAATTTAATTTGCACAGACAATTCTAATATTGCAAATTGACATAAAATAATTTAAATAATTAAAAAACTAATTTTAAAAATTACAAATTGATATTTTAGCCTTTAAAAACTATTTAAAAATCATTTAAAAATTCTAGAAAATTTCCTAATAATCATAATAAATTATTTTAAGGCTAAAATGTTATTTACACTTAAAAACCCTAAAATTATGATAATCAAATAATATGAGCTTTACATAAGCCGCTGAAGCTTGGAATCCGTTGATTGAGCTATCTTGATTCTCTCAGCTATGCTGGATTGAACTTGCACACTGGCCATCAAAGCCATATTGGTAGGGAGAACTACCTCTATCTCCATCTTTTGAAGATCTGCTAATACTCTGACTATGTTGTTAGAAAATAAGCTCCTACTCTTCTTTTCAGAATAAGCTCCAAGTCATGGGTTGGATAATTCCTCTCATGATCACGAAGCTGACATGGTACATAAGCTACTACCTTGTTATGTTACATTAGGACACATCCCAATCCCTTACCTGAAGTGTCACAATAAACTAAAAATCCTCCAGTCCCATCTTGAAGCATGAGAATGGGTGTCGTCATCAACTTCTTTAATAAAATCTGACATTTCGGTATCCAAGTAAACTGCACATCCTTGTAGGTCAACTGCATCAAGGGCGCTAAAATTTGAGCAAATTCTGATACAAATCGCCAATAATTGTCCGCCAATCCTAGAAAACTGTGAACTTCTGCGATGGTGCAAGGTACTGGCCATGTCTCTATAGCCATTATCTTTTGGGGATCCACTTCCACTCTACCTTTGGTGATGATATGACCTAAGTACGAAATGCGATCAAGCCAAAATTTGTACTTGCTGAACTTCGCATACAATGGGTGCTCTTTGAGAATCTGAAGGACTACCTGAAGATGTTGCTCATACTCTGCTTTACTATTGCTGTAGACTAAGATGTTGTTTATAAATACTATCATGAATTGATCCAAATAAGGCATGAATATGTGATTCATGAGATCTATAAATACTGCAGGTGCATTGGTCACTCCGAATGACATAACGAAAAACTCCCAATGTCCATATCTAGATCTGAACGCCGTCTTTGGGATGTCTTACTCTCTGACTCTGATCTGATGGTACCCCGACTGCAAGTCAATCTTCGACAATACTGCCGCTCTACTGACTTGATCGAACAAATCATCTATCCTTGGCAAAGGATATCTGTTCTTGATTGTTACGAAATTCAAGGTACGATAATCAACACATAATCTTGACATACCATCCTTCTTCTTCACAAGAAGCATCGAGGCTCTCCAAGGTGATCCACTAGTACGAATGAATCCCTTGGTTCTGGGTTCTTCAATCATCTTGTACAGGATCTCTAATTCTGATGGTGCCATTTTGTAGACTCTCTCTGATACTGGTGTCGTCCCTGTAATCAAATCAATAGTGAACTCTATCTCTCTTTCTGGCGGTATGCCTGGAAGATTTTTAGGAATATGTCAAAAATTCTTCTACTACTCTGGGAAATTGAACTACTTCTGCTACTTGCCATTCGCAAGATTGGTGGAGAAGGTTCTTCTTCGCATCTGGAAAACAAAAACTCGTCTTTGTCGGGAATACCAAAAATAATCCTGCAAACATGACAGTCTATTCTTGCGTATTGATCCTTCAACCAATCCATTCCTAGGACCACATCATAGTCGACCATCAAAAATTCTATCAACCTGGCGAAAAACTCTCTACCGTTAACTACGATTTGACACGAGAAAAAGACTCTATCTACTCCCACAAGACCATTACCAGTATGTATATTGAGCCTTACTGATAATGACTCAGGCTCTAGTCATATTCGTGTTGTGAATCGTGCAGACATAAATGAATGTGATGCACCTGAATCAAATAATACTGATGTTGGAAAAGAGTTGACAAGAATGATACCTGCCACCACCTCACCTGATGCTAATTCTTCTGTCACGACCTACACCCTTTTTTTTAAACGGATACGAGACGTGTCCAAGCCAGCCTACGCCGCAGTGTCGGCGGTAGAACGCTGTCACGGCCATGAAGATCAAAATCATAAACAATGCTCATTCACATAATTAATTTAACTTACAATGATCACAAGTTTTGCATTTGCAGAAAATATAAACTTGTACAAATATTTAATGACTATAACTCGACTTTCTAGCTAGTCTCTAGACCTTTGTCTGCAAGTACCCCCGTATCTCCCATGCTAAGTAAATCTACGGCTAACCTAAAAAATATGGATTTTCAGTCAGGAATGGAACGAGCACAATTCACTGAATGCAATTTCAATAAATGAAAATGACTATAAAATAAAGGTTAGACATCAATCATGAGTTTTGAAAATAACAGAAAAGACGGAAAATCAGTAGCAAATAAATAAACAAAATACCTTCCCAATCGTAGAAGTACCTTTGATATGTGATCGGTCTCGGGACAATTACACGATACTGTCTACACTGTCTAAAGTTACACTGTCTACACTGTCTAAAGTTACACTGTCTACAGCAAATAATGCAATAAAGAAACATGGTATACTTGAAATAATAATCACTGTTTACACTGTCTAATTGCAATAATAAATTACTATATACACTATCTACTTTGCAATAATAAATCACTGGCAACGCTGTCTACTTTGCAATAATAAATCACTGTCTACACTGTCTAAGGTCAGATCACACATCGTCGGTACTTCACATTTCCGACTCAACGATTTATAATAGAATATAAAATCACATAATCAATGGCCAATCAATGAAATATAGTGAAGATCAATATCGAAATGCAGACAATAAACTGTACTCGCCTGTGGTCCTCTGCTGGTGAAACCGACAATCTGAACTACTCAATGTGCCACAATAGTCAAAACCCGTACAACAGTCCCCGGAAGCTGAAATAAACATTACCAATGTTCTCAGAATAGTCAAATTAGATAGAATTGTCTGTCCTTAAGTCCAATTCTGGACACAGGAGCAAAACGGTAATTTTTGGTCAAAACGGTGTCCGTCGTTGGACCCGCTTTGTACCCAACGGTCTCTAAAGTCGTCAAACTATATGTCTACGGATTCAGTTTTTCGATACGAATCCAACCGTATGTCCAGAGTTGGATTCCGGTAGGCTGTGCACGAAATCGCCCGTCGAGTTGAATCGTGGGGCCCACAAAACGGCAATCTGCTCAACTGTCTCAGAATCAGACCAAACATGGCATACAGGACCAGAAAAATGATACGGTCCTGCTGGCGCAAGTTTCGTCTTGATCTGACGAGCGTGCATAAAGTAATTGGAAAATTTGCACAGAGGCCGATACGGTGAATTTCGACGGATACGGATCAAATTCGTCGCGCACACGCGACCAATTTGAATTTTGTCAAAGCCCACACGACCACGAAGCCGTTACGCACCTTTCGAAGCTTTTGGTTCGTGACCACGTCGCCCGGAATGGCGGGACGCACGTCGTGTGGATGAGTTTTCCTAGTTTTGAAAACAGTCTTTCGGTAAACTTCATCAACGCTTTTACTCATGGACACACATCGAAAAACAGATCTGTAAGTTGCATTTTGATCTTGGTTATGTTAACTTTAATTGTGTTTAATTAGTTTCTGAAAACTATTAAAGCACAGATCGAAATCCGGCTTCCAAGTTGGGTGTGGTGTGCGTTATAAACTCTGTTTCGATCTCTCTTCGAATCTGGATCGACTCGATACAAACCAGCTATATGGATTCCTAGAGGGTTATATGGGCTGTCCATACGATTTTACGGAATTGAAAATCATTGAGTATGCGCGAAGAAATAACACGACGAAGTCATACCTCGCGCATATGATGCTGTCGTCTCTGCGCGCGCGCCTGGGTTCGGGCGGCTGTTCTCGGCCGGTGTGGTGGCTACGCCGACGGCGAGTGGCGCGGGTAGGTCGCCCAGGGAAGGAGGGTCGGCGGTCCTGGGTGTTAGGGTTTTAGAGTTCGTCGAGCTCTATATGTATAACTGCGGAAACGAGCGGGTCTGGGGAGAACCACCCGTTCGGTTTGGGCTGGCACTTGCGGGTTTGGGGCTCTGCATGAGTTACTGCAGATTTTTCTCAAGAGGGGTCGGCCGGGTTGGCCTGCACATGGGCCCGCTGGGTTAGGTTTTCCTATTTTTTTTCTTTATTAATAAACTATCCATATATATATATATAAATATATATATATATATATTTTATATATATATATATATATATATATATATATATATATATATATATATATATATATATATATATATATATATATATATATATATATATATATATATATATATATATATATATATTTTTATATATATATATATATATCTATATACTCATATGTATATAGTTTATCACACCTATATTTATATATATATATAAAAATATAATGATATATAATATATATTATAACATCTATTTGACAATAATAATATACCAATAATAATAATATTATTATATAATAACCTCCTCAATAATATTAATATTAATAATAAAATAATAATAACACTAATAATAATAACAATAACGAAATTCCATAAATCAATAAGGGTGTATATACCATGGCGTACAATCTAATAATCCCCGAAATGTACAAGAACCTATTTATTGAATATTAATTAATAATGATATTTATAATATTTAAATTACGAATATTTAGAAATAGTCATTTAATCATTAAAACGGAAAATAACACACTCATACCAAATTTCACCAACACGAATGTCATTGGACGTGCTGCATGACCTACATGTGCCTGGGCTCAGTTCGGGTCCAGTTCGGGCTAAAATGGTATAACCGGTTTCTCAAAAAAACTCAATAATATAAATAATAAATAAATAAACCTTCGGTAAGGGTTAAGTCGTAACTTGGCCTGGTTTTTCTAATTAGGACATCGCTATGGCTCGGCCTTTCCTACCAGGGCTAGTACTCTAGTCAAAGCACGCCATTGCACTATCCGTGCCATGATTCCTAATCAGTTTGTGCTCCATAACTCCACAAAGACTTAAGTCATCCACCGTAATAATTAACTAAATAATTATTTACAAAATATTAAAAATCACCATTTAATTCAAATAAATAAATAAAAATATTATCAAAATTCTAGGAAGAGGGGCTACAAATCTACCCACCTTAAAAATAATTTCGTCCTCGAAATTCTAATTCACGACTATTCCTTAAATTAAAAAAAGAACTCTACCATTACCTTAATTTCCTCGAATCTTAATTCTCAAAAACAGTTATATCATCCTCCTAGCCATTTTGCAATTTTGAAACTCCGAGGACTTCTACCCACCTTTGGACACACTACTCCCTCAATGCTATGTCACTAAACTTTTTAATCATCCAACTACTTGCTAAAAATAGCTACCAATAGATATCTACTGTATAGGACATCTGTAATCCTCCCCTACCTATCAAGCAACCCTAAAATTTAACAAGCAACAAATTTCACAAATGGCTAAGGAATATTAGTAAACTCTAATAAGCATGACCCTTCGTTGCTCTGAAATAAGAAGGACGGAAAGATAAGGAAGAATAATCGAGGGCAATTATGAAGTTTCAAGAGCGATAGAGGGTATCTAATGATGCAGCTAGAAAGAAGGTCTATGAACCATTGACTTTATTTGCTAGAGTGGACTACTCTAGTCCAGTCACTTGCTACATCGAAGAACCCTTCATTTCTTAGAGGTGCTTGCAATCCATGCAATACATAAATTCTGTTTTCAAATTTAATTTAAACAAGGTTCCATAATAGAACGGGATTTGAGAAGTCAAGATCGTGATCTTTTTCGTGGTTATTTAAACACACGAGAAAGGGATGTAAATGCAATACAAGATCGTATCTCGACTCCCAGGTAAATGGAATAATGGTTACGAATGACACCACATTCTAAGAGATGGAGGCTACATAATCGGTATAGAGACATATCTCAAATAGTCCAATTTTATAGTCAACTATGGTGGTATGCATGGATGGGTTTAACTGGGTCTTAATGGGTTCTCCGATTGGACACCAATCGTTAGTTGGATGAACCCTGGATTTCAATCTATATGGACTGAACAAGGTCCCAATGATAAACTATTTTTACTAGGTTAGGGTAACCTAGAATAGTTTTCCACCCAAGTAGTTGAGCTTGTTGGGAAGTCGGATTGGTTAAATAGGTTTTGTAAGCCCTGAAGATGCACCTTCCGTGACTTTTATGTTTAAGTAGCACGAGAAGACACAATTAAATGGCACACTAGTGACATGTACGTAGTGGGCTTCCAGTCGATCACAACCATATATTGGGTCGGATAAATTGAGTCAGGGTTGAGACTCTAATGGAAGTCGGGAAGTATACCGGTATTAAGGTATGGGTTAGAGCTAGTCCTTTCGTCCTGAAAATTGTACCATAAAAATATAGTACAAGAAGACGTGTTTGAGTGGGACATGATATACCTAGATGAAGGAGGACTCGTCTAGATCTTGCATATGAACTTTGTTGGAAGGTAACAGCTGGTCTCGTGCTCCGAATATTAATGACATGGCCGGGGACACAAAATGATCTAAAAGAAAGGTGGGAGTCCATGAGGCACCAATTATCATCCTAATTGAAATTATTCAAATCAATCGGTAATCCTTGTATATCCCAAAATTTCAGAAGGCTTACAGTCTACCCATCTTAGAAGTTAAGACATGGTCTTAGGAATAATGAGGTTAGAAGGATTTTAAAGTCAGGATATCGCACATCGATTCTCGGTAATAAAGAATAAGGTACGGCGTAACGGAATACGGTAGATATAAGTCAAGTCAAAGATCGTTCCTCAATAAATGGAGAACGAGTGTGTACAATGACACATGGTCGACAAAATAGGATGATCTACTCGTCTATAGTATACTAGAGTTATCGATGGGGTAACCAACTCTAAGGCACAAGATTTCTAACAACTAAGTCGTGAATTTCTATTTGTGCCAACCTGCCAGACTATCGTCACAAGAGTTGTAGTGATCGTGTATTGCTGTTGACAACTGGTAGATCATAATATGACAGGGTATTTAAGCTATGGTATTGGCTAAGCTAGTGACTGTGGTGTTCCAACACTAGTTAGGTCTTAATAATAAAATTTACATAACTAGAGTAATATTTGTTGGAAACCAATCTCGGGATGAGTGTCTACCATAGTCACGGTAAATGATCGTCCTTACCTTGTTTATTCAACTCATGTCTAAACCGTGGGCTTTGGCCGAGGAAAGGCTGAGTTGAAGATTAAGGATTGCTAGTTAAAGCAAGCTTCAGGCAAATAATTAGAGGCTCACGCCATTTGGTTTCTTGAGAATAGATAGCCTCCTAGGTTGGCATTTTGACTAAGGGTAAAACCCTACTCATTCTCAAATTCAGATGGCTAGGGGTTCCAGTAGTTTGAGGGTCGAGAGGAGAACGAATAACTCAACCACATGGCTGGCCGATGGTATCTACACTAGCGTGTAAAACTATCATAGCCATGGGGATACTATGTATCTCTCCACCATCACGAGCTTTCGTCTTTCCAAATCAGTGAAAGACCAAAAACAATAAAGAGTTCAAGGGAGATGTTACTGAACACAATTTTGTGATTCAAAGGCGAACATATAATTCAAGAGGAATTGTCAAGCAGTCGCGGATGAGATCATAGATACCTTGATATCTCAATCCACGTAGGTTAATCAAAGAGAGAGCGAACCAAGTGCACTACGGTTGATCAGACCGTAATACATCGATTCTGATTTGACAATATGTCAGTGGGCGTCCCTAATAAACATATGTCTTGAATCAAGCTCAATAAAGAGTAAGCTTGCAAAACTAGGCTATGATAGCAACATTGGTCAAAATAGTCAAATTACAAGTATACAAGATTTTTGAAAGAAGGCACAAGTAGTTCGAGTTTGCGAGAATCAACCTTCACCTGGTGTTCTTACTTATTCGGCCATCCTACTATCTTCTTATTCATACGACCTTGATCAACTAATGGGTTATGGACTTCTAAATTCTATATTCTAGGTAAACCTATTAGCGTCAATCAATTACCTTGTCAATAGATCACAAGGACTACGGAATGCTAGGTCGAGAGACATGCTATCCAGCTTACAAAACTTTTGCTAATATTAGCTTTGGATCTTATGGGGCACACATTACATTGTCCTATCCTCCATAGTATCCTAAACTTGTAATCACGTCTGAAGTCATTTCACTGAGAGTTATGCCTTGCCCGTATACTCGGGCGGTGGTAAACTCTTGGTTCCGTGATTCAGATGTGATATGATATCAGATATTCTACCTTATCTCAACTCCAGGGTAACTACGATCAAAGAGGACCACTAGTCATAGTCTTAGCAATATTCTATAACCTATATTCTCTTAAACAGAATTGACTCTAGGGGTCGTACCTTGCCAGTGCGCTACTGGCTGCAGTGAATCTATAGTCTCCAAAATTTAAATAAATGGCGACAGTGCACTGCTGTCCTGCCATTATGAGTTAACTAACATTCCTTTAACTACATCTATAAAAACTCATAATATGTTAGAGATTCAAACAAATTGACTATGAAATAAAGCGTAAGTATTTGTCCTATCAGTCACAACCCTGAAAATAAAAGGTGAACGGGGAGGGAAATAACTGAAGACAAAGAAATACAAACATCCTAGTATCCATTTCATATGTATTCAAATCATGGAGGAAAAACTTTGAATCAAAACTTATTCAAGGTTCGTATATAGATAACAAAATCAGAAAAATAATAATTCCTAGGGCAAGTAGGAACTAAATAGGCAATTCAGACTAAGTTATGAGGATGATATCTAAAGAGACAAGGAGAAGGAATTGAATAATTCATCTAGGTTAGATCATTAATCCTAGGAAGCCCTGTCTCACCAAGTGAATCATCTATCCACATTGGATCAAATCGTCATATCAAGAGGTAATAGTGTACTTATAGGGATCTGACAAGCTATCAAAATTAATAACCCTCATCATAAATTGTATGGCCTAGACTACCCATCGGTAAACTTGTACAAGGGACTCCTAGTCCTAGTCATTCTCTTAAATTAAATTAATCCTAACTTGTGAATGAGCATTTCTAGTCGCAGGCTCCCAATAGTACAACTAACTTAAGTACTATCACGAGTTCGCATGATTTGCGAAAATGGACCTGCATGGGCCACCACAAAAACTTGTCACGACCCGCACCTATTTTTTTTAAACGGATACGAGACGTGTCCAAGCCAGCCTACGCCGCAGTGTCGGCGGTAGAACGCTGTCACGGCCATGAAGATCAAAATCATAAATAATGCTCATTCACATAATTAATTTAACTTACATTGATCACAAGCTTTACATTTCCAGAAAATATAAACTTGTACAAATATTTAATAACTATAACTCGACTTTCTAGCTAGTCTCTAGGCCTTTGTCTGCAAGTACCCCCGTATCTCCCATGCTAAGTAAATCCACGGCTAACCTGAAAAATATGGGTTTCCAGTCAGGAATGGAACGAGCACAATTCACTGAATGCAATTTCAATAAATGAAAATGACTATAAAACAAAGGTTAGACATCAAACATGAGTTTTAAAAATAAATAGAAAAGATGGAAAATCAGTAGCAAATAAATAAACAAAATACCTTCCCAATCGTAGAAGTACCTTTGATATGTGATCGGTCTCGGAACAATTACACGACACTGTCTACACTGTCTACACTATCTAAAGTTATACTGTCTAAAGTTACACTGTCTACAGCAAATAATGCAATAAAGAAACATGGTATACTTGAAATAATAAATCACTGTTTACACTGTCTAATTGCAATAATAAATCACTGTCTACACTTTCTACTTTGCAATAATAAATTACTAGCTACACTATCTACTTTGCAATAATAAATCACTGTCTACACTGTCTACACTGTCTAAGGTCAGATCACACATCGTTGGTACTTCACATTCCCGACTCAATAATTTATAATAGAATATAAAATCACATAATCAATGGCCAATCAATGAAATATAGTGAAGATCAATATCGAAATACAGACAATAAACTGTACTCGCATGTGGTCCTCTGTTGGTGAAACCGATAATCTGAACTACTCAATGTGCTACAATAGTCAAAACCCGTATAACAGTCCCCGGAAGCTGAAATAAACATTACTAATGTTCTCAGAATAGTCAAATTAGCTAGGATTGCCTGTTCTTAAGTCCAATTCTGGATACAGGGACAAAACGGTAATTTTGGGTCAAAACGGTGTCCGCCGTTGGACCCGCTTTGTACCGAAAAGAGTGCCAGAGCCAACGGTCTCTAAAGTTGTCAAACTACATGTCTACGGATCCAATTTTTCGATTTGAACCCAACCGTATGTCCAGGGTTGGATTTCGGTGGGCTGTGCACGAAATCGCCCGTCGAATCGGATCGTGGGGCCCGCAAAACGGCGATCCGCTCAACTGTCTCAGAATCGGACCAAACTTGGCATACAAGACCAAAAAAATAATACGGTCCTGCTGGCACAAGTTTCGTCTCGATCTGACAAGCGTGCACAAAGTAATTAGGAAATTTGTACCGAGGCCGATACGGTAAATTTCGACGGATACGGATCAAATTTGTCGCGCACACACGACCAATTTGAATTCCGTCAAAGCCCACACGACCACGAAGCCGTTACGCACCTTTCGATGCTTTTGGTTCGTGACCACGTCGACCGGAATGGCGGGACGCACGTCGTGTGGATGAGTTTTCCTAGTTTTGAAAACAGATTTTCGGTAAACTTCGTCAACGCTTTTATTCATGCACACACATCGAAAAACAGAACTGTAAGTTGCGTTTTGATCTTGGTTATGTTAACTTTAATTGTGTTCAATTAGTTTCTGAAAACTATTAAAGCACAGATCGAAATCCGGCTTCCAAGTTGGGTGTGGTGTGCGTTATAAACTCTATTTTCGAACAGAGTTTTCGTAGTTTTCGAGTCGATCCCTCTTCGAATCTGGATCGACTCGATACAAACCAGCTATATGGATTCCTAGAGGGTTATATGGGCTGTCCATACGATTTTACGAAATTGAAAATTATTAAGTATGTGCGAAGAAATAATACGACGAAGTCATACCTCGCGCATATGATGTTGTCGTCTCCGCGCGCGCGCCTGGGTTCGGGCGGCTGTTCTCGGCCGGTGTGGTGGCGACGCCGACGGCGAGTGGCGCGGGTAGGTCGCCCAGGGAAGGAGGGTCGGCGGTCCTGGGTGTTAGGGTTTTAGAGTTCATCGAGCTCTATATGTATAACTGCGGAAACGAGCGGGTCTGGGGAGAACCACCCGTTCGGTTTGGGCTGGCACTTGCAGGTTTGGGGCTCTGCATGAGTCACTGCAGATTTTGCTCAAGAGGGGTCGGCCGGGTTGGCCTGCACATGGGCCCGCTGGGTTAGGTTTTCCTATTTTTTTTCTTTATTAATAAACTATCCATATATATAAATATATATATATATATATATATATATATATATATATATATATATATATATATATATATATATATATAGTTTATCACACCTATATTTATATATATAAAAATATATAATAATATATAATATATATTATAACATCTATTTGACAATAATAATATACCAATAATAATTATTATTATTATATAATAACCTCCTCAATAATATTAATATTAATAATAAAATAATAATAACACTAATAATAATAACAATAACAAAATTCCATAAATCAATAAGGGTGTATATACCATGGTGTACAATCTAATAATCTCCGGAATGTACAAGAACCTATTTATTGAATATTAATTAATAATGATATTTATAATATTTAAATTACGAATATTTAGAAATAGTCATTTAATCATTAAAACGGAAAATAACACACTCATACCAAATTCCACCAACACGAATGTCATTGGACGTGCTGCATGACCTACATGTGCTTGGGCTCAGTTCGGGTCCAGTCCGGGCTAAAATGGTATAACCGGTTTCTCAAAAAAACTCAATAATATAAATAATAAATAAATAAACCTTCGGTAAGAGTTAAGTCGCAACTTGGTCTGGTTTTTCTAGTTAGGACATCGCTATGGCTCGGCCTTCCCTACCAGGACTAGTACTCTAGTCAAAGTATGCCATTGCACTATCCGTGCCATGATTCCTAATCGGTTTGTGCTCCATAACTCCACAAAGACTTAAGTCATCCACCGCAATAATTAACTAAATAATTATTTACAAAATATTAAAAATCATCATTTAATTCAAATAAATAAATAAAAATATTATCAAAATTCTGGGAAGAGGGGCTACATCTTCTGCCACGGTCAGAGCCATAGCTCGACCCTGTCCTCTTGGTGTTGTTTCTATCTACTTGTTACCTCTCTACCTATTCTGAATCTGAGCTTGATCCTGAATATACTGCTATGACCTATTCTACTGGAATGCTTGAGCCTGAGGCAGCAATGGCCTCAGAGGCTGGTACTGCTGCTGCTGTTGCGCTGGTGCTGGTCCCCTAACTAATAGACTAGTTAGGATTGATGAAGATAAACTAGCTCTTTTCGGGCAGGAACCGATTCTGTGGTCCGGTGCCCCATAAGCTAAGAACAACCCCTGTGCTCTACGTTATTTTGAAATCACATGGGTCGGCTTTCCATAATGAGAGTAGCCATTGCAGAAGACTGCTTCTATTTCTGTTGTTGGGGGTACGTCGGGGTCGAGTACTGAACCGATGAAACTGTGGTCACCCTCCTAGGAGCTCCAATGGTCAAGGCCCTAGCTGTCGGGGATGGTGCTGACGACTGGGATAATTGACCATGAGACCTCTTCCATCCTCCTATTCGATCTACTATCCACTGTGAAGTATATTCATGCATTCTAGCTGCTCGTAAAAATATATCAAATGTTTCATGTTCAAACTGCTCCACTGCTAGAAGGATCTCTAGGTTGAGTCCCTGCTGGAATCGCTGCGCTCTGTCTAATTCGGCTGCCACCAAGGTGGGAGCAAACTGACTAAGCCTAGAAAACTCGGTCGCATATCCATCGATCGTCCTTCCCATCTACTTGAGAATGCTAAACCTTGTCTGTAGATCATAGTGAGCCACTGCATCAAAATACTTCTTCTAAAATCTATCGCTGAATATCGCCCACAAAATAGGTGTTACCAAACTAACTGCTTGCATCGCCCACCAGCTACAGGCTAAGTCCAATTACTGCAGGCGCACAACGACTACCTACAGTGAATGTACGTTTTTGCTTGAATGTACATTTTTGAACTAAATATTGGTTAATGGTTATATTTATATGTGGTGAACATTATGTATAGGAGGAGGTGGAAAAAAATGATAAAAGATAGTGGATATATGTTGGTTAAAAAGAAAATGACAATGTGTAGATAAAGGTCCTCATCCCATTATGGGATTAGATAGAAGTACCCTAGACATGGTTGTTCCCATGTAAAACGTTTATTTTGGTGTGGTATATAAATGATAAATATATGAGTGTTTTAGTAGAAGAAACTTTTTGTTTTAAGATGGGAACATTTGAACATGGACTTGGACTAAAGAGAGTGCTGAATTCATCACCAGTAAGTAGAAATGGCTTATTTATAGTTGTGAACAAAAAATTTTAGAATACAATTCCTTACAACCTCTGCTAATGGTTTTCAGTTTCTTGGTTTGGAAGTGTAGGCTTGGGTTGTTGAGGTTCTTGACTGAAGGAGGTATATTTTAGTTTTAGTCCTTGAAGAATTCATACTTATAAGGTTTATAGAGAAGGAGGTAGGGATTCCTTTACCTAGTAATAAGGAGCAATGTAATATGAATGATTGGGCGTATGTAGGCATGCATGAAACTGCATATGGTTAGTGAAATGGAAAAAAAAACCAAGTAAAGAAGACGGAATGCAACAAGTGTACGAACTTGCGTACTATATTACAATGTTCTTAACTTTTTCTTCTCGTTTTTTGTAATCGTGCTTTATCTAAATTTTGGGGACGAAATTCTTCCAAGTTGGGAAGGATGTAAACCTGTAACCTCCATTTTCAAATTTTCAATATTTTTATTTTTATTTTTATTTTTATGTTTAAAGGTAATTTTGTCGATAATTTGTGAGTTTATTCTTTTACAAAAAAAAACAAATTTTAAGTTAAATATTGTGGGAAGTGCTAATTTTTCTCATGATGAGAAAATATATATTTATGTTTGAGAAAATAATTATATATATTTGAAGGGGAATAATATTTACTAGCTTATTTTATAAAATGTACTCCTAGAAATATTTGATTTAATATTATCATTTATTTTATTTTATCCTTGATTTATTTCAATAAGATTGAATAATATTTTGAATAAATTAGTTTGATCAATACTAGATTAGATTTGATCTGCCTATGATTAATAATTATGTTAAAGGATTTCTAAAATAATTTATGAAAAATTGTACTTCATTTATTTTGATGGATCTTTATTATCAAATCTTTTTCGGTTGAATTCATAAAATATCATTTAAATGGTATCTACTTTACATTCTAACTGGGATTAATTTTTAGATAAAAGTTACTAAATTATTTTAGATATATAAAATATATTTGATCATATTTATTTAATTTATTATTCTAATAAAATTTGGATTTGATTAAATATTTAATATGAAATATGTGGTTTAAGTTATTTTTAAACTATTACGATGATATATTTTTTTAATATGAAATATGTGGTTTAAGTTATTTTTAAACTATTACGATGATATATATATATATATATATATATATATATATATATATATATATATATATGTGTGTGTGTGTGTGTGTGTGTGTGCGCGCCTATGATTTATATTTCTTGATATTATCAAATATATTATTTAAATTAGTTTTGATTTTAAGGAATATGATTCAGATTAATTGATTCAAAAGTTTATCCGATTATAGAATAATTTGTGATAACTCCTTAGTGATAAAATATTATAATGATTTAGGTAAGCCGAATCTATAAGTCCTTATCTACATATATGAAATCCTTTGCATGAAATATAGAGGCCAAGCGGAACTTAGTATCTGTATACATGAAATCCTCCGCAAGACCATTCTGCTCATCCCCTGTGACCGAACCCGCTGGCCGAGTCGACGCTGCAGTCGAGTTCCCCAAGCCCCATGCCAGCCGATCCCTCACCCCCTTTCTGGTTTGCCTTCAGATCCGTCTGACAGCCTACGCCATGTCGAACGCCGGAGCGCCCACATGTGCGCTAACGTACCACCGGGACTGGGTCCGCCGTGAGAAGCCGATCGCCCGGGACTCCGCTCCATCGCACGCGTGGGGCCGTGGCCAACTCTCTGCCCGGGCTCCGGAGCCCACACGATCTGGTCGTCGCGCCTGCGCGCCTCCTCGAACTCCGAGCATACCCAGCTTCCCGTGCCAGTCACCGCCAACCGCGGAGACCCGATCAACGTCAAGCCGAGTGGACCGCCAAACGCGGCAGCTACCCCGATGAGTCTCCTCATCGTCTCCTTTCTCCCTCTTCCTCTTGAATTTCTTTCCCTCTTCACTTTCTGATGCAATCACTCTCCTCTGTCTCACTTTTATTGTTGCTAGTGAGATTTTGGTAATAACATGTTATTTTATTATAATATATAGAAGAGCAGCTGGTGCTGCTGACTCTTGGGGAAACAGGGAGGAGACAGTTGTCTCTTCTAGTTATCCCATTGTTATTTCATAAAACGATTGAATGTGTTTTAGTCTTATTTCATTAGTAAAATAATATGGTTAATAATAATATTTGATTGTTTATTTATTATTAATTTCGTTTGTTTCAATAATATTGTTATTCATTAGAATATTTCTAATGTATTATTATATAGTTTTCGAATTAAAAGGCTCGACAAAATTATGACCTTCATACTAAGTTTCGAGTATGACGTGTATTTCTAAATTGATTATTAGTATTGGTTTAGCTACTATTTTTGCGGTTATTGTTATTGAGATTATTATTCAATTAGGAAATTATATATTATTAGTTTTCAAAATATATTATAATAAATATTTTCTAAATTAGTTAGATATATTTATATTTATTCTCTTCGATCCCTATCTTTACCTTACATGACTAGTCATATATTCATGTTTCTTGTGTTTCTGACTACTTTGTATCGACCATAGGCTAACTAGACTATACTGAACCCAACGGGACTATCGGTCTCACTAGCTAAGGACCTCAGGCAAGTGCACTTTCTGATTGCTTTCGGTTCATAGTAGTCTTTCCATTTCATGTTTATACATATGCTCTCTTGCATGCTGACACATTGTTACACGGATTAGTATCATGGATCTCTACATACTATATTTCGTGATTATCGTATTTTCGTGTTTTGTGACTTGCTCGTGTCCATGAGTACTAGTCGGAAGAAAAAATATCTTAGTAGACATGTGGACTACCCAGAAATATTCCAAAATGTCTGATCGTGTCTGATAGCAGTAGCACAATTCACGTGCGGGGTGCCGAATTTACCCCTAGCCGTTCACATGACGAACCCGATATTTCAAAACACGTAGATAGTGGTTCCTTGTATCTCTTCTTGCAGCCGTCACTACTTGCCATGTCACCATGTTTACATATTTTATTCTAGTCCATATATCCTGCTATATCTCTCCAGTTTATTCTAGATATGACATGTTACTAGTTTACTCTCTTGCTTCATTTTACATGTGCTATTTTCATATTTTGTAAATTCTATTGTGTTTTTAGATTGTCGTCAGTCTGTGTGCTTGTTCCATTCCTGACTGGAAACCAACATTTTTTAGGTTAACTGTGGCTTCTCTTAGCATCGGGAGATACGGGTGTACTTGCAGGCCAAAATCTATAAGCTAGCTAGTTAGTTTAAATTTGTCGTAATAGAAATGGTAAGATTTTGTACTTTCTTTCAAATACAATTCTTGTAAATGTTGTATTAAATTAGTTCAATTTTGTGAATGAGTATTATTTACGATTTTGAACATCATAGCCTTGACAGCGTTCTACCGTCGACTCTACAGCGTAGGCTGGCTTGGACACGCACTCGTATCCCGAAAAGCGGGTACGGTCGTGACAAAACCCCCACTTACTTAATTTCCATTATTGCTAAATATTCCTATTGCTAATATATTTTATTAAATCATAATGAGTAATCCTTGTCTATATATATGTATATATATATTAGATAGATGCTTTGAAAAATATATATATATATATATATATATATATATATATATATATATATATATATATATATATATATATATATATATATATAGGGAATGCATATTCTAGATAAGAAATTAGGAAATAGGGAATGCATATTCTATATATATATATATATATATATATATATATATATATAGAATATGCATTCCCTATTTCCTAATTTCTTATCTAGAATATGCATTCCCTAGGGAATGCATATTCTAGATAAGAAATTAGGAAATAAGTATTCATATATTAATTAAGTCATATGGGGGGGGGGGGGGGGGGGGGGGGGGGTGGGGTACATAAATTAGGGTATACATTTTATATACATGTATTAGATAAAAAAAATGTATGTATGTATATATGTATACATATTTTTGGGGTATAAATATACGAAAACTTATCCCTCTCCTACTTACACCAAGTCCAGCTATATAACCCTTTTCCCCTTTTAAAACCCAGCAGCCCAATCCATTTAATCCCAACCCAAAACCAAAACCCAGCTGAGCCCGAAGGCCTAAGTTATAGACAGTCGGGTTCGGGCGAGCGACCCGTACCCAAACCAGAAACACGACCCGACCCCAACATTTCAAAACCAACGGCACCATTGGCACTGTGGATCATCCCCTTCCATTCTTCCCTGCGTGTGTGCAGGCCTGCGCTCTATCGAGCAGCAGGCACGTCAAATCAAGTCGTGTACGGTCGCGCCACAGCCAGCGAACGGCTCCCTCCATTTCCCCTTCTCTATATATCACTCCTCCCCTTCTCCAAACCCTAGCCACCTCTATCTTCCTCTTTATTTCTCCCTAGCAACCGATGGATGCTCTCGGCAGCCTACGACGCGGTACAGTACCCTCCGGAGGGGCCTGCATCGGTTGGAGATGAACTGCAGGCGCTAGGCGTGCTGCCCTCTCTAGTTTTCTGCGTCGACATATAGCCGAGCGCCACTTCCGGCATCGGCGTGTTCGAGCGGCGAGGACCAGTCGACGACTTCCTTCGTATGTCCTGTCACGACCCGCACCCGCTTTTCGGATACGTGACGTGTCCAAGCCATCCTACGCCGCAGAGTCGGCGGTAGAACGCTGTCATGGCCAAGATGCTCAAAATCGCAAAATAATGACTTTATTGCTCATTCACATTTCTAAATTTATTTACAACATTTCTATTTGAAAGGAAATACAATGTCTCACAAAAAAAAAAGGCAGTTAGTTCCACTATCTAGGTTGACCTCAGCATACCCATGCCTTCCCAGTGCTAAGAGTAATCGCGGCTAAACCTGAAAAATATTGGTTTTCAGTCAGGAATGGAACGAGTACAATCTCACAACAGAATCAATAAATGACGAAATCCATAAATCTGTAATAATACTGAGATACATGATAAGGAATAAACAGGAATCATGGTAGGTATCATGCGAGTAAAAGCAGGGAGACATGGTAAGCAATGACAAGAAACTGTAATGCAACAAGACTATATCTAACAAGTGATTTGAAATACACTTTCGACATGTAAACGGCTAGGGGGTAAATCCGATACCCCGTATGTGAATTGTGCGACTGCTATCAGGCAAGAATAGACATTTTAGGGATATTTTTGGGTATGTTTACATGTCTACTAATGTACTTCTCCCGCTCGGCTAGTACCTATGGATTCAAACAGGTCACGAACACGAAAATGTATTGGTCACGAACAACATGCAAGAATCCATAACTACTATCTCGTGTGACAAGCGTGTCAAGAATCAACATGATATCAATGTAAAACAATATTAAATACAAGAAGTATAGAAATAATCAAATACGAAAACTATCAGAGATGTACTCGCCTGGAGTCCTTAGCGGGTGAAACTGATAATACCAATGCATCCATGATAGTCTGAATGGCTAGGTCGGTGTGAAGGAGTTCGGATATGACAAAGGAAATAGAAATGTTGATTAGTCAAGGTCATGATTAGAAACACCCTAATCTTAAGAGGAATGGGAATTTATTTAAGATTGGTAATTCCTTAGTCAAAAATATATATATATCCTTAGAAAAATTATTTAAAAAAAGTATTATATACTATTTAGAAGCAAATTTTGGAATATAGATATTTATAAACCTTTTTAAGAAAACATTTTTATCATACCTATATCAAACATTATTAAAAGAACCAACAATAATTTTCATAACCTTAGAAACACCTAAAAGCCCAATAATATAGCAACATAGTATTTGTACAAAAAAAAAACACAATAATATTGATAGGCCCAAATCAAACATTTAACCAAGACCAAATATTATCGATAAAACTTATTAATTACAAGTCAAAATAAATAGATATATACTTTTGGCCAAATTAAGTGCTTGCCCACTCATTTAATTATATATATTTATATATACTAAAACAAATCCTTAGCCAAGATGGTTTATATAAACTTATTTATAATTTATATAAAAATCAAAATATACATGTTTTTGTAAACAAGCCCAAGCCAATTTTATATAAAACTATAATAACTCTCCTAGAGCCCAAAATATATAAACTAACAATTACCTTAACATATATATAAATTTTTATAAAATCAGAATTCATTTAAATCTAGGCCCAAATAAAATCCACATGAAAAACAATTTATTTAAACTAACAAAATCTAAAACTCAATGGTTAACCAGCCCAACCAAACCCTTTCTTTCTCTACTGGGCTTCCCTGAGGCCCAGTCCCCAAATTTAATTATATATATAACCTAGAAAAACCAACATTATTTCCCTATATATCAAATTTAAGCCTAATAAATATAACTTCTAAATCAAGCTCAATCCAATTAATTAAAACCAATAAAATAAATTAATTAAACTAACAATGGGCAGCCCAGCCCAGTTCTGTCACTGGGCTCTTAGCCTAAACAAATAAAATAAAAGAAAGAGAGAGAGAAAGAAACCTCTCTGCACAGAAAACTACTCCACAGGAAGAGTGAGGAGTAGAGGGAATCGAGGCTCACCGGGTTCGCACACGTGGCGGCGGCGCTCCGTGCTCCGAGGATAGCGTCGGGATACAACCGGTACGACGATGACGAAAACTCATCGCGGCGGTCGCTCGGGGCGTGAAGGCGGCGGTGTGCGCTCTAGGAGGAGTGGAGGTCGGCGTCGGCCCGGCGCGGAGGAGAGGGGTCGGGGATGGCGCGGTACGGGGAGATCCGGGGAGCCCTGACGGAGATCCAGCGTTCGAGGGGCGGGCGCAGAAGACATGAGCGGAGGAGAGGGGTTTCCCCGAGAAAGTGGAGGCGCAGCGCCAACGAGTGGCTCGCCGGAGGAGGCGGATCCAGGCGGAGCGGGGATGGCGCTCGCGGAAGGCGGGGCAACGCCATCGGTCCGCGGGTACGGCGGTGAGCGCGGATGCGGAGGAGCCAGCGAGGGTTCCGGGAAGCGGTGGCTAGGTGTGGCGTATCTGGTGTGTCGGACACGGTAATGGTTTGATGTAAATGTAATAGAAAGTGGAATAAGATGGATGGACACGATCACAAACACTCGGGGTCGGACCCGATTGACACGATGGCAATGTGATCTTTGGTTTGGCCAGAATTGGGGGTGGTCAGGGCTCTGTGATGGTGATGGTGATGGTCGGGAGGCGGTGTTGGGAAGGCCGGCCGGATGGTGGTGGAATGTCGGGATGGCCGAGGTGCCGTTCTGCCGTGGTGATTGGCAGGTTCGTTGGTGGTGCGGCTGAGTGTGGCTTGGCCATGGTGGTGGTGGTACGGGAGGGTGATGGGATTGGCTTGGCTGTGGGAGAAATAATCCACCTTATATAAGAGGTGAATCTCCTAGGAGGATATGGAGGACTATATGTCCCATTGGATAACTCTCTCCTTTATTCTAAATCAAGCAAAACTATTTAATTCAATTTAATACAATCGAAATCTGTTATTTTGTTTAAATCTAATAAATGTTTAAATCAACTTAATCTTATCATAATCTACTATATATCAAAATACTTTAAACTACATATTTCATATTATCAAGTAATCAATTCTAAATAGATTAAGTTCTCAATATAAAATATTTAAAAAAATATTTATTGCTATCATAGTTTAAATCATATATTTTTTAAATCAAACCAGTAATTGATTTATTACAAAAATAAGATATGGAAGTATATTTCTAAAAACAAATCGTATTAAACATGTTTTTAGTAAACCTTTTAGTGAATAATGAAAATTTATGATATCCAACACCAAAGTAAATATAAGAAAGCCCAATAATTATCATTGGATAATTTTGTAATGCCAAACATAAGAAACAAATATTTCTTCGAAGTGTAATTGATAATCTTAATCTTAAATTTTAATTATGTTTTGGAAATCTAAAATAATGATCAAAACATTTATAATTTGAAGAATAAAACTATGAAAATCATAATCGAAAATAAATTAGAAATCATTGTGTTCATAATATATCTATAGGTCTTAAGAATCCAATTTTGGAATTAGAATATTTGAAAGTCCAGCATATTATATATATATATATATATATATATATATATATATATATATATATATATATATATATATATATATATATATATATATATATATTATTATTATTATTTAAATAGAAAATTAAGAAAGTTGCTAAGAGAAATTAGTGCTTCTGAATCATGATTTTCAATCGAGTTTTTGAAGTCCGACAACAACAAAAACTTTCTTTTAGAAAGTTTTGAAAAAAAACACCTTTAAACAAATAATTAAAACATATAATTAATTTTGATAATTCGAGAAGAGGAGTTACAAATCTACCCACCTTAAAAATAAATTTGTTCTCGAATTTCGAGGGATGGGACTAGGCACTACTAGAAACATAGTCAAGAATAGTGATACTACCAAAATTAGATGAGCGTACTTGCGGGTAGAATCGAAGTAAGATTAAAAGAAGATGTGATTTGGTACGATCAATTATACTCAAAATGACCTAGTCACGACAAAAATGCTTGAGAACGATCAAAACATTAGACGAAGTCTAAATCAAAATTAGAAATTTTGGCACGGGCATGAACATGATAAAAATAGTCGTGATCATAGTGGAAATAAAATCTAAGCATTAGAAATAGTATAAGCACGACTACGACTATAGTCAAATAGTTTTAGTCACGATCAAGGTCTCTTAGGAACGATTAAAAAATTATTTTAGCATGAAGCAAAATTATCTAGGCATGATGATGGAATCAAAATCCACATGCGATTGTGATCCTAGTGGAATAGATCAAATATGGTAATTGCTTCTAAATGACTATTAGAAGGAACTTAATGATGAATCAGATAGAAAGCTAAAAGGAGGAAAGGGCTACCAGTTTATTGAGAATACGACGGTGATAAGAAATGCGACACTAATCAATTTGGAAAATGAATAGTCGTATGTCAATAAGGATATAGCCTCTATAGTAAAAAAAAACTATAAACATATCCAAGTCACTCTACCGAGGATTTATGCCTCGCCATTGTATATCTGGCTGCAGTAAACCCTTTGGTACCATGACTCAAGTAGGAATACGGTATTGAACACTCTATCGACTTTATCCAATTTGACACCATAACTCAAAGATCAAATAGGACAATTAAGACATAATTTTGAAAACACTCGATGACTTATACTTACTCGAGATCACTTCAACTTAGGGATCATGTCACGCCAGTGCGCTGCTAGCTGCAGTGTACCCGCAGTCTCGATAATTCAAGTAAACGACGACAGTGCGATGCTGTCTCGTCATCGCAAGTCATCAAAATTATTCCAACTATATCTCCAAGAATATCAAAGGAGTTTAAAAATAGCATACAAGTTGATAAAGATAGAAAAAGTGCAGGTATCTGTTCTTCAAGTATAAGACCAGCTTCTTGAAAAGAAAACCATTGCCTAGGAAGGATAATGATCAAAGTCAAAATAAGTAAAAACCTTATAATCCTTATTTCGCGAATATTCAATATTCAACGTTTGAGAGGAAAACTTTTGAATCCAAAAATTTAACTTGAGATTAATAGACAATTGAGGGAGAAGATATTTTAAAAATAATTCCTTAGATCCAACGAAAAGAATATAAGTGATACGAACTTATGATTACGACGATGTTTAGAAAAGACATAAGATAAAGTTGTACAATTGATCATGATTAGAGGAAAAAGGCCAAGGGCAAAAGAAATATAAACTTAGATTTATATTTCTCTAATATTCAAGATCGAGGAAAAATATGTATAAAGTACTATGTCTACCTATTATGAATATATTTATACACAGGTATATATGTATAGCCTAAGTAAATCCCCAAAATCCTACAATATCATTTTAAGAGAAGGTTATCCTATTTCGAAGTAAAATATAAATTTAAATAGCAATAATACATATATTATATTCAATATATAATTTATAGAAATTATTCCCAATACTAGAAATGGACTACCAAAATATATATACACATCTATATATCTACATGGACGACGTTGGTCACACTACATGACCACCAAGACTTGGGTTGAGTTCGGGCTAGTTTGGAACAACCGGATCTTCTAAAAGTCAATAATCTTAATAATAAATAATTAATTTATTCCTAGGATTATGTCACAATTTGGCCTGGTTTTCCTAGTTAGAATACATCTATGACTCGGCCTTCTCTACCATGGTTAGAACACTAGTCAAATCACTCGACCACACTCTCGGTGCCAAAATTCTTGGTTATCTTGCACTCCAAAACTTAACCGTGACTAAGGCCTTCTATAATAAATATTTATAAAATTCTAAAATCACATTTTAATTCAAACAATAAAATAAAATAACATTTTCCAAACTTTCGGAAAGAGGGGTTACGGTCAAGAATTGGGTTCCAGAAAGGCCTAAGTTGATGAGTAAATAGTCTACCCACCTTAGGTCATATCGTCGTATCAAATGTAATAGTGTATCTATAAAAATATTCTAAGTTATCTAAATTTAATAAATTGTATGGCCTAATCCTTAACTACCCAATAATCAAATTAATAAGGGACTCCTATTCCTAGTCATTAATTCAATCCTAATTGTGAATGAGCATTTCCTAGTCGTAGGCTCGCAGTAGTACGACTAATATGGTACTACCACGAGTTCGCACAATTTGCGAAAAACTGACCCGCATGGGTCACCACAAAAACTTGTCACGACCCGTACTTGCTTTTTGGATACGAGACGTGTCCAAGCCAGCCTACGCCGCAGAGTCGACGGTAGAACGCTGTCACGGCCAAGATGCTCAAAATCACAAAATAACGACTTTATTGCTCATTCACATTTTTAAATTTATTTACTACATTTACAACATTTCTATTTGAAAGGAAATACAATGTCTCACAAAAAAGAAAAGGCAGCTAGTTCCACTATCTAGTTTAACCTCAGCATACCCATGCCTTCCCAGTGCTAAGAGTGATCGCTGCTAAACCTGAAAAATGTTAGTTTCCAGTCAGGAATGGAACGAGTACAATCTCACAATATAATCAATAAATGACGAAATCCATAAATATGTAATAATATTGAGATACATGATAAGGAATAAACAGGAATCATGGTAGGTATCATGCGAGTAAAAGCAGGAAGACATGGTAAGCAATGACAAGAAACTGTAATGCAGCAAGACTATATCTAACAAGTGATTTGAAATACACTTTCGACATGTAAACGGCTAGGGGGTAAATCCGGCATCCCGCACGTGAATTGTGCGAATGCTATCAGGCAAGAATAGACATTTTAGGGATATTTCTGGGTATGTTTACAAGTCTACTAATGTACTTCCCCCGCCCGGCTAGTACCCATGGATTCAAACATGTCACGAACACAAAAATGTATTGGTCACGAACAACATGCAAGAATCCATAACTACTATCTCGTGTGACAAGCGTGTCAAGAATCAACATGATATCAATGTAAAACAATATTAAATACAAGAAGTATTGAAATAATCAAATACGAAAACTATCAGAGATGTACTCGCCTGGAGTCCTTAGCTGGTGAAACCGATAATACCAATGCATCTATGATAGTCTGAATGGCTAGGTCGGTGTGAAGGAGTTCGGATATGACAAAGGAAATAAAAAATGTTGATTAGTCATGGTCATGATTAAAACCCTAATCTTAAGAGGAATGGGAATTTATTTAAGATTGGTAATTCCTTAGTCAAAATATATATATATATCCTTAGAAAAACTATTTAAAAAAAGTATTCTATACTATTTAGAAGCAATTTTTGGAATATAGATATTTATAAACCTTTTTAAGAAAACATTTTTATCATACCTATATAAAACATTATTAAAAGAACCATCAATAACTTTCATAACCTTAGAAACACCTAAAAGCCCAATAATATAGCAACATAGTATTTGTACAAAAAAAAACACAATAATATTGATAGGCCCAAATCAAACATTTAACCAAGACCAAATATTATAGATAAAACCTATTAATTACAAGTCAAATAAATAGATATATACTTTTGGCTAAATTAAGTGCTTGCCCACCCATTTAATTATATATATTTATATATACTAAAAAATCCTTAGCCAAGATGGTTTATATAAACTTATTTATATTTTATATAAAAATCAAAATATACATGTTTTGTAAACAAGCCCAAAACAATTTTATATAAAACTATAATAACTCTCCTAGAGCCCAAAATATATAAACTAACAATTACCTTAACATATATATAAATTTTTATAAAATCAGAATTCATTTAAATCTAGGCCCAAATAAAATCCATATGAAAAACAGTTTATTTAAACTAACAAAATCTAAAACTCAATGGTTAACCAGCCCAACCAAACCCTTTATTTCTCTACTGGGCTTCCCTGAGGCCCAGTCCCCAAATTTAATTATATATATAACCCAAAAAAAACCAACACTATTCCCCTATATATCAAATTTAAGCCTAATGAATATAACTTCTAAATCAAGCTCAATCCAATTAATCAAAACCAATAAAATAAATCAATTAAACTAACAATGGGCAGCCCAGCCCAGTTCTATCGCTGGGCTCTTAGCCTAAACAAATAAAACAAAAGAAAGAGAGAGAGAGAGAATGAAAGCTCTCTGCACACAAAACGACTCCACAGGAAGAGTGAGGAGAAGAGGGAATCGAGGCTCACCGGGTTCGCACACGTGGCGGCGGCACTCCGTGCTCCGAGGATGGCGTCGGGATCCAACCGGTGCGACGACGACAGAAACTCATCGCGACGGTCGCTCGGGGCGTGAAGGCGGCGGTGTGCGCTCGAGGAGGAGTGGAGGACGGCGTCGGCCCGGCACGGAGGAGAGGGGTCGGGGATGGCGCGGTACGGGGAGATCCGGGGAGCCCTGACGGAGATCCAGCGTTCGAGGGGCGGGCGCAGAAGACATGAGCGGAGGAGAGGGGTTTCCCCGAGAAAGTGGAGGCGCAGCGCCAACGAGTGGCTCGCCGGAGGAGGCGAATCCAGGCGAAGCGGGGATGGCGCTCGCGGAAGGCGGGGCAGCGCCGTCGGTCCGCGGGCACGGCGGTGAGCGCGGACGCGGAGGAGCTGCTCGCGGAGGAGCCGACGCGGGTTCCGGGAAGCGGTGGCTGGGTTTGGTGTGTCTGGTGTGTCGGACATGGTAATGGTTTGATGTAAATGTTATAGAAAGTGGAATAAGATTGATGGACACGATCACGGACACTCGAGGTCAGACCCGATTGACACGATGGCAATGTGATATTTGGTTTGGCCGGAATTGGGGGTGGTCGGGGTTCTGTGATGGTGATGGTGATGGTTATGGTCGGGTGGCAGTGTTGGGAAGGTCGGCCGGATGGTGGTAGAATGTCGGGATGGTCGAGGTGTCGTTCTGCCGTGGTGATTGGCGGGTTCGTTGGTGGTGTGGCTGAGTGTGGCTTGGCCATGGTGGTGGTGGTGAAGGAGGGTGATAGGATTGGCTTGGTTGTGGGAGAAATAATCCACCTTATATAAGAGGTGAATCTCCTAGGAGGATATGGACTATATGTCCCATTGGATAACTCTCTCCTTTATTCTAAATCAAGCAAAACTATTTAATTCAATTTAATACAATCGAAATCTGTTATTTTCTTTAAATTTAATAAATGTTTAAATCAACTTAATCTTATCATAATCTACTATATATCAAAATACTTTAAACTACATATTTCATATTATCAAGTAATCAATTCTAAATAGATTATGTTCTCAATATAAAATATTTAAAAAATATTTATTGCTATCATAGTTTAAATCATATATTTTCAAATCAAACCAGTAATTGATTTATTACAAAAATAAGATATGGAAGTATATTTTCTAAAAACAAATCGTATTAAACATGTTTTTAGTAAACCTTTTAGTGAATAATGAAAATTTATGATATCCAACACCAAAGTAAATATAAGAAAACCCAATGATTATCATTGGATAATTTTGTAATGCCAAACATAAGAAACAAATATTTCTTCAAAGTGTAATTGATAATCTTAATCTTAAATTTTAATTATGTTTTGGAAGTCTAAAATAATGATCAAAACATTTATAATTTGAAGAATAAAACTATGAAAATCATAATCGAAAATAAATTAGAAATCATTGTGTTCATAATATATCTATAGGTCTTAAGAATCCAATTTTGGAATTAGAATATTTGAAAGTCTAGCATATTTTATATATATATATATATATATATATATATATATATATATATATATATATATATATATATATATATATATATATATATATATATATAAAACAAAAAAAAAAAATATATATATATATATATATATATATATATATATATATTATTCAAATAAAAAATTAAGAAAGTTGCTAAGAGAAATTAGTGCTTCTGAATCATGATTTTCAATCGAGTTTTTGAAGTCCGACAACAACAAAAAACTTTCTTTTAGAAAGTTTCGGAAAAAAAACACCTTTAAACAACACTACCAAAATTTATCGTTTTAGCGACGGCCACATCCGTCGCTAAACCGACGGTAATTACCATTAGCGACCGATAACCGACGGATTTTGGCCAAAATAATTCGTCGGCAATCAGCTCGTCGCTAATAACGTTCCGTCGCTAAGTTGTCGTCACGGCAACGGAATAGCGACGGCTTTCCGACGGATCAATACGAAGCATTAGCGACAGTTTCCCGACGGATTTCCGTCCATTTCAACTATTAAGTATTGAACTGTGTAGGCAATAGCGACGTAAATTTTCGTCGGTAACCGGTCGTAACAGCATATCAGATCGTATCTGTCCGTCGCTAATCCGTCGGTATGCGTCGGTAATTAACGACGGATTTGCGACGGTGTTCTGACGGACTATCCGTCGATCAAGTTCTGGAAATGCTTGGCATTTCCAGCACCATGGCGACGGAATAGTAGTCGCGGACCCGTCGCAACCGCGACGCCACAGCGACGGATTGCTGACGGATTATCCGTCGCCATGGTTCTGGAAATGTCATGCATTTCCAGAACCATGGCGACGAATAATCAGTCAGCAATCCGTCGCCAGATACAGCGACGGATTAGCGGCTGGTTATCAGTCGCCCTGCCGACGGCGTTTCCGTCGCTATTCCGTCGAAGCTTATACCACCAGAACGTTGCCGACGGATGATCCGTCGATAACCCGTCGCTGATTGCAAACAGTTTAAAAACTCCAGGTAGCGACGGATTATCCGTCGAAAATCCGTCGGCAACTGGGAATATCTGTCGCTAAACGGTCACTAGTCCGTCGCTAACTGGGTTTTTTAGGAAAAAAAATTGGCAGCACTTTCCCTGTTCACAAATATATGCATAAACCAAACCAATATATAATGCACACCAATTATCCAACAATCACACAGACCAAATATATAATGCACACCAATTATCCAAGAATCACATAGACCAAATATGCACATACGACCAATTATCCAAGAATCACAGACCAAACCAAATTAATGGAAAATAAATATCAATTATCCTAAAGAGTAACATAATATCCGGTGCTATAAGCCGATTATAGCACAATTAGTTCAAAGCTCTCACAAATAATCCAAATTTTCTTAATACAACATTTTAAGAAGGAGGAGGTCGATTGTCCGTTCCCATATTCGACCGACGCATATACTCCTCCACAAGGTACGGAGGCAAGGCGTCGTAGACAGTGCTCGAAAGTCGGCGAAGCTGCTCTGCGGACATGAGATCCAGGAGTGCCGTCACAGCCGTAGGCGGTAGCACAGGGGCTTCAGGGTTGAAAGAAAGATGGCCCACGGAAGAGGGACCGACACCTGCAGTCGACGGACCAGTAGAAGACGGACGAGCACCATCAGCAGACGCAGGCGGAAAGTGTGTGGCAAATTGCTCCCACAAGGACGATACCGCCTCGTGCAGCTGCGTAAGCTGCGACCTAACATCATCGTCTGCCCGGGCCACGGGAGGAGGCGGGTGTCGGTGGAAATCTCTGCGTCGCCATATGCAATGGCCTTAGGGAGCTGACTCCGTACAGGTACCCTTTCTTAAAGCCGCCGACGGTATCTACGAACAAGTCGTTCCGAGCGGCCAAAGAAGAGGACGTCCGGAAGGGCGTCGTTTCACCGACATCCTCGATATCAGTTAACTGAGCCCGACTAAAGGCCTCACGATACGCAGCCTATCAAATGAATGTGTTTATATTATAAGATTTACCTAAGTTGTAATCTAAATCCTATGTTTCACTAAGTTAAGTGTGAATCCTAAGTTTACCTAAGTTATAGTCCGAATACTTTTAATTCTAACGTTAATCTCATAAACATAAGTACTTACATCAGTCTCCTTGGCCCTCTCGTCGACGAAGCTCCCGTCCTTCCGTTTTTTGTGCGTATGCTGGAAGACGTCGTGCATGGTGACCGATTCTGGCGTCCTTCCCTCCTTCACCGCCCGTTGGGCCTGCATACGAAATTTGCGTAGAAACTAATTAACTCCTTTAACTAATAATACCTAATTCGATAGTGAAATAAATTTACGGTTGCTCACCAGATCTGCAAGTGTCGCTGCGTGAGACCTTGATCCCCCCGTATGAAGGCCCGCGGCAGATCGGTTCACCTTCGCCTTCTCCGATTTCTCCTTGTATACAGGGCTATCCATTATGCCTAAGAGGTCCTCATAATAGTCCTGCCGGATCCAATTCGGCCTCGTATGCCCCATCTTTAGGTCATGAATCATATCCCGTATCTTTTTCGACCATGCGCTTCGGTAGGTCCTGCGGATCCCCTCCTCGCGATGGGGGGGCCACCAGTACGTTCTCTAACACAGAAAATTAATTATCACGTAATTTACAAAATGGTTGATTAAAGAATCACATAGACTTAACCAAAAAAATATAGATATATACCCTCAACTCGTCGAGCCAGACGTACTGCTCGGTTGGGGGCACCGACGTAAAGTTGAGGTAAGAACCGTGGAAGTTAGTCCTGATAATTTCTCCAAGGGCCCTGCCAACATTAAACGGAAAAAACCTACAAAGAAGAAACGACTGGATTATTAACTTGAATAAATGAAAGAAATTTAATAAATTAACTTAAATTTACTTACGAGGTCCCCGCGGGCCATAGCTCTCGTCGGAACTCGCCTCTCGGCCTCTCTGGTGCCGTCGGAGGATCCGCGGGTTCGCGTATGTACTCTCCAGTAACCGGATGGAACCGAGTATGGGGGTACTCCGGGGCCCACTGTGCAGTAACTGGGGCATCCCCTAGTGGATCCGTTGCTGGTGGTTCCGATAGCGGATCGGATCCGCTAGCAGATCCGGACTGATGCCTCGATGAAGTGGTCGATCGAGGGCGGGATGCGTCTGTGCCCGGGGTACTCTCCGGGTCGGGCTCGCTCGATGGGGTCACATCTCGGGAACTCTGAATACGACCACGACCACCAGCACCAGTACGACCACGACCACGACCCGCACCACCACCACCACCACCACCACCACGACCAGCACCACGACCACGGCCAGCCATCATGACCTGTAAATAGAACACATAAACATAATTAACAATATGAAAGTATAAATGGATATAAAAAACTAAACTAAAATATACATACCACCAGTAGGGAGACGAGTGCCGCCGCGACGAAAAAGACTAGGAGTGCCATCTGCAATAAGTAAATAATCGAATGAAAAAAACATGAATTCACGTAATTGCTTTTATAAGGTCAAACTTAATTCACGTAATTGGAAGTGTTTTTACTATACAACAATATTTAACCTAATCATCGTCTTCGTTCTCATCCTCGGCCTCGTCTTCATCATCATCCTCCTCATCCTCATCATCATCCTTATCTTTATCGTCGATTTCATCTGTATCCTCATCCCCATCAAATTCTTCTTCTTCTTCTTCTTCTTCCTCAAAATTTGGGACAAGACGCCTCTTTCTCCCCTGGTTGACAGCTAAGTCTTGTGTATCAACCTCTTCCTCCCCTCTATTTTCCTCAACAATATCTTCAACATCCATTGTATCTGAGTGTTGTCCCAAGTATTAGGACTTTTCGATCTGGTCCTCTTGGTATGCTGGGTCTCCAACGTTGAATGTATTTCTAGATTTAATCTTGCATACTGCCCACCAGTCAAATCGATCTCTACGACGCCTTGGGTAGCTTGTATAGTAGACTTGAACAGCCTGATTTGCTATTGCAAATGTATCGGACCCTCTATACCTCCTGCGATGATTTATATCGACGAATCCAAATTGTTTATCGATTCTCCAACCGATATTTGGTGTCGTATCGAACCACTCACATTTGAACATCATAATATGCATATCATATAGGCCAGTATATTGTAAATCTACAATATCCCGAAGCACTCCATAATAGTCAAAGTCCGGCTCGTCGTCATAGACGGTGCCTCTTATGCAAACACCGAAATCCTTGGTATTGATGCCGTCATTGATAAATTCGACATTTATAGCATTCTGAGTTGACATAAACCTGAAGCCATTAACGACATAGCCTGGCCAAGTCTTTATTTGCTTCTTCGGTCCCAGTGCCAGATAACGAACACTCTCATGAGTGAGTGTTATTTCAGGCAATAAAACCTGTAAACAAATATTTATAATTTAAATATTTTAGATTATATATTAATAATCTCAATTATAATCATAGTTACTTAAGTATTTGTGAAACCATGAAGGAAATGTACAATCAACCTCTCTTTGAAGTCCCTCATCGGTAATATCGGGTCTCCTCATTTTGATTTAATCTCTAATACACTATTAGAGAAAATAAGAATATATAAGTGTAGTCACTTACTTCATCAAATTCGAGATTATAACGAGTGCAAGTGTACTGACTTACTTCTCCAAATCTCTCACTTCTTGTATGTCACAGTTTAACAAGACATATCGGTGAGCGGCATCATACTCGTCGTCTGTCAACCATCGTCTTTTACTAGCCCCAACAGGCTTGCCCCTTATATTGAATATTCCTCCATCTTCAACGTCCTCGTCATTCCTTTGAGGTCTATTTCGATTTGTTTTAACATGAGTATCGAAATAAATGGAGCAGAAGTTTGAAACCTCTTCGATAAGATATGCTTCGCATATCGAAGCCTCTATATGAGCTTTGTTGCCAACTTTCTTCTTTAGATGGTGTAGGTATCTAGAGAGACAAATTATCTTAAGAATTAAGAAAGAATTTTAAAATAAATAGAAATTCAGCTTAAATTATATCGATATTTATGTACCTTTCAAATGGGTACATCCATCGATAATGAACAGATGCACCGACACGGGCTTCGTATGCTAGATGAATCGGTAGATGTTCTATGCTGTCGAAGAAGCCAGGAGGAAATATTTTCTCCAACTTGCAAATTGTTAAGATAATCTTCTCCTCAAGTTCAACCATGTGTTGCACAGTCAACTTAGTTGAACAAATATCCCTAAAAAATATTGATAGTTCGGCCAACGGAACCCATACAGCAGAAGGCAACAACTCTTTCAAAGCAATGGGTAGTAATCTTTCCATAAATACGTGGCAGTCATGACTCTTCATTCCCGTTAGCTTGCGTTCATTGAGGTCAACGCATCTAGACAAATTCGACACATAGCCGTCGGGAAATCTTAAAGTAGATACCCACTTGCAGATTATTAATCTATCTTCTTTGCTCAATGTGTATTGTGCTATCGGCTTACTTAATTGTCCAGCAGCTCCCCTTTGTATCAAGTTCAGATAAGGATGCTTGCATATCTCGGCAATGTCTTGTCTTGCTTTTGGATTGTCCTTCGTCTTTCCTTTAATGTCCATGACGGTATTGAAGACATTATCGAACACATTCTTTTCGATATACATAACATCAAGATTATGCCTTATAAGATTATCTTTCCAATAAGGCAAGTCCCAGAAGATACTCCGTTTGGTCCAGTTATGGGTTTGTCCGAACCCATCGACACGATTGTTCGATGGATCTTCCATTACAGTGGGAAAATTCTTTACATCTTCCCAAATATTGTATCCCGACAATCTGGCAGGCGGATGAGAAAATTCTTGTTTTCCAGCTCTGAATGCGTCCTTGTTTTTTCTCCAAGGATGACTCGCGGGCAGAAATTGACGATGACAATCAAAGAAAGAAGTTTTTCTTCCATGCTTAAGGCGGAACGCCTTACTATTTTGCATGCATATCGGACAAGACAGGGTGCCGTGAGTACTCCATCCCGACAGCATACCGTATGCGGGAAAATCATTGATTGTCCACATCAGTGAAGCTCTCATCTGAAAGTTCTGTTTCCTGGAAATATCATACGTCGTGACGCCGATCTCCCACAGCTGTTTTAGCTCATCCACCAGCGGCTGTAAATATATATCGATATTCTTTGTCGGATTTTTGGGACCCGGTATGATAGCTGTCAAGAACATATAAGGAGTCTTCATACACATCCATGGTGGCAGATTGTAAGGGGTCAGAATGACCGGCCAGCAGGAGTATTGAGATTCCGACTGCCCGAAAGGGGCGAATCCATCAGAACATAGCCCCATGCGTACATTTCTGGGCTCTGCAGCAAAATCCGGATGGCGAAAATCGAAATATTTCTACGCCTCTCCATCCGAAGGATGTGACAATTCTCCATCGTCCTTTGTGCGTTCTTCGTTGTGCCACGTCATGTGTTCTGTTGTATTCTGAGACATATACATCCTCTGCAAGCGCTTCGTGATCGACAAGTAACGCATATACTTGTAAGGACGTCGTTTTCTAGTTGACTTTTTTTTCCCCTGACTTCCTTGTAACGATCCGCATTACAGAAGCGGCAACTTTCTACATCCTCGTTCTTCTTGTAGTACAACATACATCCGTTGCGACAACAATCTATCTTGTCGTACCCCAGTCCCAGTTGTCGGACCATCATCTTCGACTTGTAGAAGTTTTTTGGAAGCTCTTTTGATTCCTTCGGTAACACCTCCTTCATTAGTTGTGTAATCAGATCATAGCAAGTTTGTGGCAAGTTAAAATCGGACTTTATGTTCAACAACCGCATCTTCACTGACAGTACAGAATGTGGATCACAACCAGGATATAAAGAAGTTTCAGCATCCTGAAACATATCATAGAACTCCTTCGCCTCGGGATTAGGATCCTCTACATCAAAATTAGGCCCTGCCGCGTCGTACACCATATCTCGTGCAAGGTTCTGCACGTCTCCATAATCAACGGAGCATTCGTCGTCATCGACGACAAAATCCGCTGCAGCATTATCATCAAAAGCATAAGTAGCAGCATTCGCAACCTGTCTTTCGGCATATAGTTCACCTTGCGATGACCACAGGTCGTAATCACGTACGAAACCCTTACGGGTCAAATGATCTCTTACACTCACCACTTCTTTGTAACGTCTATTGCGACAATTACGACATGGACACTTGATTTTGTTACCGTCCATAAACTGAGCTTTGTTCATGGCATACTTAAGAAACACTTCCACGCCTACCTGAAAATCGTCACTCACACCTATTCTGCTCTCGTGTTGTCATTTGTACATCCATGTACGATCAACGAAATAACAATCCATCACAGATTAGATGTAAAAATCTGTATAGTAAGACAAACTAAACAGAATTAGTATATAATCATGTAACTGGTGGATCCGCTAGTATTCTAGCTCGAGAAGAGAAAAATATAAATACAGTTGTTACTAGTAGTTCGATACCGATAGTGCGATACCGATACCGATAGTTCGATACCGATAGTTCGATATCGATACTGCGATACCGATACCGATAGTGCGATACCGATACCGATAGTTCGATACCGATAGCATGGTTTAAAGTATCGGCCGATACCGATCCGATACGGCCGGTACCGATACGGTTTGGCATATTCCGATCCGATACCGACCGATACCAAATATTGACCGATACCGACTATGGGGGTCTTTGTTCCGGTCAATTCGGCAAAACCAATCGGTAAGGGTGACTACTATTTTATATAATTTCAAAACTACTAAGAAATAACGCTGAAATACTTAAAATTATGCCTAAATGTATAAAATATATGTTTTTAAATATAAATAATTTATTAATAATTATTTGTTTTCCGATACCAAAGTCCGATACTCCGATACGATACCGCCGATACTACCGATATCGCCGATACCAATACTCATAGGAATAGTCCGAAACCGATTCCGATACCGATGTGAACCTTGACCGATAGTGCGATACCGATACCGATAGTGCGATACCGATACCAAACTAAGTCAATCTATCTATTTCTAAATTGCAAGAGTCCACTTCTAGGATATGGGAGCTATATCCTAAATATCTAGTCTAAATTAACTTGGTTAGGATACTAGAGTGTCCTTATTATCTAGCAAGCACTACCTTAGTCTAGTCACACTAGCGTTAATTACCTATAATTCCTACCATGTCTACAATCACACATTACACCCCAAGCCGTCCTGCATGCTAATTATAATAGGCACATATATATATATATGTATATCACAGTTAGATGTATAGACCATGAACCCAAATACTGACTTATGCAGATGAAGAACTCGCACTGTCCTTGACACAGTGAACATATACACCATGAACCCAAACACCATATTCACATTTACTAATCCAAACACCACCAAACTAATGGATAACACCCAATATGGATAACACATTATTTAGCCAATATATAAATTAGATGAATTTGATAAGCAAAGTCCCCCGCCGCCCCCGACCAAAGCCTGCCGTCCCAAGCCCGCCGCCCAGCCCCCGACGCCCCCGCCCCAAGCCCGTCGCCCAGCCCCCGACGCCCCCGCCCCAAGCCCGCCGCCCAGACCCCGACGACCCCGCCCCAAACCAGCCGTCCAGCCCCCGACGCCCCCGCCCCAAGCCAGCCGCCCAGCCCCCGACGCCCCCGTCCCAAGCCCGAATGTCCCCAAGCCCGTCGCCCCCCGCCCCAAGCCAGCCGCCCAGCCCCCGACGCCTCCGCCCCAAGCCAGCCGCACAGCCCCCGACGCCCCCGTCCCAAGCCCGAATGTCCCCAAGCCCGCCGCCCAGCCCCCGCCCCAAGCCAGCCGCCCCAAGCCAGCCGCCCAGTCCCCGACGCCCCCATCCCAAGCCAGCCGCCCAGCCCCCGACGCCCCCGCCCCAAGCCCGAATGTCCCCAAGCCCGCTGCCCCCGCTGCCCCTACGTCGACACCGCGACACAGAGAGAGAGAGAGAGGAGATTACCTTCGAGAGAGAGAGATGAGAGGACGCCGTCGCCGTTCACGAAGCCGCGCGAGAGAGAGAGAGACAGAGAAAGAGAGAGAGAGAGAGAGGAGAGAGATTGAATTTGGAGGGAATGCCAAAAGTTCCCTCCGCCTTTTCATTTAAGTCTGGAACGCTCATTTAGAGACGGAATAGCGACTGTGACTAATCCGTCGCCAGGCAGTCGGTATTTATTGATTATCCGACTGAATATCCGTTGCTACGTAGTCGAAGATATGTCCCGCCAATTATATACACAATTCCCGCCAAATAAACGACTACGTGGCGACAACCGAAGATCCGTCGCTATAACACTGACACACTAGCGACGGATGTGCGACCTTTCCTGCCCCTAAAATAAAAATAAAAATGGCAAATGTTTGTGGTCGGTAATCAGTCGCTGAGCGGCCACGAAACCGTCGCTAATACCGACGGAATAATTCCGTCGCTAAACCTCCGTCGCTAAATGAGCGTATTTTGGTAGTACAAATAATTAAAACATATAATTAATTTTGATAATTCGGGAAGAGGAGTTACATGTCTACTTTGACCCGCTGTCTTCGCCTCTGCACCTCCTCACCATTGTCCAGTTCTCCCACCACCTAGGTACACTCCTTTCTTAGTTACCCCCCTTCTTTTCTACTTTAAAAACTTGGTTTGTGTGTGTATGCATGCAAGGGTGGACGTAATAATTTAAGAGAGGGGGGTCGATCTCAAAATTAAAGGAATTCCAAAAATAAAATTACATACTAAAAAATAGCATACATATATTTGGTTTCACATGTCTTACAAAAAACAATATTACTAATATCATATTACAATACTCCTCTCCGATTGCACATATTCTAAAATTGTTGAATAATGTCTTCATTGCTGACGGTCTCATAAATGTCTTTCTCAATGTAAGAGACCAAGCAGTCATTCATAAACTCATCTCCAAGTCGATTGTGTAGCTGAGTCTTGATAATTTTCATGGCTGAAAATACCCTCTAGACAATTGCTGTCGCAACAGGTAAGATTAATACCAATTTCATAGGCAGAAATATCAACGAATATTGTCGATGTCTCTTTGTTTGAACCATTTTTCTAGCAAGTCCACTAATCCCTGTAACATCAGAAAATTGCTCATTGGTGCGGACGTCCTCAATATAGTTTGAAAGTTGATATCCAAGCCATGGAAGATCATCTTCATCAAAATTAGAGGGGTAAAGCTCATCAAATCGTATCAACCTATCCATATCAAATGCAGCAAAAGAATCTCCTGGATCAAGACATGACATACACAACAACAACTCCGTATTCACCTTAGTAAACCGACTATTCAACTCTTGAAGTTGTAAATCTATAGCATAGTAGAATAATTCAACACGATAATAATAAAGATTTGTGCATTTTTCAACATTACGACGCGACCTTCCATGAACTTCAAAGTTGGCTTCCATGTTTGGGACTCCGATTTCATACTTTATGCAAAATAAAGTCACTTCATTCAACAATGATTCCCATCCACCATCTCTCTTTCTTTGGAGTGTTTGCTTGGTTATTTTTACAATATCCATAGCATTAACAATGTCTTGATCTTTCCTTTGTAATGCTTGTGACAAGTCATTAGTAATTTCCAAGATCATTTTCATTAGGTGTAAACAAAAGGCAAATTAGAAAGTTTGAATTCTCTCACATAGATCATTTGCTTGAGTTATGTGAGTCGCATCATGTACGTCTTCTCCTATAACCAAGAGTACATCAATTATTGAGGAAAATAAGTTAATCAAACTCACTATTGTGCCAAAATAAGAACCCCAGCGTGTATCGCTCGACCATTTTAATGTTGTTTCTTGATTCAAACCTCTCCCAGTCAATATTTCACCATCAGCAATTCTTTGAATAACATTTTCAAATTGTTTCTCTTGAAGAAGATATCTCCGTTTGCAGGCGGCTCCAACAACATTTGACAAAAGTACTACAATATCAAAGAATGCACCAATTTTTGTTTGATTCTTAGCAATAGCTACAAGTGTCAGTTGCAATTGATGATCAAAACAATGAATTTAATGGGCAAATGGATTCTCCATCATAAACAAAGCTTTAAGACCATGGAACTCACCTCGCATATTGCTTGCTCCATCATAACCTTGTCCACGTATACATGATAAACTCAGTCCATGGCTAGAAAAGAGGGCCTCGATGGCTTCCTTAAGCGATAAGGCAGTAGTATCACTTACATGTACAATGCCAAGAAAGTGCTCAACTATGCATCCTCTATCATCCATAAAACATAAAGCAACAGCCATTTGTTCTTTCACAGATATATCCCGTGCCTCGTCAACTAAAATAGCAAACAAACCATCACCAACCTCTCTAATGATTGCATTTGTAGTCTCACTTCTAATGGCACTAACAATCTCTTTTTGAATTCTAGACGATGTCAATTTATGATTTTCAGGAGCATTCTTCAATACAACATTATTGATTTCTTCATTGTGGTTGGCAAGAAATCGTAGGAGTTCAAGAAAATTGCCTTGATTTATTGAATCTTCAGATTCATCATGACCACGAAAAGCCAAACCTTGACTCAAAAGAAATCTAATGTAATCAACTGATGTAGTCAATCGAATACGATAATCAGCTTGTATTTGTGCAGATTGATTAAACATGCAAACTTCTATGTGTTGTCGTTGAAGTAGTAGATCACTGTAAGCCCTTGAACATTGATTATGAGTACTATTATGAGCTCTAACATGAATACCGAATCTGCTCTTCTTCTTCCAATTTCTAAACCCCTCTCTAACAAATGCATCACCACCGCCTTGGTGCCCGTAGTTAGGTTTAAAAAGATAACAAACCAAACAATAGGCAGCATCTTTCGATATGATGTACTCCAACAAATTGTACTCCATAAACCAAGCAGTAACGAAACTACGATTGACTCCAGAAAATAGTGTTCCTAAAAAATGATGATTTCTAGGTTGACATGGTCCTTTTTATAAATACCATCGTCGAACCTTCTCTCTATCATTAACATCATACTTGTGAAAAAAATTTCTTAATCCAGAAAAGATGAAGAATTCTTTATAGAAGAAGAATTAATTTCTAGAAGGAGAATTCATACTGAGGGAACATAAGAGGAGTGGAGTGATGAACTCCTTATTGATTTCTAGAAGAAGAATTCATATTTGTAGACTTTGGTGTTGACACCTTAGAAAAAAACTTTTGCATCCTGAAATAATAAATGAAACCTAGTTTATCTCCCATTTTAATTACCTAAACTATCGTATTTTCCACATTAATAACATGTATACAAATAAAACATGTTCATAATACAAACAAATCATTAGATGCTAAGGTTATCAAAATTGCTCATGAGATGTACATGACTATAAGTTGGATTCATTTTAAATGCACAGATGTGTGATTTCCAAAGTTTTCTTAACCATATATATTCAAATTTTGCATAACTAAAAGATGAAGGTAAGTTATGTAACCTTATAACCTTGAGATAGCAAGCTAGGAAGCCAGGAAGCAAGGAATGTGAATGGAGTTACAACTTACAAATTATGCAATGTGCAATGTCTTTATAAACAAAGTCGAACATGTTCTACACTCCAGAAATGAGGAGTGTTCTTTACTCCAGCTTACAGTGGGGTATGATGTCCCGTGTAGGAATGGGACTCACCTCACATTTGCTGTACAGTAATTACTCTATTGTACAGTGTTATGGGACCGTGGGGTGTTCTTTACGTCTGCATGGCTAGAGATGACCTCTCTACAGCAAAAGTGCAGCACTTTGTGAGCAAAACCATCTCTCTGTAGCAAATTGATGTGTAGTAGTCACTTCAACTCTTTATACTGTCCTTTGTGAACCCATCACTTCTTATTTATGAGCAATTTGGTGAACCCATCACTTCTAATGTTAGTGAACCCATACCAGCAGACTTTAGAAGTGTTCTTTGTGAAGCCATCATTTCTAATGTGCAGCAGTCACTTTTCATTTATAGGGTCAATGTCAAGGTGTGACCCAGGGCGGTCTGGGCCGGATTGCCCCAAAAGAAATTGGGCCCAGCCCGAACAGGTGGCAACAGCGGGCCGGGCCTGGCGCGGCCTGGTTCGAAGGATCTGAGCCCAGCCCGGCCTAGTGACCTGGCTTGGGTATGGCTGGGTCGGGCCGGTCCGATTTACGGGCGGACTGGGTTGCGGGCTCGGACGGGCCAAGTTCGGGCCGGTCCAGTCATTTTTTGTTTTTTTAGGTTTTTTTAATAATTTTCAGTTTTTTTTTTTAAATTTTATGTTCTTTTAAATTTTAAGTTTACTGCCTGCAGACTATTGAGCCAAGTCAGACAGCTAACTAGGCTATGTCTTTAACTATTGGTCAAATAGTTTTTCTTGGAGGCCTAGGATTGGAAAGGGATTTGGATGAGTGACTTGGCATCTAATCAATGGCTCCTATTCACTCACCTCTCACTCTTTTATAAATCTCTCTCTCTCTCTCTCTCTCTCTCTCTTTCCAACTCACTCTTTCTTTCTTTCTTTTTTATTTCTTCTTATCTTCCTCTTGGGCCTAATGCTAGGTAGACCTTGTAAGCCCCTGAGTTTTGGATATTATTTTAAACTTTATTTTATTTATTTAATATAGTTATTTTTATTTTAAACTAGATTTTATATCAATATGACTATAGACGTACTTTTTCTGTAACTTTGATTTTTGGAGCACAAGACATGCCAATCGTTCGAAACATCTTTCATGAGTTTTGGAGTAGACAGGCTGACCTTCAATTTGGTATATCATGTCACATCCAAACTTGTCCCTTAATATTCTTTTGACTTCACACAACTTTGGGCTAATTTTGGTCAATTGGCCATTTATCGTAATCCCAGACCTAACTGCCAACTTGAGTTCGGAACTCAAAATCCATTAAAACCATTTGACCCAATATATAGTTTTGACCCATTTTGATCATACGATACACATGCCAAGGGCGTGCCACCCAATCGAGTTCCCATGTGCTATTTATTTGCGAATGGCACAGGACACTCATTGGGTGATTTTTGGATTCGATTTGACTAGAAAATGTATGTGGATCCTAACGTAGCCAACCCCCTCTTGGTAAAGCCATGTTAGGTTGCCATGACATAGTAGAATTATTTTAAATTTCTTTTAGGCCAAATAGATTTTTTTTTTTAGGCCAAATAGATTTAAATACGATTTTGTATATATATGACTATATTTATAATAGCTTAATACTATATATATATATATATATATATATATATATATATATATATATATATATATATATATATATATATATATATATATATATATATATATATATGGTCCATAGTTATGGTTAAGCTTTGAGATGCATATCGACTAGGAATTTTGGTACGGCTAGTGTTGTTGTGCGCTTTGACTAGTGTATTAATCATGCTAGGAAAGGCCTAGCCATATTTGCATCCTACATATGAAAACCAGTCAAATGTGACATCTTATATATATATATATATATATATATATATATATATATATATATATATATATATATATATATATATATATATATATATATATATATGGAGAGTGGGTTTGGTCCTGGGTCCCGTTGGTCGGCGTTCGCCCGTCACTCGACCACCACCCTTCCGCTCCCGGGCGGTGGCCGGTCGCCCCCCGGCGACCCCCGCCTCGCCGCGAGGCCTCCTACCCCCCCCGGTCTTCCCGTCCTCGGCGGCTGGCGGGTCCTCCCCGGCCGACCCTCCCATGGGGAGCCCCTGCTCTCGGCGGGTGTCCATGGTGCGGTAGCCCCCCTCCCCTCCTCCCCCGCCCGCGGTGCGGCCGACGCCCTCGGCGACGTAGGCGTCGCCGGTCTTGGCCCCCCTGGCCCCATCAGCCCCTTCCCTCCTTGGCCCGAAAAAAAATATATATATATATATAAATATATATATATATATATATATATAAATATTTATTTATTTATTTATATATTTATATATATATATATATATATATATATATATATATATATATATATATATATATATATATATATATATATATATATGGAGAGTGGGTTTTGGTCCTGGGTCCCGTTGGTCGGCGTTCGCCCGTCTCTCGACCACCACCCTTCCGCTCCCAGGCGGTGGCCGGTCGCCCCCCGGCGACCCCCGCCTCGCCGCGAGGCCTCCTACCCCCCCGGTCTTCCCGTCCTCGGCGGCTGGCCGGGTCCTCCCCGGCCGACCCTCCCGTGGGGAGCCCCTGCTCTCGGCGGGTGTCCATGGTGCGGTAGCCCCCCTCCCCTCCTCCCCCGCCCGCGGCGCGGCCGACGCCCTCGGCGACGTAGGCGTCGCCGGTCTTGGCCCCCCTGGCCCCATCAACCCCTTCCCTCCTTGGCCCGGCCCCGAAGGCCCCGGCAGGGTCTGCCGTCGTCTCCGCCGCAGCGGTGCCTCCCCCTTCGGCCGCTGCTCCTCCCCCCGCCCCTGTTCCCTCCCCTCCTCCCCTGGCGATCGGCTTCCCGCAGCCCTCTGCCGCCCTGCCGTTGTCGCCCCCTCCGTCTCCCTCGGCTCGGGCTCCCGCCGCCCCTGCGGTGACCCCACCCCCGGCGGTTCCCATCACCGCACCCCCCACCTTCGCCCCCCCTCCGGCGCCTCCTCTCATCCCGGCCCCTCCTCCAGTCATCCTCCCCGCCTCGCAGCCCCCCCAGGCGGACTCCCCCCCAACCTGCCGCCCCTCCATCCTCCGCGCAACCCCTCTCGGCGGCCTTCCTCCATGAGTCATCCCCCGCCGCGCATCCGCCCTCATCGGTCACGGATCCCCTTCAACCTCCCGTCGTCCAGCCCGTCGTCCAGCCGGACGCAGCGCTCCCCTTCTCCTCGGCGGCGGCGGGGACCTACTATCAGGACCCCGCTTTTCGGCGGTGGTTCTGGGTCACCCAGGACCCCTCTTCCCTTCAGTGGCTCTGGACCCCCCTCCCAGCCCAGTCGGCAGCGCCCAGTGGCATGCATCCGCTCTCGGAGGAGCTAATCACCACCCCGCGCCGGCGTGGGGGCAGCGCTACCTCTTCTAGGGCGCCGCCTCGGGCCCCCGGCCGGTGCGCCCCGCCCCCTGCTCTCCTTTCTCCGGTCTCCCCCTCGCCCTCTCGTCGCTCGTTCCAGCAGAGACCCCTGCTCTCTGGCTTCCCCCGGTAGCTCTTCAAGCTCCCCTCCCGGTAGTGACCCCCGTCCCGAGGCACATCCTCCTTGGTCTTCCCCGAAGTGGCTCTCACCGTGGCCATCCTCCTCCGTGGAGTCGTCCCCGGAGCTCCCGTTTTCCTCCCCTGGCGGCTCTCCCTCTCTTCGGCGGACCCTCCCCGTCCTTCGCTGCGGAGGGTGCGCTCTTCCCCTTCCTTCGCCGCTGCTCTCCGCGGTGGAGTCGCCGTCAGGTCTCCGTCCCCGGCGCCTTCGAGTCGCTACCCCCGGAGCAGAGCCCGCCCCCTGGGGGACTCCGCCGCTCCTCCCCCGTCGAGCTGGTCCTCCTTCTCGGCTCTGTCCCTCGGTCGGGCCTCGCCGGTGCCCCGTATCTCCGGCGTCTCTCCCCGACGGGTCAGCGGCACCCCATGCCGCCGTGTCCCGAGCCCCCCCGTACCCTCTCCCCTCGAGCCCCGCGCCGGGCTTCTGACCGTCGTGACCTCCCCGCCCTCCGGCCTCGCGACCATCTCCCCGGCGGACGTCCCTTCCCGGCGACGCTCTCCGGGCCTGCGTGCGGGAGACTCGTGGCGCCCCCTTGGGACCCACGTCCCTCGGGGCCCGAACCCGTCCCTTCGGGTTCCGTGCTGACCCACGCGCGCGGAGCAGGCCTCCTCGGGCGTGGCGTTGGACTGCCACGTACCCCCCTGGGGTAGCGTGCTGATTTCTAATTTCGAATGTTTTTTTCCGGTGTGGGCCCTGCCCAGTTCTGTGTTTTGTGTGGCCGGCCCAGTTCTGTGTTTTGTGTGGCCGGCCCAGTTCTGTGTTTTGTGTGGCCGTTTCTTCTCTTGAATAAAATTTTCTTTCTGGCAAAAATATATATATATATATATATATATATATATATATATATATATATATATATATATATATATATATATATATTCTTATTATAAGATTTTCTTTTGGAATAATATGTGAACATACAGGTAAGTGTGAATTTAGGATATAGTGGTGTGGTTATTATTGTTATTACTATTTGTTAAATATAAACCCACTAATTTTTGTGGAATTTTTATTATATTTTTACTAAATATTTTTAGTATTTTCTTATTTGTTAAATAGCTTAGTAATTAATTATATGAATTTTTTTGTAATAACAAGACTAGCAAGTAAGTATATATGTTAAGTATTTTTTGCACAAGATTTTTACCAAAAATAATTGATAAGTTATTTTTGAGTTTAGAAATTTTTAGAATTTTTAATTGAATTTTTGGGTGTGTGTGTGTGTGTGTGTGTCTCTCTCTCTCTCTCTCTATATATATATATATATATATATATATATATATATATATATATATATATATATATATATATATATATTCTTCTTTTCTTATATATATATATATATAATATATATATATATATATATATATATATATATATATATATATATATATAAGAAGAAAAAAACCATTTGAAGATCGCGCGAGTGTCTCCAACCCGCACAGATCCCCCGTTTCCATATATAGATCGATAAAGAGAAAGTGAGAAGAAGTAGCAAAACCCTAGCCCTAATCCTAAACCCTAGATGTCTGGCGACCCCCTTCCTGTGCGTCCCGTCGCTGTGGCCGCCTGCTGGACGCATCCGCACGAGGCAGAAATAACAGCGGCAACAGTCACAGTACAGTAGCAGTCGCGGGGAAGATTTTGCGACGTGTTTTCTCGATCACCATGTGATTATTTTATAAGACATCTTTGCAGGTGTGTAGACAACCTAACTAAGTTCGATCCCCTTTAATTAGTTTAAATTATTATGCTTTGTGTGCGACGAGAACCGAGTTTCAAATTGAGAAAAACTTTGATTTTCTGGGTATAAAGTTGTACCAACGTTCCCTGTTTGCGATCGATTTGAGACAAGGATATCGCGAATCTTGGAAAACGGCTTGAACTTAGTTTTAGACAACCTAACCAAGATCAAAACCGAGTAATTAGTTTACGTTTGTGATTATTATATTCTGTTTAAAATTAGATTATAGTTGACCAAAAATCTGTTTTTAAAAATATAAAAAATTTCTGATACGGGGTCCGTCCCGACAAACCGGGCAACTTGGTCGTGAACTACTTGCATCGAAAGGTGCATATGGACGTTGTGAACCTGTAGGCTTTGACAGAACTTGAATTGGGTGTGTATGCATGATGAATTTGATGCGTATCCGTCAAAAATTATCGTATCAGCCCCTTTGTAAAAACCTCAATTATTTTGTGCACATTCGTCACATGGTCACATGGCGACGAAACTTGCGCTACTGGACCCGCGTCATTTTTTTGTCCTGTGAGCCTAGTTTGGTCCTATTCTGAGAAGGTCGACCGGAATGCTATTTTGGCAGGCCTACGGTCCGACTCAACGGACGATTTTGTGCACGACTCATCAAAATCCAAAAGTGGACATACCGTTAGGTTCGTATCAAAAAACTGGACTCGTAGGTATATAATTTGTCAAATTTAGAGACCATAGGTTTGTTAGCCCAATGATTATATCATGTTTTTGAATATGGCTAATCAATTAAGTTTAACTATTGATGTCACTAATATTCATGTAATCACTATCATGTTACCACTTAAAATTAGTATTGTCCTAAATGTTCATTATATCATATTACTATGCTTGTATCGTACTGCATCATATTGTTTTGTTCATCTAACATGTACTTGCAGACAAGTAGTAAGCATGATCAAACCAGGACATATGCAATGAACAATATTTGATAGGCCAAAGATGGCGTTATACAAGAAAGAACCGTCCAATGACCTACCTGGGACCTCGCATCGAGGGTTCCGCTGTCCGGTCAGCGGATGGGGGTCGAAGGGCAGCGCCCCTCGTAGGGGTTCAGGGGCGAAGCCCTCGAATGGTATTTATATTTCCATATTTGTTTATCTTTGGATGACTACCATCAAGGAAAATGCGTCTTCAAGTCTGCTAAAATATCAGAAGAAAGACATCATCAAAAGGGCTATTGGTTTTCATATTTATTTTATATTTTCTATTGAGTCTAGAAAAAAGGTGAGATTGATCGAATTCGTACTAGCTTAGCTATTCTCAGTCAACAAAAATATAGTCTACCTATCCACAAATATCTATCTAAAAGTCCACATAACAAAATAGCCCAAAACCCAACCAATTTGGCCCAAAACAGTTCTGACAGAACTCTACCCGAACTCGGTCAGAGTTCAGCCCGAGTTCGGTTTTAACCATTCCTCTAAATCTGCATCCAACATTCATTCGCGAGATTCATGCATCCGAACTCTGCCAGAACTTTGTCCGAGTTCATCAGAAAAAATACTAAAAAATGGAAGCTTTTCTACCTTTCCAAATGACTCATTCACTCTCTCTTCTCTATCTTTCTAAAGTATTTTTAACGAGCAAAAGCTTTCAAATCTAGCCTAATACCACTCTTAGCCAAAGGCAGTGCAGTTCTATTCGATCTAGTGTTTTGGTTCAGAAGAGTTGTATCAGAGGTTATAATTCAGAAAATGTTCTAGTTTTCAGAATCAGTTTGTGGAGTCATTTCTGCGCTCGTCACTAAGGTACAGTGTTGTAAATAGACTACAAGCTCTCATTTAGCTTGTGAATAGTAGGCCCCTTAGAGAGAGATACATCGCTGTGTTCACTAAGTTTGATTCTCCTCTCCTACTTTACTGTATTTATTTACTCTCTTATATGACGTAGTCTTTTTAATTGCTTAATTTTAAGTGGTGATTATTTTTGCTGCACACGCACACACTCTATTCACCCTATAGGTTCTCAACGATCCTACAAGATTATGGCATATTTTTTGGTGCAAAGCGGGTCCAACAGCGGACACTGTTTTGGCCTAAAATTACTATTTTGCCTCTATGTCCAGAATTTGACTTATGGGTAGCCAAACTTAGCTATTTATTTTATTTCGAGACCGATGGTGATGTTTGTTTCAGCATCCAGAGATTTTTACGGGAGTTCCACCTTTACTGCTTCATTTGGATTCACGAGTTCGCTTGCAGGACGTCGTCGAATCATCGTCTTTAGGTAACATACTGTGCCACTATGATTTTATTTTATTTTGGGTTATACATGGACGTGTTATTGTGTGTTAGGATTAGATGTGTTAGGAGAGCATCCAAGTGTGACTCAGGTACCGTCGATGATGCCATCGATAAGAAATAGTGGGTGTGTGTGTGACCTAATGTGCTAGTAGACTTTCTTGTATTGAAGTTATTCTTTAATAACTTCTATGACTTGGACATGACTCATGATATGACACTTGGAGTGAGGGTTACATTAGTATTGGCACGCACCCTGTACTTAGCCGGTACAAGGGGTTCGTGTGATGGATGATATATATCTAGTTGTATTAGTTAGAGGACTTGCATGTGAGATACGAGTCATGTGAATCATGGACATGATCTTGTACTACTCCTGGGTAGGGAAGACTATTCGTATGGGATTACCCTATCCTTATCAGCCTTAGTATGCCGAGTTATAGGCTATACTAGTGGATATTCCATTATCGTCTGCGGACTAGTCTCCGGTTTGGCGGGAGTATGCTAGTATATTTGCGATATTAGTTGACGCTAATATCACTCCTTACCTACCTGTACGATCCCAAAGTAGTCTTCAAGTGCATTCACTTAGATGGATAGTCTACCTTGTCAGTTATATTCATGTTCATGTATATTATTTTTACTGCTCATATTGTGGCTAGTTGTTGTATCTTATTACGTTCCTCTGAGGACCTGGTGACCTCTCCAGGTTGTTACTGAGCTTATAGTATAGACAGGTAGATGGTATGATTTTGGTTGCAGGATTCAGGTATTGCTTATAGTGTTAGTTTATCATTTTGTTCGTGCTTTTTATTTCCTTTTCTGTTATATCTTGCTCATTTAGCCTAGTTTTACTGGACCAATATTATTCTTCAGGTCCATTCCAAACATACATGCTACTGGGATGCAGACCATGACATATATTACTTGTTCTTGATTTTGTTCATTATTATGGATTGAGACATAGTTGAGATAGAGTAGATTTAGTTTACTTTACCGCATACTACGATTAGAATAAGTCCATTAATTTGGGAACACTTACTCTAACCGTATAGCTGGCATGCTAACGTTCCTAGTACTATATATTTTGGGACTGGGACATGACAGACCTAGAAGCTAACGGTAGCCATGAGGCTTGGTAGCAGCTGTTATTCCCATCTAGGAAGAGGAGTATAAGGGTTAGGCTTGGAGCTTGGACCATAGGCAAGTACATCTTGCCATTGTAAATAAAATATTAAAGTTTACTCTTGCATTCATTCATATATATTATTTGTTTCTTAGTTTTATCAAATTCATTCATTTTCTTTAAAAATTTCTTGATGATTTCTATGCTAAATGTGATGGGTTATTATATATTTGACCTATAATTCTAGTGTCGGGATAAATCCAAGGATAATAGGTTGTAAGTTTGGATTTGAGTGTAGTATTTGGGTTAGATTCCCACTCTATTCTTCTAAGTTCTGTAGGAAACCCTACCCTTGCCACTCCAATTTGTTAGACATCAATTATAGTTAATTTGATAGAAATTTGACACCCAAAACCATCAATCCGAGTTGTTGTCTACATAGTACATTAGTGCATAAAGTATATTGTCAGCATACTATGTGGTGTGCTCATTTTTCCAACAAGTTTAGTTATTATCCTCTGAGATAGAATAGTATATACTAATAATGTATTGCCGGTATTTTGTTAGAATACTTGCGATATTTAATCAGTATACTCTTGCCTTAATGACTTGTGTGTCATTTATCGTGTGGGCATTTAGCCTTCGAAAAAATATTTTCCTAGTGCCTACCACTTTCCTAAGTGCTGGCATTAAAAAGTTGTCTAGCATTCGAGGGCTTCACCCTCGAACCCCTACGAGAGGCATTACTCTCTCACTACAAAAATATTGTAAATTAGCGATCGAATTTACCGACGGAAGTAAAAATGTTGTTAATTAGCGACGGATTACCGACTGAATAGCTACTGATATATAATGTAAAATATAGTATTATTATACATCGCTAGATTCGCCACTAGTTTATCGCTACCTAAATAGCGACTGATTAGCGACGAAAAAATCCGTCGTAGGCCACGAGTAAAAGTAAAATAGTAACTTTTCTTTCTCATTCTCATATTTTTACCAAAATTTTTGTCCCCCCCCAAAGCCCCCGAACCCCTTCAACGACCGACCCCCTCCTCCTCCCTCGGCGACCTCCTCCTCCTCCTCCTCCTCCTTCGACGACAGACCCCCAATCTCCCTCGTGCGGTGACCCCCAACCCCCTCCTCCTCCGCTGTCACCCGACCCCCTCCTCCGTCCTTGGCGACATCCTCCTCCTCCTTCTTCGGCGACCGACCCCCAACCTCCCTCGTGCGGCGATCCCCGACCCCCTCTTCCTTCGCTGTTATCCCCGACCCCCTCCTCCGTCCTCGGCAACCTCCTCCTACTCCTTCGGCGACCGACCCCCGCCTCCCTCGCACGGTGATCCCCGACCCCCCCTCCTCCTCCGCTGTCATCCCTGACCCCCTTCTCTATCCCCGACCGATTCTCAGGCGAACGTCACTGACCCGTCACAGCAGGTAATGGCCTTCTTTCTTAATGTTTTTAGTTTATTATTGAAAAATTATTGTTGAAATCACAGACACGGTGACAACATGATTTTTGATTCTAGAATTATTTAATTTGTTATAATAATATGGGATTTGTTATAAAGAGGACGTGTATAATCATTTAAATTTATTACTAACCACTTAGGAGTAATTATAACTATTTAAACTACATGTAACCAATCATACACCGTTATGACCAACCAAACACTGTAAAACTATTTTTCCCTATTCATCAAGATTTAGCTTTGAATTGCTATTACTTTTCAAAAGTATACAACAAAATTATCTATTGATAGAATGTGAGGGTCTACTGTCAAAATCTGTCCCAAATTTGAACTAATTTTATAAAAGAATTTTTAAAAGTCATTATTACGAAACAACCTTAGATTTCTTTCCAAGAAAGAAAAGCAAAAGCAACCAATAATATGCAATCTCAAATCCAACCTACATAAGTTGGTTGAGAGACGATGTCTTAAAAAATTGTCTAGTCAACAAGGAACCTACCATTTTTGAAAAAATTGGAAGGTGCAGTTGAAAATAGTGAGTTCATGGTATAATAATATATATACTTGTGCAATGTAAAATTAGAGATGTGCGTCTAATTGATTATTTCTTCTTATAATAATTTTGTGAAAGAGGGTTCGAGTCACGGAAACAAACTAGTGCAACGGACAATGCTAAGGCTTGCTACTTGCAACCTGGAGAATATTGGTTCAAGTCACAGAAACATCTTGTGGGGTAAGTGGGAGCCTCTAGGTGTTAGGACTCCCTCTAGCCAAGGGGTCGAAGGGAGTTAGAACAAAAATAACAAAGGGTCCCAAGCATGGCTATATATGTTCCCTCTTTTTTTCTTAGTGACTCATCTTAGTGACTCATCCTCCTTTAAATGAACACCAAGCTTCTCAAAAGTCGAATGAATACCCATGTTCCTCTTAGTGACTCATCCTCCTTTAAAGGAGCACTATATTTCCCCCTTACGAATTGTGCTTACCCTACTTTAGTTTGTATCTAATCCATATTGTTTGAATATATACGGTACATGCAGAATCATTCAAGTATGAGAAAGCAATAAGTTGATACTTAGTTGACCATTCGTTGATGTACAATCGGTGACATGAGTACAAGATTGGTTTGACGGATGATTTCAAGGCGGGCGTCAAGAAATTTCTGAGATACGCCAGTAGCTAACCTTATTTCATGGACGGGAGGCTCATAAAGTGCCCATGTGTCAAATGTAATAATATACCATTCAAAGAGGTAGGTCTCGTGAGAGAGCACATCTACAAGAAGGGTTTCGTCCAAACTACAACGAGTGGACAGCTCGAGGAGAACCTTTGGTTTTGTAATATCAATCCTCCTTAAATACGGATGTGGGAGAGTTCACTCTTGGAGATCACTTCGAATATCGGCATCAAAACTTTGTACGTGAGTTGGTATTTGATACGGTCAGTCCAAGTTTTGATCCGAAGGATTCGAATCGATCATGCTGCATAAGAGTTCTATGATATGTTCAAGCATGCCGATACTCTGTTATATCTGGGTTGTGATTATTATTCTATCATGTCGGTGGTGATGTGATTGTTGAACCTCAAGTCTAATTTTAACTTACCGTAGGAATACTACGACCGGATAATTCGATTTGTTAGAGAGTTGCTGCCAAAAGGAGCGAAGGACTTGCCAGAAAACTTTTACAAGTTGAAGATGATGATACATAAACTTAGATTAGGCTATAAAAAGATAGATTGTTGTCGAAACGGTTGCATGTTGTACTACAAGGAGAACAATGATAAAGATAGATGCATTTTCTGTCACGAGGACCGCTACAAGCCCATTCGGGACAAAGAAAAATCAATAGCACGAGAAAGGTTGCGCCCCTACAAATACATGCAATTTTTTCAATCACAAAGAGGCTACAGAGGATGTATATGTCCTCAAATACTGCAGAACACATAACATGGCATAGCAAAGAACGAAAGATGGATGAAGGAGAACTATCTCATCCATCCGATGGAGAGGCATGGAAGCATTTTGTTAGAGGTCATCCTGGATTTGTTGCGGAGCCTAGGAATGTTTGGTTGGCTTTATGTTCTGATGGATTCACTCCTTTCAGATAGTTGGGATCTCAGTACTCTTATTGGCCGATGATTTTGACCCCTTATAATCTACCATCGTGTATTTGCATGAAGACTTTTTACATGTTCTTGACACTTATCATACCTGGTCCAAAAAATTCAAAGAAGAACATTGATATCTACTTGCATTCGTTGGTAGACGAGTTGAAACAATTGTGGCAGTTCGGCGTTCATACGTATGATATATCGATAGAGCATAACTTTCAAATAAGAGCGATGCTGATGTGGACCATCAATAATTTTTTATCATACGAGATGTTATCGGGGTGGAGTACTCATGGTATTATGTCTTGTCCGATATGTATGGAAAAAAAAAGTAAGGCATTCCGCCTTCAGAATGGAGGAAAAGCTTTTTTTGTTCTCACCATTAGTTACTTTCTGTGTCGCATCCGTGGAGAAGGAACAGAGACGCCTTTAGAGCTGGTAAACAGGAACTATCTCCTCTTCCGTTGAGATTGACAAAAGATATCGTTTGGGAATAAGCAGAGGATTTGCCGACTGTAATGGACGATCTAAGATTGGACCATCACTTAGAAGGATTCGAACAAAGCTATAATTGGACGAAGTAGAGTATCTTTTGGGACTACCTTATTGGAAGGACAATCTCATAAGACACAATATTGATGTCATGCATATTAAGAAAAACGTATTCGACAACATCTTTAATACGGTGATGGATATCAAGGAAAAAATGAAAGACAATCCCAAAGAAAGAAAGGACTTAGAAATTATTTACAGGAGTCCAGAGTTGCATCTAACACGAAAATCCAATTATAATTAGAACAAGCCCTCAATACTATTTATATTGAGTAGGGATGATAAATTGATAATATGCAACTATATTATAAAGTTAAGATTTCCTGACGGCAATGTGTCAAATCTGGCAAGATGTGTTGATCTCAACGAACACAAGCTAATAGGGATGAAGAGTCATGATTGCCACGTGTTCATGGAGCATTTAGTTTCCATCGCTCTGAGAGAGATGCTGCCTTCTCAAGTATGGGGTCCGTTGGCCGAGTTATCTATATTCTTTAGAGATTTGTGTTCAAAAAAGTTGATGGTGCAACATATGTTTGAACTTGAGGAGAAGATTGTATTGACATTGTGCAAGTTAGAAAAGGTGTTTGTCCCGACTTTTTTGATAGTATGGAACATTTGTCGATTCATCCTGCATACTAAGCACGTATCAGTGCTCCCTCTATTATCGATGGATGTATCCATTTGAGAGGTATAAAATAATTAATTATATCTAGTACTAATAATTTTTTAATTCAAATAGTTCTAATATTCAATATATTAATTATTTATAGATATCTACATCACCTTAAGAAGAAGGTGGGCAATAAAGCTCATGTAGAAGCTGCGATATGCAAAGCATATATTATTGAGGAGTTCTCAAACTTCTGCTCAATCTACTTCGATACTCAGGTCGGAACAAACTGGAATAGAGCACCAAGAAATGATAAAGGTGAGGTCGATGCACCGAATAGCGGAATCCGTACTATCTTTAATGTTGGTGGAATGAGGCCGTGGACGATGTCGAGGAACTTCATCCCACCTTCTTCCTACTACTACTACTCCAGTTGCATATCGCAGAGGAGTTAGCGAGGTCGACTTCATTGATGAGAAGGATGGCTTATCTTCGTCGTTCACTCGTTCATCGGTAGGTGGAGCTAGCCTTGATATTCTCTCAGCATCTAGTCCTATTGGTGCTGGTGCTCCCCCTGGTTCGACTAATCTTTCTTCTACACCGAAGACTACACATGTCGCTCCTACTGGGACGAATCCATATCATGCACTATTGGTGGACCGTGGAGTGTACATACGTCAACCAGGATTTGCAGACCCTCCTACTCTATGAAAGCGGCCAGCCAGCTTCACTCGTCCTGAGCTGTGGGCCGATGGAGCGACGTAAGTAAAAATTGTTATTATACACATTTATTCATAATCTCTTTATTTTCTAATGGTACATTATTTTGTTAATTTCAGGCTCTATCTGCTCTAGGCTGGTAGAGATTTGGGCGACTTGATGCATCGTCAATTCCATGGTCCCTATCTAAACTTCAGGGACATCCCACTTGATAGACAATTTATTTGGCTAGATATGCTTGGGGTATGCCTAAATAATATCGTTTTTGTTTACCATATTTCTTAAATATTTGCTCATTTGTTTTTATTTTTCCTTATTTGCAGAAGTTGTACTGGTGGCCGGCGCACAAGGATTAGGCGATCCGGAAGTGCTACAAGTCCGTCGCCAGTAAGAGGTTGAAGGATATGGTTAAGGACTAGAAGGTGTTGGCTACACTAAATGGCACTCTTCATAAGGATTGGTTAAAGGAGGAATTTTGGAAGGAGATGAAGAAGAAAATGGACACTCCTGCCTATAGGCCAAGTGCGAGAAGGCAAAAGGTGCCCGTGTTAAGGGTGGTCACCACATGGGTGGATCCTTCCCAATTTTAGAGTGTTATTGACGGTTGATGAGTATTCTTATTGTTATTTCTTTAATTTTTAATTTAATGTTTACTTATTAATTGTTGTTTAATTGTTACAGTGCGAGGAGGTCGCCAGAACAGACGAAAACCCGAACACCATCGACTTTCACAAAGTTTATGAGCATACCCATAAGCGAAAGAAGGATGAGAAGCTCGTAGATGATCGGGCGACCAAAGCCTATGTAAGTTTTCCAAGTCCTATCTAATACATTTTTTTTTTTGTACTTAAATATATTTATTTTACCTAAATAGTTAGTCCTAACTCTAAATATCCTAACCATAACCCTAATTAGTAATATAAATCAAAGACAAATATAGAAGACGTATGAGCCCCTAACCATAACAATACTTAATACTAACTAAAATATGAATATTAACTCTAAATCTAATCACTTATATAAATACAGGAGACATATGAGACTTTAGAGAGTCGAGTCGGTGAGGGAGGGAGTTGTAACACCCAGTTTTCCAAATGAGGGTAATTTTGAACTTTTGTAATTATAATTATTTATTTATTGATATTTATATCACATTATGAATTTTGGTGATTTTTAATCAATTTAAAATTGTTTTAAGTCATGACTTGTGATTTTAATGTGCTGCTAGTGAAACCCTAGAGACTGTCTGACCTAGAGCCTAACCAAGTGATTAGGATATTTATTTATCATTTTTAGCCTAAGGGTATTTGGTCATTTTGACTTATTGGAATTATTTGATTAATTATTGGATTGATGGTTGTTAATTTTGACTTTTACTAGTTGTGACTTAAGAGACTAACCTAGATGTTAACTTTAGCTATAGTGACTTGATTAGCATGGTGGGACCCTAGTCTAACTTAAGTCGACTCAAGTTGACTTATTTGAATCGAGTTTCATGTAGAGATTAAGTAATTTAGGTTCATGGACTTTGACTTATGGATTGATTTCCTTTATCATTGAAACTTGGCCCAAGCCCATTAGTTATAACCCTAACCCTAATTTCCCCTTCATGACCAGCCACATAGGGATCCCCACCCTATATAATCTCTCTTCCTATTCTTCTTGCCTCTTTTGTATCAAATCAACTTTTGGAAAGGAAAGGTATTGGTCATTCTTTTCCAATCCATAACTATTTCATTTTAATTTCTTTTTGACTCTAGTTTCTTGCATTAGAGTCTAATCCCACTCTATTTTCTATTCATGGAGAGAAATCTCAGTTTTGGTACAATTTGGAGCTATTGGCTTGCAAGGAGAATCATCCTATTTGGAGCTTTTTCCTTGTCATTGACACTCTATAGGTAAACACCCTAAACTATGTTTTAATTCTAATTTCTTTGCATAATAGCCTAGATCTAGGTGTCCCCTAGCTGTCCCTCAAGTTTGGTAGGAAACCGTGCCCATTTGGTGTCCGTATCGGACACGTGTCAATGAGTGTGTGCATGTGTTTGTTAAAATACCAATGTGAGTTCTAATTTGTTATTTTTAAAATGTTTTTAAACAGATTTATAGCTATATATGTAGGGTTTAGATTTGTAATTGACTGGGTTGGTTTTCGTGTGCTGTTCGTGTCCAAATCGGATACGAACCCACTGCTTGGACACCGCACGGGGCTCGTGCAGCTCCCCTGCTGCTCGGGGTTGACACAGGATACGACACGACACTTTATGACACATTTTTTGTGGACACGAGGGGGCATACACTGACAGCACGCACACAAAATTTGGGGAGATTTCATCAAGTGGATTGGGAGAAATCCCACTCGCATTGAATTTACACTGACTCGTGCTCACTGGGCACACGCACGAAACTCGGCACTGACACACGACTCAAACGAGGACACGACACAACCTAGACATTGTGCAGGGTGACACGAACCTAGCCCTATATCCCCTCTACATGTGTGAATGAGCTCGACACACTTCGAGCTCTGTGTCGAGTCCACGATGACTCGACACACGTGCACGAGGACTGGAGATTGCTGTTTCCTGAACTGTTTTGATTTTGGGTTTGGACACCTCGTGTCCTGGTTCTTGGACTCGTTGGTGCCCATTGGACACGTGGGACATGTCCCTATGACTGTACACGTGTTTTACTATATTTTTCAATTTGTTTGGTTTTCAAAATAGATTTTTGGGTTCGAACTTGTGTTTTCTGATACTACATGTTTTGATTATTATTTTTTGACACTTTGTGTCCACAATTGGACACATAAGGGTTCATTGGGACACGTGGGGTTTGTCCCCGCCATTTTATACGTGTTTCCTATTTCGATTCCGAGTTTACTTGATGAATTGGTTTTCGAATTTAAATGTTATATGTAACAGTATTCTCAGGTTTTTTGGGTTTTCTGAGTTTTGTTGAGAAGGGATTGATCCTATATTGTTTCCTGAGATTGAAAATGTTATGTGATGTTGTATTATCCCCAGGTTATTAGTTTCGATTTGGGTTGTTCATGGGGGGTTCGTTTGGTCGATGATACCTTGGAGTTTGGAGTTGAGGTTTTGTATTCAGTTTCTGGTTGATAATGTATGTGATTCCTGAGTTCAGGTTAGAAGTTGAGATGATTTATATATGTACAGATGATATCAAAAATATCAGTGGGCAGTTGGTTTTTTGCTATTAGGCAAGTGCAGCCATGAATAACATGCATGCAGCCTGGCATTGGGTTGGTTGGCAGGGTTTGCTTGCATATAGCACAGCAGCAGCTTTAGGCAACCAATTGGGTCAGGCCAACAGCAGCAGGCTTGTAGAGGGCAATCCTGCAGCAGCAGCAATATTTGGCCAAAGCAGCAGTAGGCCTTTGGCC